>CADEBD010000337.1:10423509-11023509 GCA_902825455.1 Arctia plantaginis
TGTTTGGAATATAAAGAAAGTGTTAGACAGAACAATTGCGTAGTTAAGGCTATATAAATAAGTAACCTGTTTAGACGGAAGGGGTAAATAGGTAAAGGTCAAAGGGTCAAAAGGAGGGCACTTAACTGATAGATGTGATGATTCCAGGCGCTGCTGCTACAGCTGCAGAGACCTCTGTCACCTGTTTGTCGTGTTCACGTTCCTCTCTTGTAAAGGATGACCTCTGCATTCACTGGAAGTGACTTGTAAAATTGTTTTGTAGAATGTGGACGTTGAATCTTGACGAATCTAAGGCTGGGCGCGGCGCTGGGTTTGCTGACCGACCTGGCTAGCTTAGTCGTAGTTTCTTGTCCTTTAGTTAGTATGTTTGAAAATCTTGAGTAGCAATTTTTCTTAGGTATTATTGTACGATGATTTGATTGTTGATTGATGTGATTGTCCTGTCACGGTCGCCAATTAATGTCTCGTAGGGGACATTTGGAAGTTTAAAATTGTAAACCTCGGTTTTTTGATGTAAAAATCTTTTTATTTCTTGTGCTAATGTACAGTACAAAAAGGTCTGTGTTGGATCGCCTTGACATTCTTAACAATATATTAAAAGTAGAAAATAGTGGGTAGTGAGTAATACGACTATGATGCGTTCCGTTATAGACAAAGTCTATGCGCTTAGACAGTTAGTTATAACTACTATAGCAACTGCAACCTCAGTGCACCTACCTCACCTGATTTCTACACCTCCCAAAGGTTGGCTGGTAGAGAATGCCTCGGGCATTAATCCCGCCGTTGTACATAAGTGCATAAAGTTGTAAATAAATAAATTTGTAAATACAAAGAAATGGTATTGATATCTCTTATGAATCGGATATTGTAGCAATCGATTTCTTTTAACCCCTTCCTTATTCTTCTGTCAGAACTGTCAAACGGTACCTCTTAAATTATATGGACTATAAAGTGTATGTTTGTAGTGTCAATATAATAGGTTTTTTTCATGCTCACACGGTTATTTGCACGATACCTATTTCTAAAAACCAGTTTAAATATTTTTGTCTGACTGTTTGTGCCGGGTAATCTTCAAAATGGCTAGACCGATTTCGATAATATTTTACTACTAGGCAGCTGTCTATATAAGGAGCATCTTAGGCTATTTTTTTCTCTCAGAAAAACTCTATAAGGTTTTGCCCGGTTCGGGAATCGAACCCACTAAGGCAGCGCTTTTCAAATTCCACGCGTACGAAGTCGCAGGCACCAGCTAGCCTATATATATATACAAACGTTAAGTTAAACCCACTTTTATGCTGTATGTATGCTGTCGTATGCTTCAAAAGCTCAAAAAGTTCTGTACCGATCGAGTTCAAAAAGGCCAATAGCGAATTCTTATTTGACTATTATTTGAGCGTTTTAATATGCCATTCATAGGAAACTCATTCTAGTAAATACCTACGTTTTTTTAAACTATCGTCTAAGTCAGTAAGACCCGAAGAAAGAAAGAAAACTATTTTAAGCTTTTTTGATTATTTTAATTTTCTATCAGTTCAATGTTACTTTTTTACAGCCATCCTTTCAAAAGGTGATTTAATGTTACACATATGCAACTACTTACTAGAAGCATATATTTACTTCCAAAGACTACCAAGTGGTGGTGTATGATAACATTCATCAGTGAATGACCGAAATCGTCATGAAAATAATAAATAACTGTCATTCACGAGCTAGCATGGTGGCTGTTAACATACACTAGTGTGTCTTAAAAACATTGAGCTTTAAACATTCACAGTAACATATACATTATATTGATTCATACTAACATTAAGAACTGAAGTTATCAATGTATGTACTTGTATTTCTACAATACTGGCTCACTCTACAGATAATGTCCTGCCTGCCCAACGAAGTCAGAATTTAAAAATAAAACGTGACCCTCGACAATTACCCCACCTACCCGTACTAATTATGGTGCTAAGAACCATCCACCTAGATGCTTGGTACAAAAACAATTTATTTTGGTATATATGTTATTTGTTCATGTTGACCATGAAAAAAGTAAATACTGTGTGGTTTTTACAGAGTTACAGAATGTAGTTACAGAGAATTGATGATGATGTTTCGTGCTGTACATGTAAACAAACGAATGCGTTATTTTATTATTATTATTTACAATTAATCAAAAAAGTTATAATATATTTTAAAAGCAAGTGGTACATTCCAGACATAAAAATAAAGGCGTGGCAAAAATATTATTGATGTACTGTTGATGTTTCACGCATGTCATATTGACCGTACCGTAAACCAAAGGTTTAATAAATAATGGAGCGATAAAATAGGCTTGTAAATATTAAATATCTCCAATACACATTTACCGTATTGTCATATAGTCTATTACCAATTGAAATAATATTGTTTTATTGACAAAATGTCATCAATTTTATTATAATACTACTGTG
Source organism: Arctia plantaginis (assembly GCA_902825455.1). Taxonomy (NCBI): domain Eukaryota; kingdom Metazoa; phylum Arthropoda; class Insecta; order Lepidoptera; family Erebidae; genus Arctia; species Arctia plantaginis. The sequence continues at coordinate 10,425,951 of CADEBD010000337.1, forward strand.
GTAAGTGCCATTCTGAACATATATGTACATTGTCTACAATTTATCCTTGTTTATACTCAAACAACACAAGTGAAATTATAAAAATAAGAATGATATAAGGTCGTTATTTCCTCTATTTTTGTTCCTTTTTATTTATTACAACAACATAGTTATAACAACATAGTTATATGTTTATGTTTAATTAAACCATTTTTTTAAAATTATTATTGTAAAAATCACAGAAAATGAGTATATTTTTAGCTAAGGTTACAGATAAGTAGGTAAATTGCTTGACCAATGGGAGACGAATATCGTTCACGCTATAAACTGACGCAACACGCAACGTGTTCTTTGAGTCCGAAACGAGAGTGATCACTATCCCTTTTCTAATTTCCTACTTATGCCCTAGGTTTCTTTCTATAAATAACATTACTGCATCACAGAATGAGATGAAGATTGTGTAGGTATTCAAGGTAAATACGAGCTTGGTAGGTAACCATTAGTCTACAACTAATAATTATATTTATTTTTGTAATTTTCGTTAAACAATAACAAACAATGTTTGCTGTTTTTATGCAAAAATGTTTTAATGATAAAATCTTAGTCTTGACCCCAAAATAAAAAACAATTAGGTACTAATTGTGTGAAAAAGATATAAAAAGGTTGCATATTTAATGAGACAGGCCATACAAAGTTTTATAACAGAGGACTATTAGTAGTAAAAAATCTAATCTAAGGTGACGTAAACACTGGCCCCTGTGAACGCATAGTACGAGTAGTGAAATATTCACAAGGAACTAAAGCATACTTGTCAATATTATAATCCATTATAATCTATTCTAATTAAGTACGTACAAATAGTTGTGGAATTGTTTACTTTTGGAAATAAAAATAAGATCTGCTGGTACTACCAGAGAAAATATTAACATTACATCAGTAATTTTGTGATTTTCCTCAGTAGCTAGGTGTAATCATACGTAACCAGCATAGTTGTTTATAGGTTACTTTAACACAAGATATTAATTTCACTGTTAATTTACCTTAACAATTAACCTTGTTACTAAGAAACAACATTATTTTTTATTTCCTGGTTTATCTAACTATTTTATATTTTTTAAGTAATTTTCAAGTTCTTTTTGGCGGGAAGACAACGTGGCCAGCACATAACAATGAACGAAATCCTTATTTGTCCTATATCTCGTATCGTATTGTAATGATAATCCTGTATAATATTTAATCGACGCTTATAATTGTGTATACTGAATCGTACTATTTGATAGGATAACGGATTGGTTGGTTAATCTCTAAATAGTGCTCAAAACCAGTTACCTATCACCCATGCACAATTATATATGTCAACTCAATAACACTGTATATAAAAGAATTACTTATCGAACTAATATTGATGATGACATCGATAACTATTATTAGAGAAAAATTATGAGACTCCAAGTTTTAACTACACTTGACACTCAATCAACAGGGACACTTAATTATTTTGTGCCGCATTATTTAATGCACTTCCTACAATTTAAGCACAGATTTAGATGCTATGCTCTGTGCTTTAATTTTTTAATATTTCATTCACTCACTACATTCATTAATGTGGGTATTCAGAGTTTTTCTTTTTTACTACTGGCTTCTGATTCGTCCTTTGTATTGATTTAATTATGCACGTCTATAAGTAAAAAAAACATGCGCATGATATTCGTAAAAAAATAAATGAAAAAACAGTTAAGTGTTGCAGGGGCTAAAAGGAAGATCGAGTGATGGCAACGAAATGTGATAAAACTTGACAGTAAGCATTATTAATAAAGAATTTGTGAAAACTTGTTATCTGGGTCACTGGAACGAACACACACAATAAGCTGTGGGAATAGAACATGTTTAACGAGTTAAATATGTACAGTCTTTCGACGAGCTTAAGAAAACTTCTAACTGTATCCTTCCTCACAAAAGGGGATAAAAACGTGGGAATCTTTTAAAAATTAGTGCACGAGTAATGGAGGGATAAGGACTAAGGACCCATTCATTTTTTACTCTCATATGTCGATTTTTTCCTTTAAACTTAGGAGTTTGCTGTGCACTGCAGAGCATGGTAAAAGTCCGACATAACCACCAGTGGGTGGTATCAGAGGGGATGCCCGCACAAAAAAATAGGGTAAAAGAAAAATCTTTTAACTTGCTTTGCACTGCAAGCTCCGAAATCAGACATCCTGGTAAAAACCAGGTTGTCCTGAACCTGACCATTACTGAATGCTACGTTATGATTATATCAATTTCTAAATTATTTTTATGATTAATTACTTTTCGCGGTGTCATCATTTTTGTCGGAATATGGGTTCAGAGGACGGGCACAACTAACACATTCATAGACACGTATTAATATTTGTCGTTGCGCATGTTTAGTAATTACCAATAAAATTTAGTCCAGATGTGCGATTGTACTACTAATCTACTTAATAAGTAGATACGTGTTACAATATACTTATAAGCACTCTTCACATCTGGGTGTTAGTTTGGTAGAGTAACGTAATATAGTCTTTATCACCGTCGAGTAAGGTATCTGCTTGATGTCACGTCTGTCTCGTGCCATATTGTTAAAATAAGACACATGAGAAAAAAGGAGAGGCGAGACATCTGTTAATAATAAGAGCCATTATCTCATCATTCAACACGCACAACTTCAATTGCCAGCTCACAACAGGCACCATTCGTATTATGTACTTAGGTGTAGTGACACATAGAATATACTTGCTACCTTGGTATTAAAATCCCTAATATTTTTTACGGTCCGTATGGTCACGAATTTAGAATACAGTGTCACCACCACTATTCATCCAGTGTGTATTGTAAGCTGACTAAGGGAGCAAACTCTGCAGGGCAAGACAACAGCACTGCAAAGAGAAGGAAATCTTGAAACAAACCCTATACCAACCCGTTTAGTCAGCGTGGTATTGTCAGGTCAAAACTTCCTTCTAAGGAGAGGCTTATGTCCAGCAGTGAACTCGTTTTCAAAAGCTTTTAATTGTGTGATATTTTCACATTGATACCAATGATAGGAATCTAAAACTTGATTAAGTATGGTAAGTACGTCATTGTGTTTAAGTATTCTGAAAACAAGTAATCTCTAGACTATTTACGGAGTTGTATTTCAAGTTCCCCAATGATCTGACAATCTGCATAGCGACTCCAGAACTAAAAAAGAAATACTCACGATAAGCACACAGGTAGCTAGATATATTTGACATCTGCCGGGTTTAAAACGCGCGTGTGACTGTAACTAATAACGTGAACGTGTCTGGCCAATGCCTACAGGCATACTTTAAATTCAATGACTCAAATTGAATAATGAATTGTAAATTAAGCATAATCAAATCACTGTACCATTTTGAGGTCGGCGTTTGCTGCCGCTTGTGCTCGATCAAACGGCTCGTGCGCAGACGATCCTTGATTCCCCATTGTGCAGGCCAAACTTTTGTCAGTGAAAAATCTTCCAAAAAGAAACACTCCACTGGCGAACCACAAATTCACTAAATTTACAAAATCCACTTAAATTTACATTATAACTGTTGACATTCCAATAAACGCATCCATACAATGATGCTAAACGAATATTTCGACATTTCATTCATGAACATTGAACACGCTGCCTAATGTAAGAGTATTGTCCTCCTCTGATAAATGTTCTATCCGCTACACAGAAAGATAATAATTTCGACGATGTTGAAACTTGACAAACATGGCAAAGCCCCGAATAAATAGTTTAGGACTGCGGAATGCTACAACCTTGACGACAGTCGCATAAAAACATTGTGTATTTACACTGGTGCCTCATTAATCACTTCACGTAAAACTAATTTAAGTACAAATCAAACACCTGTTACAAGTTATCGCGAGGAATCTTGTAAACTTTCGATATATCTAATCATATAAGATGCGGTAGTGACGACAACAGGAGTCGTGTGAATTCGTTAACAATAATTTTTAAAAACGGGGGTCAACTTTTCCCACAAACGATGAATAAACGCAGAGAGGCGCATTGAACCCGGTACCCGGTCGGCGCGGGGAGCGAGGTAACGTAGGTAGCTGGGAACGACTGCCGATGCCAGCTGAACGTTATTTTTTCCCACAGCATTGTTCTTTAGACCGTAGCAAGTAACGATTTACCGAACTAATTCACTTTTTATTAACTTGCACAATCACCTACGCGGATTATCGTAAGCAGAAAACTGCATTTTGACTAGTAAATAAATTAAGGAATGTAGAAGGAATTCTAGGAAGACGCGCGCGCGCCGCGCATTAAGCGGCCAACTGTCGCACTGACTACTACTGACTGCTGTGGCACTGTGGGTCGCACCGCGTGCGGCGTGAATCGCACAAACCCTGCATCGGAGTCCCCGTCCCGTCCCTTACCTCCCCCCGCAGACGACCGGTCCTTTGCATTGTCAAGATTGACAACCGGTGAGATCATCATGCGAATAGCCAGTCTTTAATTCGTATTCGATAATTCCGTAATTCGTTCCATCAAAGGTCAATAAAACCATTTATAAAGTATGCAGAACTTTTCGAATAGATATTTTGATCAAATGAGTTCTGTTTTAAACATGAAACAAATGCAAGACGTTAAGTTGCCAATATCGCGTTCCAGTTTCCTCCAGGAGCACAAGCAGCACCAACAGCTGGATTGAAGCACGTGCGATTGGGACGGACGCAGGTGCAAAAGTTAGAGAGCTCAAATTATAAAAAGCGTAAACATATGGCTTCGAACGTAGTTCGAAATATTAAGAGAGTTAAATGCGTCTGCCGTCTGCACTATTTATATCTGTATAAACATCTGCAACAAAGTGGAAATTATTTTCTACACAGAGCTACGTGTTAATATGAACATCTTTGTTTACGACGTGAAATTAGGGCATACATTCTATAAAATAAACACATGGATACCGTAACCAACGAATTTAAACATGATACATATTTTTATAAAACAACCTAAATATCTGAGCCAAGGTGATTTCCTCTTAAATTATTCGTCAGTATGACTGTCTGATACTACCGCTTTAACGAAACGTATTGAAAGTTCAAATTACCATTTGTACCTGACTCATGCAACTCTGAATCATTGCATTCCAGTGTCTGAACAGATCCAAGACTCAAATTACACCACGACACCGACACCACGCGTTATCATAACAATCAGTACCCAAATTGTGTGACAGGTCTATAGTATTTTGTTTAAACTAATAATTTAAAATGACTTAAGAGTTTTCTGGTCTCCATTCCAATGAATCATCGTTATTACTGTAGTTGTTGAAATAATTCGAAGGGATGAACAACGCGTAATACACACGCAAGAGAAAAATAAAGAATTAATAAGTACAATATTCGAGGCCTGAGTGATGCAACAATTTAAAACTAACAAAGATTAAAAGGCGAGTTACTAAATAACACACAAATGGAAAAAAAACTAACCCATAAAGCCGCCATGATGACTTTAAAGAAAAACAGTTTAGGCAACTATACGTTACCGTTGCATAATTTTCTGTAACTTCAATAAGAAAAATCATTTTATCGTAAAAATGTGTGGTGCTAAATCTCAATCGGAAAAAGCCGTTAATCCTGTAGATCCTGATCAGGATAATCGTCCGCCGCACGATCTTTTGAGGCGGCGAGGCTCCTGCCCGGAACTCCACCATGGGACCTAGAGGCTCTGTATCAGTGGCGCAAGGAGGCGCGGCAATTGGGTCGGAGTCCTGAGATTCGAGAAATCGAGGACCAGAAATCCCAACTCGCCCTTGTTCTCGTAGATGAGTGGAAGGAACCGACCGAACCGACTTGCGCAACCGAGCGCCAGGTACGCACGTACATAAGACCCGTTATGGAGGATTGGCACGAGAGGCATCACGGAAGCCCTTTCATACCGGTTGACGCAGGTGTTCACCGGTAAAAAATGTTTCGGAGATCACCTGTGTCTGATCCGCAAGGAGCCAACGCCTGAGTGCCACCACAGCGATGGCCGGACCGTGGACACGGCGCTCCACACGCTGGCAGAATGCAAGGCGTGGGTGGAGCAAAGGCATGACCTCGTGGCGGCCGTCGGGGTGGGAGTTCTCTCGCTCGGTAACATGATTGCAGCTGTGGTGCGGAGCGTCAGTGCGTGGAACTCCGCCGTCTCCTTCTGCGAGCAAGTTATGCTTGCGAAGGAGATAGCGGAGCAGGACCGGGAGAGGTTTAGAACTCTCCCAGCCCGCCAGGCTCGGGCACAGGCTAGGTACTGCAGGCGGCTCAGGCGCCGGACGTCGCAGAACGACCTCCGTCCTCCATAAGTGCAGACCTGGGGGTGACAGGTGAGACCATCTGTCACCCTAGCAGAAGCGGGCCGGGGTGGTGGTGGAGCACCGAGGGAACATGGGGGTTCTCACACAGGAGGGGGTTAAAAATAACTCTTGTTTTAACAACCGAATCTTTAGAGTCGGATAGTTTCGCATTACACCGCAACCTTTGTATATCTATATAATTCGTGTAATTTAGACACGGCTTGTCGGAAACGGAGAGAAGTAATACGTGCCACGTGCCTGAGGGAATGAAATGCTGCGCAAATATATAAACTACTATTTGTAGGCATAAAAAAATAAAGATGTATTGTTCGATTAAAAAAAAAAGCATATGCGAGACTCACCCTACGTCCAAGACAGTTCAGAACTGAAATAAAACGTGAATACTATGTATGACAGAAAAATATATTATGCAGTTTTCTTGACTAAGCTTTTACAACCGGTGTGGGAAAACCAACAGTTGACACTTTCTTTTTTAGCTTTCTCCGAGAGATTTAAAGTAAGAGATATTATTTCAAAATACCAGTGACTTATCATAAACAGTGGCAATACTTGATTATAAAGCAGATTTCAGAGTTATTAATAAGCTATAGATAATATTGCCAATTATTATTCATTTTGATTGATTACTAGGAGAGTGAAGTCATTGTTTAAATTAAATAAATTGCTTAAATTATTAATTTCAATAGTCTATAACTTAGGTCTAGTTAAAGATGTTCTGTTTATGAATCTGAAGTAATGTTGTGCTATTGATAGTGAGATAAGAATCCATAAAAACGAGGAACTGAGTTTAATCACAAAGAACAAGGAAAACGTACTAAACAAATACGTGTCGTTTTTGCTAAACACTTGTAATGGTTTACGACTATTCCGTGACAATTGACGGTATAGTAAATGCATACATACGTAAATAAATACGTATCATACCGCTGTAACATGTATTACATTCGATAATTTAACCATAAAATGACTAAAACATATCTCTAATGAGTACAGTAAGCAGATATGCATGCATGCTATCGTATTTGGAGATACACATTATATGGACGTGTCATTCAACTCTCGAGACATTCTACAGGAAACCCTACTAACCCTATTTGTAGTTGCTTACCTACTCTGATATAATATTTGTTTTACGAGTACATAATGTATGTCTTTATAATTCATCGGTCACTGTCCTTTGTTTTTAAACACCATGTTTACTCATTAATAGCTAAGCTGTCCAACTATAGGCTTCTTAAACCGGCCGATTCGGATTCGACCCCGAGCAAACTTCCCTAATTTATTGCATTAAAAAAATATGAAATAACTATCACTTGCACTATCGTTGAAAAAAAACAACATCGTGACGAAATCTACACAGTTCTCCACAACGCTCGCTTATTATTTTTATGAAATTCAAATAGTACCGTAGACTTGTCCACCCCTCAGGGCTACTTGCCCTGAGGGGTGGACAAGTCTACACTTGCCGGATATAATAAATACTGCTTTGACTTGGCCATAGGATTTAGACGATAATAATTCAAAAACTGTGGCATCGTGAGTTATACAATCTTTAAGGCTTTTAAAATATTAACCTGATAAGTCATCGGCTGAAAACGAGGTGCACGGTGCACGATACCAGTAAAGAATAGGCGAGGACGCTGACATGGTTCCAGCGTCAGCTACCGTTAAATTACAGTGCATTCATTGTCTATTCAGCAATAATTTACGCCAACTGTTCCATTCTATTCACTTGGAGTACCGTTATGTGACACTAGGTATATTGACACCCGTGTAGTTCACGGTATAACCATGTAACCTATTTATTATACAGTAAAACCCGCTTAAGACGATTTCTCAGGGACCTTACCAAAAACGCGTCTTAAGCGAGAAAGCGTATTATGTGGGATAGGGAAAATAAAACGTACTACATATGTATTATTTTGTATTATGTTTTAATTTTGGTATATATAGGTATTAAATTATACATTTATAAATTACATTAAATACGTAGTGTAATTATAATTACGATATTTAAAAAATCACTTATTTTGTTTTGACAGAAAGATTTTGATGCATTAGTAATTTAAATATTTTCAACATAATTCAACTTTTGCAGTGAGTCTTCGCTTTGATCCAAAGAAGCTACATAGCGTCATAAATAATTAACAGCTGATAATGCCTGGGCGTTTGACAAAACCGGAGTTGACTCATCTTCGTCTTCATCATTATCACTTAGGGCCTCGTTTTGTGTGTTATTCACATTCTCAATAAGATCTTTAATTGATTGAATTTCATACGGTTCTCCATTGTCATCAATGTAAGAATATCCAGGAAAACCCTGCAGTATCTCGGGTTCTTCTTCTTCCAACACGACGTCAACCACGTTATTTCTGAAACCTGCTTTCTTGAAACAATTTTGAATGGTATTTTTCTTCAATTTCTTCTCTATTCTTTAAAATGGCACGTAACGTAGAAACTGTTAAAGTGAAGCTCAGCAGCTAACTGAGTTTGATTTGTTGTTTATGATTTTTTATCGAAAACTTTCAATATTTCAATTTTTTCTTGAAGTGACTGACGATCGGCAAACGTGCGGGCGGGGGGTCTTTCTGGGGGCTCGCAAGCGCTCGGTTAGACCTCTCGGCTCGGGCTCGGCGTATTAAACGGGATGACGAATCGTATTAAGCGTTAAGAAATGTGTGAAAATGTGTCTCAAGTTGCAGGGACTGGCGTAAAGTGACGTATTATGCGAGAAATCGTATTAAGCGTGATCGTCTTAAACGGGTTCTACTGTATTTACTGTTATATTTACACAAAAAATTATATTAGAATAACGACACAGTATAAACAATAAGAAAACAGAAGAACTTAATTCGATATGGCCAATTTTATTCTATAGCGTCGAAACCTTGATGTGTTAAGGTTTAACGAATGTTGAGAGAACAATGCATTTAAAAATCGTAGATAAAATCAGAGTACGCACGAGTACATTTAGTTAGGTGGTTTTAAACTAAAATTGTATACAAAACCGCAGTTATAGTCATTGACACATTTCTACGACTTTATAATAATCAGAGGCAGTCTTTTACACTACCCTACAGACATTAAGAAAAAACGAGGATAGCTCAGTGAAGCTGATTTAAGTAAAGTTTTAACGTGTGAAGGACGTTAAATAATTTTTAATTAAATAACGCGATCTCTGAAGTTTTCATTGCTCTAACTCACTTTACTTGGCAAGGCACTAAACATTTCGCTTAATTTATTAAATACATTTTTTTATGAAATCGTATTAGATTTTTCAGATTTTTTATCAAGCATTGGAAATTACCTTACTCAAGCAGGATACCTTTCTGTACATTAATTATGATTCGGATCTAATTAAGGTTTGGCCTAAGAACATTTTCCGGAACGAGCTCTTGTATTTGTATTACTGACATACATATCGACAGTCATAATTTGAAAAGCCTATATGTGATAAGTAAGAACGTCACCCAGACTGATCATATTTATTTTAAGAAGGCTTACAGACTATCATCAAAGCTTCAATATCTTTTTAGGAATAGAGACCAGTTTTGGCATTCTTCTAAGTTCAATTGATATGTGCAGTACCTACTTGTCTGCTTGTTGTACTTTCGGGTATTATTTTGCCGGCGAGGTAATGGTGGACAATTGCGATCTAACCGAATCCCTCTAATTAACATAGCAGAGTAGAGAAATTGAAACTATTTTATTTACAATAAATGTTTTATACGTAATACGCATTTGCTTACCTGTCTATACTATATTCGAAGTAGTTTATTATTACGAAGTATTTTTGGGTTTGTATATTTGATGATCTTATTTTAAGATATATTTTTTATTAACATTTAATTTTCATAGAAGCTACTTCTAGTAACTCCTCTTCAATTTTACTGATGTCAAAGTTACATTTTGTATATAAAATCAATAAGCACAACTATAAAATGTCATACATACATACCAGTTTCTATGGTGATCACTGTATCTTCACATACATAAAAAAACACGCTTCGAATTAAAAGTCTCCTCCATTTTGTTTTCGTACGTATAAGACAAAAAAGTCGTTATGTTTCAAGGTGAACAATACTGGATTGAGTGTGATTTGCAAATAGTCATCATGAGCGAGGTTTGAGGCTTGATAATATAACATATTATGTAAATTTAATTAAATTAGTTTTACAACAAAAACGCGGAAAACGTTTATCACAATGGTTAATCCACGAATATATTGTGACAAAAATGAAGAAGGACAATTTTAAAATGAATGGCTAAATAATACAAAGCAACGGTTTTTCTAAACATGGCGATGAACATATTGGTCGATAGAATATATATTTTTATTACATATAACGGACATAGTACTATCTCCGGCCAAGGTTGTCAATAGAAATCTAGTATGCATACTAAGCCATGCAAGCTCATTCTGGTCTACTTGAAGAGTCGGTTAATTCCTACAGCATTGTGATCACGTTTGTGACACAACGGATGTCACAAACATGTGACTTGTTTGCAAATGTGGTTGTTGGGACGCCGTAAGAACACCAGTATGCGAGTGCCTTTCCGATTGAACGGATATATTTCAAGTGATAAACCGCTTACAATCTTGTTTATACACACATTCATAAATACCTTACCAATCCACTGATTCCTCAGAAACATAAGTGAACCAGTTTTGTGCTTATTTGTAGCTTTGTATTAAAAAACAACATCGTAGTGATTTTATTCAAGTGAAACTTGGTACATATCCATAAAAAATAATTTGTTTTGACCTTTAAAATATTGAACGTCAAAACGGCGCAATACGGAGCCGAAGCTATGACAGCATGGACGATGTTCAGTTGGCGCAGATTGTACAGTAATGGAAGAACGGCTGACTGTGTTGAAGATAATCACGTAGAGTTGCCTGCTGATACGAGGCAGCTAGTGTACAATGTTTACGTCTACTTTAGTAGAAGGCCAGGGAGGAGTGCCAAGGCAGCACTCTCTAAAACAGCGAGTGCCACAATGATACCAAGGGACATTGTTGCCGAAATCGTAAGAGATAAATATCGAGAATGATGCAATTATTACAAATAATATAGTGTTCTTTTCTAATTATTTCATCACTACCGTGGATTTATAACTTCGTTTTGCAAAACATTCTGCATTTATAGATCGTGAAGTTAGATGGTATATACAATGGTCTTACTTTATGTTAGTTATATGTGTGAATATTTTGTCATAATTTATATGCATAATATATTTCAAGAACTCTTTATGATAAGAAATTTCGTGACTGTCAACTGGCAACATAATCTTGACTTTGTTCATTCGTTTATTTTCCTTCTGACAGGTTGATCTATTTAATTAGTGACGGTGATAAACTGACATGCCACCGATTACAAATAAGAGAAAAGATTATAATAAATTATTTCATCTGAATTATTAAACGTAAAATCTTAGAGTATAACATAAATTATTGTTCTCTGTTATCAATTTCATGTTATTATTTTTTAAATATCTTCAAATCAACATTGAAAATATATGATCCAACTACATAATTCATACAAGAATGTACCGCGTCCTTCGTACCGAAGTTTAATAAAACCATACTGATTGGACTTGACAGTCATCTACCTCACATTCAATAAGTATGGAGGCTTGTATGAAGCTAACTATGAAGGCTTCTATACTGTTTCTGAAAAAAATAATATAGATATGTAAATATGCAGTACAAACATGACATGTGTTCACATCACTATGTAGACTCAGATCAAATTAATAGTTATCTAAGATTGAACTTTGCGAAGAACGAAGTGAACGAAGCTTGGGTTTTATGAACATGTGAGCGTGGACCGGTGCTGCCATTACAATTTTGTTGAAAATATTGTTTTCTTACTTATGTGTGAAATGCGTATATTCAAAATAATTTGAATTTCCATCCTACTATCTATCTATCTCTTTTAGTTTAAATTTTACACCCTTTTACAACACAATTGGTATTTTTACTTGTAAATATTGTTGCAATTTTTGTTTTAACAATGCGTAGTTTCCTTGTACCTGTGTGCGTTTATTGTATACAGGCCAAGGGGTAGTTTTAATTGGCCTTACTCCTTTTTTCACATAGTACCATCCAACCTTTCTATTGCGTAAAACATAAATCAGTTGTTTTGTAAAAATACTGCTACAACATTATCTATAAGGACCCGTCCGTACAGCAATTTTTTACCGCAAGCTTTTGGCAATAAATCGCCACCGTATCGCGTTCAATTTGCATCAAATCACAGTTTTTTTTTGGTGTGGATAGTCTTATATACTCGTATATCCCATGTGTTACAGAATTTTGCGAAAAAAAAACGAGCGGTGAAATATCGCTGTGCGGACGGGCCCTAAATCACAATGATAATATTATACGTATGATTTTCTTATGGTATACGGACCAAACGAGCCGATGGTTCACCTGTTGTTAAGTGACTATCACCGCCCATGGACACCTGCAACTCACGAGTCACAAGTGCGTTGCCTCTTTGAGACCCACCCCCAGAATCTGAGAGGTTTTAGCTCCAGTAACCTCACGCACTAACTCACCCGATGAGAAGCAACGAAATAATTGTTTAAAGTCGGTGTCCGTGAAGACGTGGTATCATCACTTCGCTCCGATCGAGCCAGCCAATTTACACCTAGGTACATATGTATATTTAAAATTACCCTGACTTGATTATTAGTTTAATTTTTCGAACTCTGGCAACAACAAGCAATTGTTGAACAGAAAATAAAGAATGAATAACAGAGTATGAATATTTATATGAGTACACTGTGCTATAGGTATCTTCATAATGTTAATGATATACTATGTAAGTGAACATAGCTCTTGCATAACAATCATAAAACAATGCAGTTACAGCAGCTTTGTTTTGTATTAAGAAACGACAACATAAAATTTATTTTTGATTTATACTTTAGCTCTTCATATATTACTTATTTAAAAAATATTTAGAAATTCTGTGATGATTCAACTCAAAGATTTCTGTAAGGTGCATTTAGATTGTGAAGGATTTTTGACAGTTGACGAGAACTTCTACTTTATTACCTCGTATCTTCCAAGTGGCTGGATGGATTTAGACAGCCAAGGTATTTTTTTATCCGTCTCTAAAACCCAAGTGTCCTTAAATGGCTTTTTTTAAAGAAAAACATGAGCCGTGTTTGTTTTGGACCTTATGCTGTTTCGGTATTTTTAGTGCATTACTTTTCAATGGTCTTTTTGAGTCTAACCGTTTTTTATTACTATTACTTGTTTATACAAATGTTTCATAAATACCCTTGAGCATATTCGACACAGCAACTTCGGGTACCGTACATTTAACACTTTCGTAGTTGTACTCCGTAAAATTATTATCATTCGAAGTGGAAATAAGTCGTTTTAATAACCATATATAGTCATATTGTATAGGATAGATCTTGTTACCATCGAACAAAACAGTGAATAAACATTTGAACAGTGAGTTTTTCTATAATTCAACTAAAACATTTGAAGTGAACAGTAAGCCACCGACATTATAAGTGAACGCTGAGTGATTCGCTAAAACGCGTAAGTGACGGCAAATACACGGCGCTTACGTCGTTCTTCTCGCGACCTCGCACCGACCGCCCGGACTTCGCTTGATCGCTGACGGTAACAACATATTTACAAAAATTATAATTCTGATATTCAATAAAACTACAAAATGCCGAGAGTCGAACGCTCGCCACCAGCTACTCCTACAAAAGGCAAACAGCTGGCGCTTTCTACCCCTGATATATCAGATCACGCCAGTGGAGCAGCGAGGAGTAAGCGTCTGCGCCCAGACTTCTCACCCGACACTGACTGGACTGTAGCCTTTGAAAATCGTATTATGAAACTACTTAGCTCGTGGAAGATGGAACAAGATATTGTATTGCAAAAATTAACATCAGACATCGCTGAGGTGAAGCAACAAAACATCGAGATACGGAACACAAATAACGATATAGAAAAATCTATTGAGTTTATAAACAATGGTTATGAAAGCATGAGGCAGCTAATAGAACGGTTGGAGAGGGAGCGAATGGAGCAACGTGAGTATATTATAACTCTGGAAAAGAAGATTGAAGATCTACAACAAAGTTCGCGCTCCTCAACTATAGAAATACGAAATGTCCCGCAGCGTGAGAAAGAGACCACCAGTGATATAACATCTATAGTACTGCAAACTTGTAAGGCTATCCGGACAACTGTAGCTTCCTCCGAACTGCGAGATGTTTACCGAGTGCCAGGGAAAAAAGGTTCTACTAGGCCCATAATCTGCGAATTTACATCTGTCAATTTAAAGCACCAGGTACTTGATGCTGTACGCACGTTCAATAAAGACCGTCCCCTTAATGAAAAACTTAATACTGAATGTGTCGGAATAGGTGGTCCCCGTGGCCCTATTTTTGTCGCCGAACACCTGCTTGGAACTCAAAGACAGTTATTCTACGAAGCACGTAACTTCGCTAGAAATAATAATTACAAGTTCTGCTGGACACGAAACGGTCGGTTATTTCTGCGGGAGAAAGAGGGTACTGAAGCTATACCAATCAAAACATCGTTATGCCTTAAGAAACTACTCAAACCACAGCGTGACTAATATCTCTGATTCTGTTCGGACTATTTTTGTTATTAACCTTTTGATACTTACAAATAGATTAATTAATTCACTTCTTACCTACAGGCCCGTTCTTAAAACTATACGACTATACCACTACTACTGTCGTCACCTCAATTCACACTATACAAATAAACAATTACATTTAAATCAACCTCATAAATTTCACACCATACATATTTCATTAATTATTTATCCACACAAAATACATATTTACAAAAAAATTACAAGAATGGAAAATTGGAACATATGCTTGCTATATACAGACGGCTACTGGGTGATATTGGAAGGACTAACACTACTTGGGTCACTTGCTTGGCACATTCTCTACGTGATTTTAAATCGCTATAATGCTTGATTTAAATCCTTTATCTGATGAAATTGATATTTTTGGGGCATCTGAGTCTTTCAAATGTAAAGCAGAACAATGCGTAGATATATTAAACAGCAGCCATAATTCAATAAAAATATTACACATCAACATACGCAGCGTGAATCAAAACTTTGATGAGCTTTTAGTTTTTCTGCATACGATAAAAGCACGCCCGGATATAATAGTCCTATCCGAGTGTTGGCTTAGTAAAGTTTCGAATATGCCAAAAATTGAAGGCTATGTAACATATAACACAAATAATAACCAGAATCAAAATGCCGGCCTTATTCTCTTTGTTACATCAACTCTTTTACACACCATTACTGAACCATCCGTACATGGCTCAAATTGCTTAATATGTGAAATAGAACCAGCGAAACTGGTTATAGTTGCTTTATATCGCTCTCCCTGTTCCCGTTCTGTTGATGCTTTTCTCGACTCTCTTAACAACACCCTTACATCCGTGTCTGGTTATGAAAATATTCTCCTTATAGGAGATATTAATATAAATATCATGCCCACAAAAATAAATCAACAAGCTAGTGCGTACCTAAATCTTACAGCCTCGCATGGTCTATTGCCGACGCATAATTACCCTACGCGAGAGAATAACTGCCTTGATCACACCCTATTAAAATCGCATCTAAAACCAGTAACACTAATCTTTGATACCTGTATAACTGATCACTACCCTATTCTTATACAACTTGAGCCTAAAATAAACAAATTTAGAAGCCATGGACTATACACAAAGGTGGACTTTACAACAGTTTATGAGGTTATCTCTAATACTGATTTTGGACCAGTCATGGCCACATTTGACCCTAACTTAGCTGCAGATAATTTTGTGACAATTATTAGATCAGTGATCAATACACATACTGTAACAAAGCACGTCCCTTCCAAACATAGAAAATTCAAACCGTGGATAACTATAGGACTGTTACGCTGTATCCGAAATCGGGACTCAATGTGTCGAAAGTTAAAAAATGACCCCGAAAATTTATACCTTAAACTGACTTACCTACGATATCGTAACTTCTGCAATAAATTACTAAAAAGAATAAAACATGCCTATGAGAAATGCGAGTTTTTGAAAGCAGGTAATAACCCAAAATCAATTTGGAAAGTCATAAAAAATATTACTCATACAAATTGTTCAAAGGGCTCCCCGAGAGAACTGCTTAGTGTAGATGCTAGTGCAGTAGCATCTGTAAACAAAGTCAATGAGTATTTTTCAAGTATTGGCAGGAATTTGGCACTCAACTTCAGCTCCAAACCATGTAGTGATAATGCTACGCCAACTGATCGTACTTCATACAATTCCCTTGTTTTGCTACCCACGGATGATGTTTGAAGTTAATAGAATTATCCGAGGTTTACGCCCAAATAGTGCTGTAGGTTGGGATGAAATTCCAACCAAATTACTGCAAAAGTGTGCGACCACACTTGTTCCCGTCATCACGCATATTTGTAATATATCCATGTATAGCGGTGTATTCCCTAGAACGTTTAAAAAGGCAATAGTTCATCCCATTCATAAGGGCGGTGGTAGAGAGAATCTCAATAACTACAGGCCTATATCTATATTACCTGCACTGTCAAAAATTCTCGAGAAGCTACTTAACACTCGCCTTATTGACTTCCTAAATAGAAATCATATTATTGCCCCAAACCAGTTCGGATTCAGAAATGGTAAGTCAACGAAGGACGCGGTAGCATCTCTTGTTGACCAAATAATCGACAGTCTAGATTCCGGTCAAAAATGTCTAGGTATTTTCCTAGATATAAAAAAAGCTTTTGACACTGTCTCTACTTCACACCTTCTATCGAGGATGGAGAGCTACGGAATACGCGGATATGCTCTGCGCATTTTTTCTGATTATCTATCTGAACGAACCCAATGCGTTAAGATTGATACCCACACTAGTGATAGTGCGTCGCTAGATTTTGGTGTACCTCAGGGATCAGTACTCGGCCCCACACTCTTTCTACTTTATATAAACTCATTGTGCAAGCTTTCCATTCCTAACTGCAGTATAGTCACTTATGCGGATGACACTGCGTTGCTCGTCCGTGGCAGAAACTGGCGTGATGCCTTTAACTTCGCTGAGCTGTCTCTCGGGCAAGTAATGCAGTGGCTTGATGGAAACTTTTTGACACTTAACCTTGACAAAACCACCTACTTAACGTTCTCAACTTCAAGTATAACTCAACCCTCTCTAGACGACTATTACCTTAAAGCACATGTCTGCAACTTTAAAAACGAAAACACTTCTTGTGACTGTATGTTTATAAACAGAACTAACCAAGTGAAATATTTAGGTGTTATTATTGATAATTTACTTAACTGGAAATGTCATTTAGGTAATTTAACATCACGAGTACGTAAAATTATATATATTTTTAACAAATTGCGTCACTCTGCAGACATGGATATTCTTAGGACAGTCTACTTCTCTGTAGCCCAATCAATAATAGGCTACTGTATAGGAGTGTGGGGTGGAGCGGCTAAGACGCATGTCTTGCCTTTGGAACGTGCTCAGAGGGCTGTTCTAAAGGTAATGACCTTTAGGCCTTTTGGGTACTCTACCTCCCAACTATACAGCGACTGTAAAGTACTTTCTGTTCGACAGCTGTTCGTACTTGAAACAGTCACTAGAAAACATGCTTCACTTGTTTTTAACCCAAACTTCACCAACAAACGTCGCTCGTATAAAGTTTGTCAAAATAAAAAATGGAAAACCTCAATAGCATCCAGGCATTATGGCGTGCTTAGCAGTCATTTATATAACACAGTAAATAGATACTGCAACATATATACACTGCTCAGATCTGAATGCAAGAAGAAAGTATCCGATTGGCTTATGCTCAAATCATATGAGGAAACTGAGGGTCTTCTTAAAATATCCATTCTCTAATCTTACTTTTAAGAAAGCTATGCACACAGACACACACACAAACACACACACACACACATACACAGACTCACACACACACATCATATACATACATACATACACACACATGATATATGAATTTTTGTATTTGTTCACGTTATTTGAAAATTTGAACGTTTTCTTGTAAAATAATAAAATGTAAATGTACGAATTAACGCTACTAGAATGTTATTTATTTGCTGTGCCTGATACCCATAACACAAGTTAGATCTTACTTTGGGTATCAGTGTTCCAAACCACTGTCTGTTTCTCAGTTTTGTATAACTACTTTCATGTATGTATTTGTTGTAACTTTGGAAAATAAATATTTACTTTACTTACTTTACTATATAAATATGTTCTGGTAATATCTGAATGGACGTCAAAGGTATAAGGTCAAATAGTATATCTCTAGACATAAAGTATTTGTATCTAATGACTAATCTAAACTATAAGATTATGATTATTACATAAACATACGTGAACGAAATTAATATAGGGATGTCTTACATACTTCGAAATGCCTAACGTTTCGACCAGGTTGCACTGGTCGTGGACACTCGAAATATATATTTATGGTATTTGAATAAAGTACAAGAGATCGTTAAAGTAAATAATAAATAATTAAAGAGAGATATACTCGTATATATATATAGAAATATAGCTAGCAACTGAATTAATCTAAAGAATAGCCGAAAGAGCACAGGACAATTTGATAATTATGGAACTAGCCAGATATAATTATCACTATGAGCTGAATGCACCTCATAGAGAAAGCCTTTTGTTAACAAGAAAATAATAAGCAATTATACATATTTTACTGTATGTTAAATTAATGTTTGTACCTATGGCAGTTAAATCATATGTTCATGTGCAAACGCAGCTGCGCTATATTTTCATTTTGTAATTTTTCTAAAAACGGTCATAAAAGTCTTAAGTCATTATTGGCAGTTATATTTTTTTATGGGATTTGAAGAAGTAAATCACTGAACCTTTTGTAAATGAATTAAAAGTACATAATACTTCCATTTCACTAATAAAATGAACAAACAAGCAGAATAAATCTGATCTCATTACTTTTTTTATGTATATTAAGTTTATATGATAACTCTTTAAAACCAATAAATGCGGTAACTAAATTGAAGAATTTTTTGCTTGCTAGTCATGCCCTAACTGATTATAATTTGTAAACACGATGATACAGCCGTTTGCAATAGGAGATGAGAAGTGTTGATTTTTTTATAATACCTAATTAAATAAACCGGCCAAGGCGAGTCGGACTCGCGCACGAAGGGTTCCGAACCATTATCTATAAAAACGGCAAAAAATCACGTTTGTTGTATGGGGCTCTTCTTAAATATTTGTTTTTTATTTTAACTTAATTATTTATTTTTAAAGTGAATGTATAACTAAATATTCTGTGAATATTTCAAGCGTCTACCTGTTGCCGTTATCAATATCGAGCAAAAAAATCACGTTGGTTGTATGGGAGCCCCCCTTAAATATTTATTTTATTCTGTTTTTAGTATTTCTTGTTATAGCGGCAACAGAAAAACATCATCTGTGAAAATTTCAAATGTCTAACTATCACGGTTCATGAGATACAGCCTGGTGACGGACGGACAGACATATAGAGACGGACGGACAGCGGCGTCTTAGTAATAGGGTCCCGTTTTAGCCTTTGGGTACGGAACCCTAAAAATACATAACTATATATACATGCTATAATACTATTACTATATTTAAATATTTTGTATATACTTACATCAAATAACCAGTTAGCAACTATGTTTTGCAATCAAACTACATACACACACACACTCACAATTAAACACTTAACAGAACTACACTTATCAATATATGTTTTAATTATTATATACAGATAAGAAAGTAGCTTTTATCCAGCGTCTTGACAATTACACTTTCAATCCTTGTTTTATGTGATGTATTACATCTAAAATTGCGTATTGTGGAGCGTTTTAAGCGTAACAACAGTTGCATGTACACTGTATGTACCAATTACTAGTCCGCACTATTTCAGGCGAGTGAACACGTGAAACGCAAATACTCTGTATCGTCGCGTTCGGCGCCACTGACTGGCTGAAAGTTTTCAACATTACAGAAACTACTGAAGGTCGCGCGCCCCAACCTACACAAGTTTGCCAACCCAATACCCATTCATTATTTGTCTTGAATAAATTCTACGCTAAACAACAAATTAATTGTTTTTATCTTATACCTTGGGTAAATGTAAATACAATTTGTTGGTAAATGTAACAACGTAAATGTAAATAAGACCCAAATAGTTTTAACTACTAAGACGTAACACAATCTCAGTTCGAATTTGAAGTTCCCGTTAGGCCGCGCGGTTGTTTTGCAGTTTCGGAAAAAGGTATAAACTCATACTTATAATTTACTGGTACTGATACATTGATCTCATAAATCTGTATCGCTAAATTTATTAAAAATTTATACTTATTACTAAGAAGAGGCCTATGTCCAGCAGTGGACTATTATAGGCTGTTGATGATGATGACTAATAATTACCGACTTTAAAGCGCTTTATCCATGTTAAATTTTAATAAGCTTTATTATATTTTATGGAGTATTTTACTCTTAAAAGAACCAACAGTCTAATCTAGCTTATTAAAACTTATTATGAGTTAAACTTATTTAATGGTTTGCATCTATAAGTACACACAATAGGACTTAACACATGTTGTTATTGACATGTTCTTGTTTTTTTACTGTAAATTTACTGCATTAAATTATTATACTTAAAGTTACAATGCCTTGCATCTGCCAAAACAAGGATTAAAAGATGTATATAGAATCTCTATATACATATTTTTATCGCATTAAATATATAAATAGGCAAATTAAGTGCCAGGTAACTCTTAATGCTAATACGTACCTAAAGATAAAATTATCTGCTCCACAAATAAACTGATAACACAAACAGTGAACATAATTCCTCTACGTACATAATTATTACACTTTCTTTATTCGACTAAAATATCATATCACCTACGCTTACAGTTGCAGAACGACTGAGTTGAGTCCCTTCACTTTTATGTAGGCAGACAATGACTAACCGTGTATTCAACAGACTGTATATAGTCTAGTTGCACAATGCAACGTCTTAACTTTTTACCAAGTCTCTTTATAATGTTAGTCTTTGAGAATCCAAAACCAAGGTAAATTGTACTTAAGAAAGTAAATGTTGCTGCGATTTAGAAGATAATCAATAACCATATTAAGATTTGAACAAAATTAAGGTTAATTCAAGGCTTTGGTGTATGCAGGAACGAGACTGAAATAGACTAAACACACTAAATTGTTTTCAAATTTCCAAGCTTGATTTTGCTACTTTAGAATTACGAGGATCATTTCTTTATGACAAAGGAGGCAGACCAGCATATATGCCACCATATAGTATGTCGCCTGCAACACCTGCAACTCAAGAGTCACAAGTGCGTTGTCCCCTTTTGGGTTCCTGTCCCCCAGAATCAGGGGGAGGTAAGGTATGGCCTCCGTAACCTCACTAACTCGGTGAAAAACAACGAAAGACTTTACATCACTTTTCTGTGAGGCCCTGATACCACTTCGGTCGAGCCAGCCCATGTGCGGAAAGCATGGCTCTCCCAAGTTTAATCGTGAATGAGTCAGAGACAAAATAGAAGAATGCAGTTTTAAGTTACAAATTAAACGTAATTTGGAAACATACCTAGTTACATTCTACCCTCTTTGTTAGTTGGAAATTCAGTGGGGGTGATTTAATGGTAGGAATGGCTTTCGTAGTTCTCGACTTAGATGGACTTTGAACAAGAATTGCTCGTTTGCATTGTAATACATTTTTGAACAGCACTAGGCAAAACTAAACGAGCATAATATTATGATCGTTTCCTTTTATTTACAAGAAATTTAATAATGAAAAATAATTACTAACCAAGAACTCCATCCTGCAAAATCGTTTTTTGAGTCCGTGGCCAAGATAAATTTACAGAAAAATAAAACGCACACATGTAGCAAAACGACCGTTGTTTATCAGAAAGAAATAATTACTACGAGGCACATCTTAGTAACGAACGTATTATCAAAAAAAAATGGGAAACCAATGGGAAAAAATCGATGTTGATCATTGGTCAAAATATCTGCGTAGTAAACATATATATAAAACAAAAACTTTAACCGGCTCTTGAGGATTATTAAATACAATCCATCAAACACGATTTGATTAAATCAAAAGGTGATACAAGTATTCAGTCAAGCATTAGGAAAGAACTCGCGAGTCAAATTCAAAAACAAGAAATATAAACTAATACAAAATTTAGTGTTAAAACACGATTAATACAAACGCAAGAAAAACTATCGAGGCATTATAGTCAGTCTTTCATGTTTTTTACTTTTATTTTTTATTGGACACAAAAACAGCGGCTTTGGATGTTCAACGATAAATCTGTTTAAGAACTCGATTGCGGGTTATTAATTGATTTAGTTCATTTCAGACTATTCTAGCGTTCGTTTTGAATGTTTTGCATATCAAATAAAAAATCCTTGTAAGTTTACTATTGTATTTGTCTGTCATGGCCTCCTCGATTTTTATTTTGATGCTATTGTTACGTTATACTGCATGATTCTAATTAGTAATTAGTTGGGCTAATATTAATACTATATGTTTATCCTGACCCGCAACATAACCGAATGGCAAGGTCTTAGGGGCGCAAATTGGACATGAATCTTGGCGATCGTCATCTTCAAATTTATTTAAATTCGGTCGACTCCTATCACTTTGTCAAGCATGTGACCTAACTATGAGACAAACTCTAAACAACACATCCGTAAGGTGTCATAATGATTATAATTATCTACAACGAAAAAACAAACAAACTTTCTTTAAAAGTTGTTATATCATTCAGTAAATATACAGCAGTTTACAGTAAACTTGTAGAACTCGGAGGACCACCATCAAAGAACTCGCTATCGATTCAATAGTTAAGTCGGAGTTTGTGTAGTGTGGCTACAAACAAATTAAAGTATGAATGTATTTTCAGAGCTGTGCAAATTGCCTTTTCGCAGTTGCCGCCAGACCTAAATCTAAATTATTCACTGTTCTGACGTAATCATCGGATATTCACTCTGAATGACGTCAGCAGGCTTTAGCAAAAGGGGAGAAAATGTATGCCGTTCATCTTAATTCTCCTCTGATATACTTAGATCCACTTAATTGGTTCATTTTTTATGATTATTACTTTTATCGAATTGTTCAATAAAGGTTACATGTATCGATTTGACCGAACACATGAGGACGCCTAATCGTGTCAGTAACTTACGTTGACTGTAAATTCTATTTGAACTCGTAGTGGGCAGTGATCGTTTGTTTCACTCAAGGTGATAGATACTATGTTTATACGGCCCACGGTTGAAATCTACGTAATTACCTATTTATTTTTGTGTTGTAATCCCATGTCATTATTCCTAGTTTACGTGATTGTTCTAGTTTAAATGCTAAGGTATATTCACGTTAAAGAAACCAACATATATTATTCGGAATTCAGACACGGACGAATGTGAAGGACGATGGTACAATAATATACTTAGGTTTAAATATAGCTTGCTCTTGTACGTTTGAAACATTTCCAGGCGTCATTTTGAGTGAGTATTTTAGTTCCATATTCATTAACACGTACTGGTTTTCGTCGAAAGGATTAAAAAAATTAATTTAACTTTTTTACACGTTATTTTTAAACACTTTTATAGTGTTTTCAACATTCTACGACATCCAGATCAATTGATTTTATTAGCATAATACCTAGTTTTATTTTTCTTTTTCATAACACGGAAAAGAAATCTAGACGCCTTATGGCTAGAATTAACTATTTGCGTAACACTAACAACCTTCGGATCTAATTAGTAACCGGAGCTTGCGAGCTAACCATTCTACGCTTCACAGTAGAATTCCTTCATTAATTACCTACCTATATTCCTGTATAAAATAAAAAAGTAACCCGATTTAGGTTAGGGGCAAAAAAAAAACTTTCACTCTAGTGATTAATAAAATGTTATGAACGAAATGTTATATAGGTCAAATTACATAACTATGAAATGTTGGTAACTTATTTGACCATTGTAACTATGATACCGATTACATTAAATTAGTCGAAAATTGTAAAAGCCAATAAATTGAAGATAACTGTAAACTTTATCTAATACGAATTTCATGTACTAACCAAAATCTAAACTACATGCATAAAACATAACACCATAACATATGGTTTATATAAAAGTCGTTACCTATGTTTTTCATGCCTGCCTGATGAGTATTTTATGACTTCTCTCAACTGGAGAGCATTAACTAACGTTTAACTACGAGATACGCCCAACCTACCTGCTGAGCGGATACGCGTCACCCAATCCATTTCGCTAATCACAAACGAATACTTAGTAGACATGCCCGGAAACTTTTTTGTATTCTGCAATCTCTTTTTTCTGAACAAAGGGGTTAGATCGTGACAGTCTATCGATTCTGGCAAAGAGGAATAGCCCATAGAGAAATCTTATAAATGACCACTTGGGAGTTCTTTTCCCAAACTAGGTTGGGGTCAGCTTTAAGTCTAATATTTATACGGCTGATCTTCGATTTTTTACGCCGAGCGACTGCCATCAGACCTCCACAACCCAAGTACTAGGCGATTTCGAAGTGATGATTTCTGGTGTCACATCCCTTGAGTACTTGATAGATCATAAAAGTATAACGCAGAATGGCTATAGTGAAAGCCGCTAGAGCTGCAAATTTTCAAATATCAGGTCACTTTACTTTAATTCTACATTCCTCATTATGTATGTTTCGCATCAGCTGTTATATCGGTCAGAGACACAGGGTCTTTATAATTTTTTTAATTCTTTATTTGGAATGACCTTTTATTAATATTATTATTTTATACTAACAAGGTCCATCTTCTTTTTACATTAACATTCATATGTATTTGATAGTTTAGTATTTACGAAAGAAGACCCGTGTTGCTCCGTAGCATTTAGTTAGGTCAAATATTTACACCTAGCTCCCTCCTACTCAATCAATTTAAGTAGGCAATAGTTCAATATAGATCACGAATCTCAATCAGAACTGAAGATATTGGGACCGAAAACTATGCAAAATATATTGAAGAGTATGTTACGTAATAAATCTGTCTTTTACACGGGACTTCTACTGGAAGGTAACTTGTAGATAACAGATGTATAAGGAACACTTAATCTTATTTTAGAAAAATAACTAGGATTCCGGCTAAAAATATAATATGTACATGCAAGGGAGGCCGCGGCGGGCACAGCTAGTAATGCAATATGATATATAATAAATGTAATCCACTTTTAGAATTAAGTTATTAATGTGTACCTAATTTCTTCATTTACGCTCATTAATATGCTCAACGCTACATAAGGAGCAATGTGTTTCTCCTTCAATATTCAATTTCAATGACAATATGGAAGTATTAAGGGAAAAGTGAATATTTTTTTCTGTCTGCGTTCATTTAAAACCTACTGTGATTAAAATTGATTAAATCGTATAAACATAATTTGATATTTACAGCAATTTTATCTAGTAGGTAGATGATTAGCTCAGATGCAGGTATGATCGGGCACGGCGTTGTCGCGGCGGTAAGACCCGTTATGGAGCATTGGCAGGCATCACGGAACCTTCTGATACCGGCTGACGCAGGTGATCACCGGGAAAGGATGGTTCGGAGATAACATGTATCTAATCCGCAAGGATCCAATGCCTGAGTGCCACCACTGCGATGGCCGGACCTTGGACACGGCGCTCCTCAGTTGGCAGAATCGTAGGGGTCGTCGGAGTGGGCATTCTCACGTTCGGTAACATGATTGCCACCATGGTACGGAGCGAGAGTGCGTGGAACTCCGCCGTCACCTTCTGCGATCAGGTTAAGCTTGCGAAGGAGATGGTGGAGCGGGACCGGGAGAGGTTCAGAACTCTCCCGGCCCGCCAGGCCCGAGAACGACCTCCGTCCTCCACAAGCGCAAGGCTGAGGGAGACAGGTGAGGCCATCTGTCACTCTATCAGAAGCAGGCCGGGGCGGGTGGCGGTGCGACACGCTACGAAGCGCGCACGCCCTTCGGGGGCAGGAAGGGAACATCCGGGTCCCCACACAGGAGGGGTCATCTATGAGCCGTAGATGGCCTGAGGTACATCGGGGTACCAGGGCTTTCCTTTTTAGGTTGTACCTGGTACCGGCTACTGGTACCTGGAGATCGCGTGCGGTTTTTGGTCGGTTCGAGTCCGACATAATCACCCACTGGTGGGTCGTATCCGATTCGAGTTACGCACAGAAAAAAAAAAGTATATATATAGGTAAAAGTATGATAAAATAACTGACTGATATATATGATGATAAAATGGGTATCCTACAGAATTTTCCCACGTAAAGAAGCTACTGTACTGCAGTTGGCCGTCTGCTAAAATCTCGGACTCGCATGCTAGCGTGGCCAACTCCCATCTCCGTGTTTACAAGCTGTGGTTTATTTCATGGAGATACAAAAAGATTTGTTTGGTTTTTCTTCAAGAAGTTTTATGCAGATTTATGAATAAGAAAAAGCATCTTTAAAAAAGAAGAAAATGAAGATTTGTGTGCACAATTCAGGTACGCATTACTAAACCTTTCACGAAACATTTCTGGAACAGCGTTATGGTTTCGAGAACGAGTGATTTTCGTAACTAATTTTAGTGATCGCTTCAACTGTTTTTGTAGGTAGGGGTGCTATGTTTCAGCTCAAGTGGGCTGGCTCGACCCGCCTTTCTTTAAAGTTTCGTTGCTTTTTCATCAAATGAGTGAGGAGCCCATCACTCATTTGATCATCAGGTGGCCCGTCTGGTCATTTGCCCTCCTATACCATAAAAGAAAACCATGGGTTAATAGCTTTGCGCCTTGTTGGTGAAAGGTCTTAAGGTGTTCCTTCAACTAACTTGGCTGAAAATTGGTCAGCAGTTATGTCAAATAAATATGCATATAACAGGAACAAACAAAGTATACAGCAGAGATAAAAACACATGTGCAGGTTATGCTTTCGCTCAAAATCATATTACCTACCAAGACTAAAATTTTTAAAACATACACAGTGGTGCTAATTCTGTTGTTCGAAAACTCTCTAAACTAAACTAAAAATCACTAAAAACAATTTTATTCCTGTCAAATATTACGTTTTCAGAATAGGAAACGTTGTTTAACAGAACTAAACTAATTTGTAGTGATTTTTAGTTTAGTTTAGAGAGTTTTCGAACAACAGAATTAGCACCACTGTCATTTTCTGAGCATGGATAGACTAACATTTGAAATATATATTATATTATATAATATATATTTAAATTATATTTTGATCTCATATTGTAAATTACACACACTTAGAGTATTAAATTCAAGAATTTCACAAACTAAATGTTTGATGATGATAACTAAATTTTAACACTATTGTTTCAAGTAAAAAAAAACAACATACATTTTGTTAGTGTTTATAATTAAGGTTTATTAAATACATTACTGGTTGAAAGTAATACTATTATTGTACTGTTTATTTTGAAACTTAAGTAAAATATGTGCACATGAAAGGTTTTCATCCTTATATTGTACTGTTTCTAAAATGCATGTATAGTGCATGAAACTTGCATGAATCAATTGTACATGATTGCAAAGTAGACAAACAATGCAAATTCAAAATAAAAACATGGTTCTGTTCTTTAATACCTACCCCAGCAAATTTTTTGGTAAGTAATGATTATATATATATTTTAGTATATATATATATATTTTATCTGGTACATATAAATATATTATATGTACTAGATAAAATATTTGCTTTAGACATGAAATGTGTAAGTTATAAAAGGTTTCTGTTATTATTTTGTTTTATTTTATAGTATTCCATACATAAAGTATAGGCACCCAGTATTTACTTTTACATAACTGGAGAAGTCAAGTAGGTCAGCTACAATAAAAAAATAATCAAATAAATAAAGAGATTTAACCTTATATTCATATTAAGATTAATAGCAATAATTATTTAAACATATGTGGTAATTTTGCTCTAAGAAATTGTGACACCTGATTAATTTAAACTATTTTTCTCTAACTCTATTACTAGGCAATGTAAAATAAAAATATTGCATGACAATTAGCATTTCATTCATTTGCTCAGTATCTCTTTAACACTAGGCCCTTTGCCAATATTTCTGCTGTACAGAGATGACTTGTATTTGGCTAATTTCCATTTAAAGCAATGTTAATACCTATGAGTATATTTGATTGCAAGCTCTTTAATTATTTTTTTATGTAAAATCATGCTTATTAATAATTGTTAGTAAGTAAAAAAATTGTAAGTTACTTTTACTATTGCATGGGCAGATAGATATAGACTTTAAGCAATTTGAGTTAAAGAGTTAATACATATAGTGAAACTTATAACCATGTTCTAGGATATTTTTTTTTATTAAAACTGGAAAAATTTACTCATTCATATAATTTACCTTTACATAAAATTAACAACAGATACCAATAAGAGTCTAATTAGACTATATCTGATCAAAAAAACTGTTAAAATATTAGTATATGCTGTTATTCAACAAAACATCTAATAAAATTATTATTTGCAACTAGAAGTGGTAAAACGTAACATATAATTGATATCCTGCACTAGAACTGGATATCTTGATGGCTAAGATAACTTGCTATTGATAGATATGTACTTACCTATCATAAAATGTATGTGCGGTATCCTCTATTGGTGCATTATGTAAGATTAATATTTGTTCATACAGCTTATGATACAAATGATTAAAACAGTCACTTGTTAACAGAAAGCTGGCGATAAGCTTAATAAATCAAAAACTTATCACTCGCGATAAAGAAACCAATTCTTTTGTATTCAGATAAACGAAAAAGGTCATAGATGAGAATATATACATATATATAATTCAATTCAGTTTCATCAACAGTTTAACTAATCACAAACACAGGAATTTAAGTATTTTTAGTTACGTTTAAGAAGAGAGTAGAACCGTGACTAGATTTACTGAAGGGAGAAATAAACCCATCCAACCGAACGGCCCTTTCGCCGAGATCTAAAGTAAAATTTTAAAATGACAGCAGGATAGATAGCTCAAGACCACACGTGCGCGCTAGAGATAGCATAATTTTTATGTCAAAAATAACAGCAATACAGAACTGTTTTCAAACTTTGTTAAGAAATTGTCATTTTATTGATAAAAATGTTACCAGAACCATCGCAATTTTAACAAAGTACAAAATAGAAGTTCTTTTTTATGACCTTTTCCTTAAATCCCTTATTCTTTTGTATTTCCAGAGAGAAACAAAAGCATTTTGAATTTTATTTAAAAGCAATAAGTATTTATGCTATCTCTAGCGCGCACGTGTGGTCTTGAGCTATCTATCCTGCTGTCATTTTAAAATTTATATTATATCCCAAATCAAGCAAATCGGTTTTGGCACGGCTGATTTTTAGCTGGCAACTTTTGGCAGTTGACGAACAAAATCCTTATTGCAATAAACGAAAAAAAAATATGCAAAAAAGACAAAAACGACAAAGTACGAACTAACTTATTATTTATTTAACTAATGGTTATTTAACAATAGAATTATTTATTGTTTTGCATCTAGTCACGTCATTATTGTCAGACAACTCTGCTCGGTCCTAGGACCTCACTTTACTAAGTTAGGGCCTAGGACCGAGCTAGGACCTAGGACTTATTCCTAAACATATGAATACACCTAAGAGCACTTTTATGAACACTGATTCTGAGTTCAAAAGTACTAAATCGTTTTTGAGTGACTCAAATATTTCAGATTCATCAAGAAGTTTAAAACATGAAGAATGCAGCGCATTACAATTTGTCATGATTTAAGCGCATTGATCTCAGTTACACTTTTTCTCGATGTCATAAAGAATAACCAGTCAAGACTCAAGTTTAGTGATCCGATGACAATCATAAAATGACAAGATTTGTCACTTGATTGACTTTGACACTGACACTATTTGACAGTAGTGTTATTTATCTGTGGTGTTATTGGGTCATCTGTTTGAGTTTTAGGTTATATTATGTATTCGTATTTCTTATTTTTAAATCTTTTCAGAGCGGACAGTGTTTTCTAGATTACCCTTCTGAATATACACGCCAGTTTTAGAAATAAATAAATTAAACGATGGATACTGTAGTTAAGAGTATGCTGGATGATGACGATGCGGAGGAAGAAAAGAAGGTTAATATCTGCTTTAAATTAAAAAAATACTTTAGTTCATCAAAACTTACCATCCAGAATTTGACACATTGAGACTATTTCGCCATATCGAGGCTTTCTAAACGTAGTTGTATGTGTAACGCAATATATTATGTGTATTTATGATCAACTAAATAAAATTAGAAAATAGTCTACTTAAAAGTATGTCACTTGTAAAGTATTTATTTCACAACTTTTATTTTTTAATGGTTAAAAAAATAATAATTCAAAGAGATTTCTTTGTTTCAGGGGTTTGTGTTATTTGGCAGAGATATATCTAAAATACCCTGTTTTAGAGAAAGTTTTCTTTATGGGATAGCAACAGGAGTTGGTGTTGGAATAGCTGCCTTCTTAAAAACATCTCGTCCAATGTTATCACAGCATATAGGAGTAGGCACATTTTCAATTACTACAATGGTGTACTGGTCATTCTGTAGATATCAGTGGTCTAAGCAAAGATTTGATGCTCAACTATTGCAAGATGCACTTAAAGATAAAATTATGTATGAAGGTACAGTAGTGGAGAGAGAGTTGGAGCAGAAAGGCATATTAAAATCTGCATGAATATAAATATATTGTATTGTGATTTGAAAAACATGTAGAAATATACAGTCATACAATTGTACCACTTTATAGAAGTATATTATCCTGTGTACTTTATAGTGGCATCAATCTTAAAGATTGATGTTTCTTTATAGTAGGATCAATCTTAAAGATTGATGCCACTATAAAGTACACAGGATTCACAAGTACATGGTGAGGATTCATCAAGTAAAATGTCACATTATGTTTTTTATATTTAATATAATATTTTTACACATCTCGCACACGGCTGTCTGGTCCCAAACTAGGCAGACCCTGTACTATGGTAACCAGACTGCTCATAAACATACGCCATATATTTCTAAATAAATACATATTATAGATAAAGTACACCCAGACACAGAACAAACCACAACCTCTGGCGTAGTAGTCAGGGTCACTAACCACTAGACTAACAGGCCAGTCAGTTTTAGTTGCACATATTAATTAAAACTTTTTAGTTTGTGCTATCTATTAATTGCAATTGATTAATATCAATCCATAACTATAGACGATGTTAATTTGTTCAAAACATGCTGAATATAAGTTAACCTTTAACCGTTAACATGTGACATTACTATCAGTTGTAAATGAAATTAATCAACACGAAAATTTTATATATTGTATTATAATTTAATGGTGTTATAAGAATAACATTCACCTTTAAACCTGATAAGTAGTATTAGTTTATTGTTACTATGTAAAGAATAAAAATAAAGGTTATGGAATGTTCTGCTTAATTATATTATGTTACTATCAATATACTACTAAGAAAAATCTATCTAACATCTGCAAGTCCACTTGTCTGGGCAGACCACAACCCTACTAATTCTATCAACATCAAGCAGATATTATACAGGAAATTAACTTTTTACAATTTATGAAATTAAGAGTACAAATAAAAATAATGCAATAGTGTGTGTGACATTAGTCTTATGTCTTCATTTGTGTACAATTCCTTTATAGTTAAATATTTGTATTTCTTTAGTTTTATTATGTTTCAAAATTACTCTTTTCATGTAGTTGAAAATTAATGATTGTTTAGATATTATAATATGTAAATATTTATAGTTTACCTATCTGCAATATTTAGAAGCACTTCAGATCCACAAAGTATAAGTCCCTTTATGTGTATAAATAATAATTTTTAAGTGTAATTAGCTCTTTTGCACTTTGACTCAGTAATGTGGCTATAGCATTGAATAGTTTAGTAGTAGTAAACTGTTATTGTTATAAATGGTCTTTTTATTTGCATTATTCCTTTTTCAACAGATCAAGATCCTTTCTTCAAACATAGTCTTATCAGAGGTTCTAATTAATTTATACATTATTTGCTTGTTAGCTGCCAAAAGTATGTCTAATACTCAATATATGTTATTTTTAATGGGTTTTATGACTATAATACAACCACCGCTTCTTTTAGTGAGGAAGTGATGTCTTATAAAAGCCGGCGGGAAAGCAACGGGAGAGGGTCAGTACTCCAAAACGTGGCATCGGGCTCGTCCGTCCCGGCTGCCCGTTACCTTAGAAGAAGCAGGCCTGAGACGGTAATGAGACGTGTTCCGCGAAAAGGTCTCGAAAACGGAAGGAGGGCAAGGCCCCCAGCATTTAATGGTGTTGCTGCCTATGGCGGCCAAGGTCTACCGGGGGTTTTCAGACAGGCTTGCAATAGACACACATGGTATGGAACACCGTATGGTTTAAAGGTCATGGCACACCGTCACTGCACCGTAACGGCACAGCTGCACCACGGTGCCTTCTCGAATTTTAGAGTACCGCTAGCCGCCAGCGCGCTAACCACGTGTTGACCGCGAGATGCAAGCTTGCAGATCGCCCGCCAGCCGCGAGTGCAAGTCAATTCGATTCCAACAGTGTCACTGACACCAGCTTAGCCATCATTATGTATTTTAATTATGATAAAATGTTAGTCGAAATTTGACGCCAAACATCAGAATTTGTTGGTCACTGGTTCAAAAGTTATAAGCGTTTATAGGTGGCCCCGCTGAATTCAACAACTAGGGCACCTAGCGAAGATCTGTTTACTCTCAAATTTAGTCGCTAATTAGTCGGAATTTGTGGCCAAGTTACAGATTTAATCTGATCTTAATTTAGAAGGTATAATGAGTTCAATTTTTAAGGTAGTTGTAGTCTAAAAGCTAGATCAAATAATTTACGAAAAATTATTTCATTATGTATATGTACTTCCATGTTTTAAGTCCTTAGAAAAGTCAGAGATAAATTCTTAATTAAATACATGTTTTTATGTTTTAAATTACTTGGAATTACTACAATATAAGCAACAAAATATACAAATTATAATGAATCTCTAATTTACGTTACAATAATAAAACTTCTATTGCCGAAATAAGAAAATAGGTATGAAAGAAAATTATCGTACCTTTAGTAAAATGTATGAAATACTTAAACGTTGAATAGGCAGTAGGTATTGTACGTATATAAGTATCAATCTGTTGCTTGAAGTATACTACAATACGTCAGAAAAAAAAACCTACCTAATATTATTATGAGTATTTCGCTATTATTAAGATTAGAATAATAAAACTTCTGTTTTGAACTATTAAATGATTTATTACTTTAAAATTATTGTACTTGAAGTAAAATATAAAAAATACCTACTTAATGAAAGGTATCTCTCAATAAAAATTACATTAATGTTTCTTTATTGGACGACCCTACCCGAACGAAACCGTTGCCGATCGATGCCGATTAGTGTCGCGAGTTCAATGGTTTTTTCGGGTCTACCCTTTATAGCAGAACTTTTTATGTCATAATATTATTATATTATTTCATTATTGTATTATATTATTATTATATTATATTATTTTGCATAACAACGGATAGCATAAACTACATTTCGCAGAAAATCGCATATTTTGTAAGTCATAATCATCTTTAGATATAAACTTCATATCCATAAGAATTACAAAGTAGAACAATTTTATCGCCGAAAGTTCATAGTTAGAATAGTCTTTTGAGCATAAATTTCATATCGATAGTCATTAAAAGGCAGTACTATCATAGGCAGCTCTTCGTCCGCCATCGGACCACTAGATGGCGTGTTTTTTCGGTGTGTCGTAGTGATAATTTATCCTGTCGAATTGTATTGGTGTTAAATGTGTCCTGATATGGTAGGAAGCGGGTACCATTGAATTTGAATCGAGTTAACCTCAATGATAAATTGAATTCGATGGAGCTCCCATTCATGACTAAATAAAGAAGGGATTCTTTCTAGAAGTTTCACAAACCGAGCATATATAAGACCGGCTTCCAGCCGCAAGGGACACTCTGGTGATTCTAGTCTTCCGATCTGAAGTAGCACTTTGATTGTCTGAGTACCCACTTCAGTGGTAAGTTAATCTTATTTTTCTTGTAGTCATTTGTTTCTGCAATCTGAACGATTATATGAGTGTTAATCCATTCGTAGGGCTCCAGATTTCGGGTCAAGAGATACTTCTCAGACGGCGTGCTCTTTTGTATGTGGCCTTCTTGTGCGTAATCGAGCTCCTAAGTACCATCTGATACACTGGCAGTCACGCGGCTCACAAGCAAGCGGTCAGCCTCATTCCAGGGTCACGTAATTTTGTTAATTTCACTTATATAAATACCTAACCTACCTACCTACCTAATATAAATAGCCGACTCGGGCTGGTGTGGAAATAACCTGCAGGATTGCTGACGAAGAGGCTCCTAGCAACATCTGGTCTGCCTTGACGCGCGCCGCTGATGGATTGAAATACCTACTATTTATGTATATTCAATTTTAAGTTTATAACTCTGTATTTCGAATGAAATATACATGTATGTATGACTGAGGTGTAAGTTGTGTTTCTCTGAAGAGTCCCTTAGGTTGCCCACACGCACACATATCCGTACCCCTCTGTTGTCGACAAGGCGCCCTGAGCTAACCCAAATCTCGTGAATATCTCCGCTGGGTAAGCCGGTGAGTAGACCGCCTGACAGGTTCAGCGATTACAATCATTTTATATTTCTTACCATGTTAATAAAGCTATGCAGCATGCAAGTAAGGATGCAGCATGCAGCATATCTGTCACGGCTCCGGCGGTCCTACGAGAGCTAATCGTCGCAGATGAATTCGCGCTCGACAACGCTCTTCACTGCAGCTTCGGCTTGCTGTTGCAGCAAGCCGAAGCCGCGGCGGCGGGCGCTGGCAATATACCTAATAAAATGATTCTAAATTAAATTGTACCAAATAATCGTCGCTCTAAAAAAACGTTTTGCTAAACGAAATTATGCGGCATTTTAACTGCCAAAGGTAATTATGCTAAATAAAATTATGCCATCTTAAAAGTAAATTCGGTCATATAAACATTATTATACTAAATGATTTTTATGCCTTAAAAATATTCGTTTAAAGAAGTTTCTGCCAAGTGTGTTATGCGAAATAATTTCGAAGCAACAAGATTCTGCCAGACAGAGGGAACCCGTTTTCTACCCATCTCAAAACAAAACTAAATTCTTTTGTTTGTTTTCACCTCAAAAATATTACATACGAGTATAAATATAAAGTCATTTAAAAAATTTGAACCCACCAAAAGAAAGCTGTATTCATTACCTATAAAGAGATCTACACAGATACAGCGGTAAGTAAAATCATCTATAGGTAGAGTGCAATGTGCACTTAGTCTCTGGCAGACACTTAGTCTCTGGCAAAAATGTCATAAAAATCGATCTAGTCGTTTAGAAGAAGTTTTGTCACATACCTACACACGCACAGACGAATTATATAATCAAAACTAGCTGACCTACGATACTTCGTCCGTGTCTCTCAAAAAGAATAAACTGCCCGTTTTTGCTACATTTTTCATTGGTCGTCTGCTCCTATAGGTTGTAGACTAAAAACAATTTGTAATTGACCGAATCGTGAATCTAAACGATTCTCGAATCTACTTGAACTTGCATTAGAAGTGTACTTGTACTAGAACTTGTACTTGTATTAGAAGTGCAGACACATTACAGGTACTGAAGAATTTTATACAAATCTTTTAATTGGTGTAAAGGTGTAAAAGGGTGAAAAAGGGACGGTTGAAATGGTAAAGGAATTAATAAAAAGGACTATAAGAGATTATCATTTAACTTTTCGTTAGAAATGAAAAATGTTTATGCATTTTTGACCACTTAGTCATGCCTTGGTGGGTGAATAAAGGGGTAGAAGTGTGTAAGGGGATCTCAAAAATCAATAGTTTATTAAGTAGGGAATAAAACTCAATATTTTTATACATTTCCTAAGATTTAAATTATGTTTTTAATTTTTCATTAGAAATAAAGAATGTTTATGCATTTTTGACCAATTAGTCATCATCATTAAGGGGTGAAAGAGAAGTGGAAGTTTGGGAATAGGGAATCTTAAAAAATAATTATTTTACTACTACTATATAAGGTGGTTTAGGCGTGGAAGCGTATCTAACAAACAAACAAACTAATTTTCACATTTATAAACATTTATATAAATGTGAAAGTTAGTTGGTTAAAGAATGGAAGTTTGAATAACGTAACATTACACACAATGTGTGATATATGTATGTGTGTTACATATATATCAGTGTAAATCATCAACGTACTTAATAATAAAATAAAATGAGCATTGATATCTATTGAAAAACTGATAAGTGTCTAACCTTAACCTGCTTTTAGTACATATTTGCCAGATGTTCTAGGTTACACCAAGAATTGAAGAACAAAAGAGTCTTGCCATGACGTTTTACAAAAGAAAAAATTGAACATGCCGACAAAGTTGTGCTTACGTACAACTTACTTACCTACGTAATAAAACGATGATGATCGTCTGTGGACATAGTTATACTTTGTTTTTGCAGTATGACAGAAAAAAAATATGTATCATGCTTGTCAAAGTTTAAAAAACCGGTCAGTTACGAGTCGAATTCGTGCGCCGAGGGTTCCGTACCTACCCAGATTTTATGACATTTCTTTTTGCCAAATTGCGTGATTCTAGGTCATCGGGAACTACCATATAGGTTTTCGACCCAAAACCTATAGGGTACTTCCGGTTGACCTAGAATTGTCAATTTTGGTTAAAAGCAAGGTCTTACAGCACATGTAAAGAGAAAATTCTGAAAAATGAAAAAAGTTGAAAATTAAGGTAAATTTTGGTACTTACAATTTTTCGCGAAAATCGAAATTTGCCCATTTTTATACACCTAATAGGAACCATAGACCTCAGTATCTGGTATAAATTTCAACTTGCTAGGTCTACCCGTTCCTGAGAAAATCAGTGGTGACATACGGACAGACGGACAGACAGACAGACGGACAGAAGAAAGTGATCTTATAAGGGATTTTATCTTTTGAGATACGGAACAATAAAATCATTTTTTTTGTGTCTGCACCCCTATTTTTTTTAAACTACTTACTCAAATATGTATACTAGATCATTTAAAGTGTTGAGATATACCAGGAATAGTCAGAGACAGACTAAAAGTCAGACTTTTGGTATTTATCTACCTACCTAGTAAGAACCTATTTTAATAAGAACCTTTTTGACTATGACTGTCGTGGATGAGCTATGCTTCATATATGCTGACTCAACCGGAGTGAGACGACGATGGCCTTATAAAAAGAGATGTTAAGCAATTCCTTGCTTTTCATCGCGTGAGTGAATTAAAGAAGTATCGCATCCCCCAACCTCCTGCACAACTTAGTTCTGAAGGCCCCCCTTCCCAACCGGAGTGAGACGACGATGGCCTTATAAAAAGAGATGTTAAGCAATTCCTTGCTTTTCATCGCGTGAGTGAATTAAAGAAGTATCGCATCCCCCAACCTCCTGCACAACTTAGTTCTGAAGGGGGGCACTCAAAGGACAGTACCATAAGAATGTACTTGTGATTCTAGAGTTGCAGTAGTCCGGGAGCGGCGTCACGGCTGTAGTCACCATCAGAGGGCTTAGTGTAGGTTTATTTCACTTCTACTCGCTCTCGACAGAGAGCACGTTCGGCGTAGGGATTGGTGAAGATTACAGCGCAGCCCTATCACAGCGCCAAACGCGGTCACAGTGGCGATCGAGTAGAAGTGACATAAACTCACACTAAGCCCTCTGAGGGCTGAGTGCAAGTTTATTTCACATCAACTCGCTCTCGACGGCGAGCGCGTTTAGCGTTGCTATTGGTGGAGATTTCAGTGCGGGCCAATCGTAGCGCCGAACGCGATCACCGTGACGATCGGGTAGAAGTGAAATAAACTCGCGGTGACCAGTCTGCTCGTTTATGTATTATGAAAATAAGTGTAACGTGAACGGTTGCCACATTGTTTTGAGGTCTTTTTAAGTTGGTTTTGCATAGACAAACTTAATAAAATAAATATGAGAGTAACGAGGTAGATAAATCATTATCAGAAAGGAATTAATTGAATATTCTTCTAACATCATCATCATTATCTACGATTGAAGCTCCTAACGTATGCGGTGAACAAAAGGCCGGTCTTACATAACATTTAGTAAGATGTTTTAATCAAACGTCGTTTAGAAAGTCGTAAAATATACGCCAAATACTGTAGGTCCCTTTACAATTATATTTATGTTCTTGTTAATGATAACTTAAGTAACTAGATAATTGTTTGAGCAATTGACTAGGTATAGATATGGATTCATGAAACAGGTAGGTAAACATTACAGATTCTGCTATTGACTATATACTTTATATTGCCATACAATAGAACGGGCCTTTCTAAAATCTGTAAAAAATAAATCTTTTTCTTGTTTAATCTTCAAATGTTTAAATTGTAAAACGTCAATAGCACACCTTTATTTTCTGAGCGGTATTCCTCTCGGATACTATCGTGGTGGTTAAGTCGTACTCGAACCGACTAAAAACCGTCTCGTGTACCAGTAGCGGGGTAACCAGGTGTACCCTAGAAAGGAAATCTAAGTGTGGGAACCCTGATGTTCCTTTTTTGCTCCCGAAAGGGCACGTCGAGTCTCCACCCCTACCTGCTTCTGCTAAGTTGACACATCTGTCCCCCTAGCAAAAGCAGGCCGGTCATCGCCTAACCTGTTACCCCCAGGCCTGCGCTTATGGAAAACGGAGATCGTTTAGTGACCTCAGGCGCTGGAGTCGTCTGAGTATCCGGCCTGCTGCAGGCTTTGTTGCTAGCTTGATATTTTGCTAGCAACACAAATTTCAATAGTCCAGTGCAGTGAAAGTTTTTACGTAAGTCCGAATAAAACTATAGCCTGCTTGTGTGTATATATTTACCTACGTATTTACTTATTGCAGTGCATGAGATGTGTTAAGTAATTATTATTATGAATGCTATGTTTTCTAGTAAGTCACAATGGCAATGAAGAGTTTATTATTATTTACCATTAGCGAACTCAACGTGGTGGGCGTTCCAATACTACAAATTA
Source organism: Arctia plantaginis (assembly GCA_902825455.1). NCBI lineage: Eukaryota > Metazoa > Arthropoda > Insecta > Lepidoptera > Erebidae > Arctia > Arctia plantaginis. The sequence continues at coordinate 10,465,504 of CADEBD010000337.1, forward strand.
TAAAAATATCGCCAACAAGTAGGTATAATTGATGATGGCCCACCATGTGTACGATTGTACCCTACTACACGGTTGTATTTGCCTGTAAGATTTCTTCTTTAAGTTTCTGTCGTGAACCTATTACCTATAAGTTTGAAATCATGTATTAAGATAAATATCGTAAGTCGTATGACCTCGTATTCTCTCGTAGCTTTATTGCGGTACGCCACAGTCCGACAGTGATACTCTAGCGGTTCGACGTGTCGGACGCATGTTTGGTACGATATTAACGTTATTGTGTTAGTAGATTAATTTGTGCAGTAGTTAGAATATATTAGCATCTGCATTTACATGACATTGACATGCATTCTTTAAGTACTCTGATACCTTATGATGCTCAGAAAAAACTGATATTTTTTGTCAATGGAAAAAAGGTAAGTTATGATTTTTCATTTATTTATTTAGTGTCACATCAACATCATCATCAACAGCCTATAACATTCTACTGCTGGACAAAGGCCTCTCCTTAGAAAGGAGGTTTTGGCCTACTATACCACGCTGGCGAGACGGGTTGGAATAGGGTTTGTATCAAGTTTTCCTTTTCTTTGCAGTGCTGTTGTCCTGCGTTGTTTGCTCTCTTAGTCGGCTCTTACGACACCCGCGGGACGAATCGGGGTGGTGACATTCCGTATTCTTAATCCGTTATCACACGGATAAATTATGTAGTGTAAGATAGTTCAAATATTTTGGTACTGTATCTCCTTTTAGATTAAAAAGGCCAAGTAGTGTTGCAAGCATTTACTATTGAGCTCATTGTGATACCCAAAATATAACATGAAGTTTTTGTAATAAGCATACATAGATAAAAAATATATTCACATAGCTTTGTCTAAACTTTATTGATTTGTCTCCTGACAGCTTCCTTAAAGTTTACTAGGGTGAATTGATATCCAATACAAGACAGTGTGACACATTAAGATAACTCTAGTACAAAAGCTATTTAATGTTGTCAATGATGTGACATGTAATTTTAAATATACCTATCTTTAGCCTGTATTATTGCTTGGTCCAGTAATGCCAGATTTAGTAAAAAGCGGTAAATGGGTTCAGATAATTTTAGTCACGGCGGGAGATCGACAAAGAAATATAGATACCATGTTTTTTTTTTGTTTTAGTTCGATTGAAGTTCCCTTAAAAAAATAAACAAAGTTTGTTTTGTTTTTGCGAAGTGTTATAATTGCGTATCCATCAAAGAAGATTTTAGTTCTTACACTTAAAACAACGTAGATCTTAGCGTTCGAGCGAGCTTAAACCAAATAGATGGTAGATGAACTCGGACGGAAATCAATACCTTTCTGTAAGTAGGTAATGATGGAGAATGTTCTTCCTTAGAAGATAGCATGTACCTTAGCATTAAATTGAAACAGATTGACTAAATTAGTGCTGGGCCTCTGTTTATGACAGTATTAAGTATAAAAATGATGCAGTTTTGAGATAAACTAATAAGGTATCTTATTTCTAACTCAACACTCTTTACTGCATATGTACCTAATTATGTACCTAGATACTAGATGCTTACATCTACGAATCTATTAAGGTTTTTATAAATAGTGTCAGTTTAGGCAAGTAAAATCAATTTACAAAAGTAGTAGGTACTTAAAAATTTAACGCTGTCATCGGAGACGTCTGGCTGTACTTAGCAGACGAGATGAAACTCCAGCAGACCTTCGTCTTCGTAGTCGCAATAACATTATCGCCTATACCTACTGTTAGTTTGGTAAAAATTATAGTTTTAAAAAACTAAAAAAACACGCTTTCTATAAAAAAACAAACTAAAAAATAGAAAATTAGTGTATTGTCATCGGTCCTCGATATATCTAGAAAGTTTGAACGAATTCTGACCGTTTAAAGTCAGTCAAAATCACGCCCAAAGCAGTCGGTTACAAACATACAAACAAACATACAAGTGAAGCTAATATAAAGCGTGTAAAAATAAAGCTTTTAAAAAATCTGTAACATAATAGTTGTAATAGGAAGTAGAATGATTATTTATTTATTTATTATTGACACGCTAACAGTATACATATACAACATTGTTCAAAATGAATTACGAATAATTTTTAATTACTTACGAATTAGAAATTAAATACGATTTGCTTAACAACGTTCGACATTCTGTCTTTCACTTACCTACTTACTTATTAAGAAGTACGTAATTATATAGTTGTCATATGCAATATTTCACAATTGTTGTTACTTTATAATAGCTGCCATTCCCACCAATTTTGAAGCTGATTAATAGTTTGGTTTTTTATTTTCTAAATATTAATTATCATAATAGTAAGGGTTGTAGAGTGATTTGAAGTGCTTTGTTGCCCACAATTTAGTTTAAACAACTCCAATCAAAGGGAACCCAAAGGGAGTTGGTTAAACTAAATTTTAGAATATTTTATGTTTCAGGTTGTAGAACCCAACCCCGATCCAGAATGGACACTGCTTTGGTATCTTCGAAAGAAACTGCTGTTGACTGGCACCAAATATGGTTGTGGCGAAGGTGGCTGCGGCGCCTGTACTGTTATGATTTCACAATATTTGAGTATTGAAGATCGAATCAAGTATCCTTTTGTGCAAGCCACAGTGCAATTGACAATTGAAAAATACCCATTTTAGAAATCTCTTCTTTAAGTACGTTTTTGAGACAGCATAAATCCTGCCTTTTGGGCTCATTGATTTGTTTATTTATTTTATTTAACGAGTTCAGTAGTTAAAGAACAGTCCATCATAGCATAATAGATACGGTGATATTAAACATGTAAAAAGTTGTCGGTTAATTACTTGCACGGTATATTACGCGGTTATTGCACTGTAATTACAAACGCTCACTATTACAAAGAAGAAATCACTACGAGTATATAACTCGTTACTCGCACTAGAAATTAGTTTCGATGTTAATTCGCTATGTCGTACAACGATAGTGTGTCGTACAACGCTGGTCTTCAGAGCGTCCCGCAGGGGAGGTGTGGTGGCTTGGCTTCAGCTCCCTGCCAGCGGTATCTACCGCTACCCCTGAATAGGTCGAAGCCACCCCACTCTTAATAATGGCGAGGAGGATGCACTCCGGGCGGTCGCCACGGCCCCGGATGTTTCGGACGTACTCCGTCCGTCTCTCAGTTCTTCCTCGACTTCTTGTGGGGTGGCGTTGCTGGGCAGCCCTCTAATGGCACCCTTAAAGCTACGTTCCTCTGGCAGAGAGTAAAGTGAGAGTAAAACCAGGAGATCCCCTCCGTCTTTTCCAGCGCCGTCAGGTAGCGCTGTATCAGACGGAGCTCCTGGTCGTCCTTGGGCGTGAAACGCCCTTGCCGAGGGCTGCAGAGCCTCGGCTTGAGCTTCCCTCTTATGTTGAGCCCAGTTTGGTAATAGCTGAACTATGAGGGGTGGGTATCTCCGTTTTCTTTACTCTTGCTGTGGTTGTGGAAGTGGTAGTGGTGGTGGCTGCCGTGGTTTTGGCCATGGTGCTGGTGCATGGCAGGCTCATCTAAACCCGCCTGTCGCGCCAGTCGCGGGTCGTGGGTCGCTGTAGAGCGGAGAAGGACATCGTCCTTTTTATTGGCGCGTTCCCTGAAAACAAAAGCGCGGTTTTTTGCGCCTTTGTTTTCGGGGGAGGGGCTGGTATGCCAGCGGCACGGGGATCTTTGTCGCTATCTACCTCGGCGGAGTGCAGACTCGGCGATGTAGACGAGCACAGCGAGCACGACTCAACTCAACTCAACGCTTAACGTAATGTAACAGAGGATACCTTAATTTTAGTTAAAATTTGAAATAGTGAAGAAATAGAGAAAAAGAAAAGTTGAAATTTGGTTATTTATTAAGTTCATAGGTAGTTGAATATGTTATTTATTATTGCCACACCTAAGTATATCTTCGAGAAACAAGTAGGCACATAAGGAAGTGCTATGAAAACTGATGCACCATTGTTTATAGGACGACTGCCCGAGAGATCAACTATATTATATAAAGCTTTTACGTTTATTATCGCTTGTTACATAACCTGGTTAAGTCGGGGTATTTTTTAATTATTTTATCCTTTTTTTCTAGTATGTAACAAAATACCACCTAAATAAAGTATAAATAGTAGAAAAATTATTAATGCGCTTTTAAGTCCATGATAATAATCCTTCATTCAGATACAAATATTGAATGCAGGCATATAACGGTGAATGCTTGCTTGACACCCGTTTGTGCCATGCATGGTTTAGCAGTTACAACTATCGAAGGTATAGGGTCTACACAAGAACGATTACATCCAGTTCAAGAACGAATATTCAAAGCGCATGGATCACAATGTGGCTTTTGCACGCCAGGAATTGTAATGTCTATGTACACGTTACTAAGAAATAAAGACGACATTCAGTATGCAGATATAGAGACTGCTTTACAAGGAAATCTTTGCAGATGTACTGGGTATAGACCTATCATAGAGGGTTTCAAGACTTTTATGAAAGGATGGGAGAAATACTATATTGATGAAGATACAGATAAAGGGAATGGATTATGTGCATTGGGTAAAGAGTGTTGTCGAAATAATGAAAATGCAAATAGTAACCAATTATTCAATAAGTCATTATTCCAACCATACGATCCAACTCAAGAACCTATATTTCCACCAGAATTAAAGCTAGATCATCGATATATGAAGGAATATTTGTACTATGAAGGAGAAAATGTATCATGGGTGCGACCAACAACACTTGAAAACTTACTTTCCATTAAAGCTCAGTTCCCAAATTCTAAAATTGTCGTTGGTAATACTGAAATAGGAGTTGAGATAAAGTTCAAGAAAAAAGTGTATCCGATTCTTCTGTATCCATCAGTAATTAGTGAAATGAGCTGTTGTAATGTCTCCGGCAAAGGAGTTTTAGTAGGAGCTACGACTACACTAACAGATTTGACTGACTTTTTAAACAACCAAATTAAAAACGAAATAAAAAAAGCTCAAATTTTTGAAGCTTTGAAGGATATGCTGCATTGGTTTGCAGGCAATCAAATTCGAAATGTAGCTTCTTTGGTTGGAAATATTTTAACGGCCAGTCCAATATCTGATTTAAATCCAATCCTAATGGCATGTTCTGCTATTTTACACGTAGATAGCACTGAAAGAGGTCATAGAAAAGTTATGATTGATGATTCATTTTTTAGAGGATATAGAAGTACCGCTATTCAAGCAGACGAAGTTGTTACCTCAGTCGAAATACCCTTCAGTGACGAAATACAGTATTTTAAAGCTTACAAACAAGCAAGGAGAAAAGAGGATGACATTTCTATAGTGACTTCAGCGTTTAATGTAAAAATTGATAGCATTTCTCAAAAAATATTGTATGCTAAGTTGTGTTACGGTGGTATGGGGCCAACTACTATATGCGTAAGTAGAACTTCAAATGCATTAATTGGACAGAAGTGGAACGAAACCATCTTAAATAAAGCATTTAATTTGTTAACTGATGAGTTACAATTAGATATTTCGGCCCCAGGAGGAATGGCGGACTATCGCAAATCACTTTGTTTAAGTTTATTTTTTAGGTTTTATTTATATGTTTTGCAAAAGCTACAAGATCTCAAGGGTATTCAATTATTAAATCATACAGATTTAAGTGCTCTTCAGGAAATACATGTTGTACAAGCACCAAGTAGTTCACAGTGTTATGAAATAAACAACGATGATAGAACAGCGTGTGATGCAGTTGGTTTGCCTATAACGCATTTATCAGCTCTTAAACAAGCCACAGGGGAGGCTTTATATTGTGATGATATACCTCCTGCTAATAACGTACTCTATCTAAAGTTAATCTTTAGCGAACACGCACATGCCAAAATAAAATCCGTAGATGCTAGTAAGGCTATGTTATTACCAGGAGTAGAAGCATTTTTATCTGCTGCTGATTTAGACGAAGAATGTAATAAAATGGGACCTATAGTAAAAGATGAAGAAATATTTTGTAGTAAAACAGTGACAAGTCGTGCATGCGTAATAGGAGCTATTGTAGCGACAACGGAAAGTGTAGCTCAAAAAGCAAAAGACCTGGTGATTGTGAAATACGAAGCATTAGAGCCAGTTATAGTAACGTTAGAAGATGCGATTGCTCGAAGTTCGTACTTTTCGGGGTATCCTCGAATCCTTCGTAAAGGTGATATTGAGGAAGCTTTATCGAGATCAACTCACGTTGTAGAAGGGCATGTTAGAAATGGAGCACAAGAACATTTTTATTTAGAGACAATTTCTGCATATGCTGTTAGAACAGAAGATGAGCTGGAGATTATTTCAACAACACAAAATCCTGAAGAGATAGCGGTAATTTAAATTATATATTTTTTACAGTACATCTAATTTGTAATGCATGAGGTAGCTTATTATATGTTTTATTTGTTTCAGCGCATTGTCTCAGAAGCTCTTAAAATACCTAATAATAGAGTTGTAGCTAAAGTAAAGAGAGTTGGAGGAGGGTTTGGGGGCAAAGAAACTAGAGCAGCTTTTTTAGCTGTACCAGTGGCGGTGGCCGCCTATAAACTAAAGAGGCCAGTACGATCAGTACTAGATAGAGATGAAGATATGCAGGTCAGCGGTTACAGGCATCCATGTTGGATAAAATATAAAGCTGGGTTTAATAGTGATGGCAGAATAAATGCTGCAAAATTTGAAATATACAGCAACGCTGGCAACTACTTGGACATCTCTTGTTCGGTAAGATCAATAAAATTTCTATTGCGGTTATTGATATGGAAATAAAATTGGATATTTTGTTTAAAGTTAAAACATTTAACAAAAACCATATTTTGTTTCTTAGATGTTAGAAAGGGCACTACTTCACGTTGATAACTGCTATTTCATACCTAACATTGAGGTAGTAGCGTATCTATGCAAGACCAACATGCCCTCAAATACAGCCTTTAGAGGATTTGGGGCACCAAAAGCCATGTTAGCTGCAGAAACAATGATTAGAAATGTTGCTTTAAAATTAAATAGAAGTTATGAGGAAATTGTAGAAATGAATTTGTATCGAGAAGGATTGCTGACTCATTACAATCAGGTTCTTACCTACTGCACATTGCCGAGATGTTGGAATGAGTGCATAGAGACATCTGATTACTGGCGCAGAAAAAGAGATATTGAAGAGTTTAATAGGTAAGTAGTGTGGTATTAATTACAACAAATAAGAATCATACTCGCTCTTTTGGCGTGGAATATAGTAAAAATTTATTAAAACTTTTAAATATAGACATTATTTTGCAGACAAAGTAGATGGCAAAAGAAAGGTATAGCGTTAGTTCCGACAAAATATGGAATATCTTTTCAAGTTGATGTTTTGATGCAAGCAGGAGCATTATTGTTAGTCTACAGAGACGGATCCGTGTTATTGTCTATTGGAGGAATAGAAATGGGCCAAGGCCTGTTCACGAAAATGGTTCAAGTTGCTTCAAGGGCTCTCGATATAGACTACACAAAAATTCATGTAAGTGAAATGTCTACTGATAAAGTACCCAACAGTTCACCAACAGCCGCCAGCATAAGTTCGGATTTATATGGTATGGCTATCTTAGAAGCGTGTAAAATTTTAAAGAAACGACTGGAACCATATGTGTCTAAGAATCCAAATGGTATATGGGAAGATTGGGTACAAGATGCTTACGCAAACAGGGTGCAGTTAGCAGCTACAGGTTTTTATGCTGCTCCGAAAATAGAATATGATCCTGATACAAATTCTGGAAATCTTTTCGAGTATTTTACTTATGGAGTAGCATGCTCTGAAGTTATTATCGATTGTTTAACTGGGGATCATCACGTGTTAAGAACAGACATTGTAATGGATGTTGGAGAGAGTTTAAACCCAGCTATAGACATAGGTCAGATTGAGGGAGCTTTTATGCAAGGTTATGGTTTTTACACGTTAGAAGAAATGGTTTTTTCACATAGCGGTGAAGTGCTATCTCGTGGTCCAGGAACATACAAAATTCCTGGATTTTCTGACATACCAAAAGAATTTAACGTTTCGCTATTAAAAGGTGCACCCAATCCCCGCGCAGTTTATTCTTCCAAGGTAATCATTATTTTATTTCTTACCCATTTCTTAAAGACTTTTATCATTTCCTTATTAAACTATTATTCTGTTTATGGTTCAAGGCTGTGGGCGAGCCACCTCTTTTTCTTGCTTCATCCGTATACTTCGCAATAAAGGAGGCTATAACATCTGCCCGCAAGGAAAGTGGCGCGTCTCCAGAGTTTATAATGGATGTACCTGCGACCTGTGCTCGAATACGAATGGCTTGTGAAGATCACATAACTAAGCAGGTACCTTTACAAATGTTAATAGTATTTTTTCTTATGTATGCTGCTTAAAGACTATCGAGTTTTTAATAAGCATATATAAGCAAAAGCTTTGCCTAATATTACGCACGCATACGTATACGTATATTATTAAAAGTTCGACGAGCTTCAGACCCAATAATAGTATTTTTTAAGATATGATGCGCCACGTCAGTGTCACGCGTTACAAAATATATTAATCTGCTAGCTGGTACCCGCGACTTCGTTCGCGGGGAACTTAAAAAGAAATGCCTTAGTTTGTTCGATTCCCGGACCGGGCAAAATTTTAAAGGGTTTTTCTGAGAGGGAAAAGTTAATTTACTCCTTATACATATAGCTACCTGGTAATAAAATATTATCAAAATCGGTCCAGCCGTTTAGAAGATTACCCGGAACAAAAGATAGACAGACAGACAAACAAATTTAAACTTAACCGTGTGAGCATGAAAAAAAACAATTGTTTTGACATTACAAATAGACACTTCAATTTTATTTATTTATATAGATAAAAAAAACACGGTAAAGTTATTTAATTTAAACTTGTAGTTTCTGAGTGTTCATTCTTTCAATTATTTAAAGTTTTAAATTATTTGAAACTTTCGGGGTCGAACAAAGGTTAAAAAAATGAGAACAATAATAGTGGAAATTTGTAGTACTCGTAAGTAACTATGATTCAGGTTCGTAACGCGTTTGACCGATCGAACGACCCATTTTCATAATATTTGGCACTAACCCACTTATGTTCTGCACAAATCAGATTCTGCGATGGATCCTAGAAATTACCAATCTTAGAAATACTTGCCAACTATTTATAAGCTAGCTAGTTTATAGGCTATAACTTTGAAAGTGAATTTTTTTGCAAATTCAAATATAAAATCGATCATAGATGTGTGAATCAGGACTTATTGGTCAGTAAGAATTGGACTGAGTTCATTCGTAATCACGAACATTATGTACTCTTTGAAGTCATAATTTAATTTAATAAGTACGTACAAATACGAAGTCAAGAGATTGATGATAAAATGGAATGCCTACAATGTAGTTCTTGGAACCTAGGTATCTATCTATACCTACTAATCCAGTCATCATCATCATCATCATCAACAGCCTATAGTAGTCCACTGCTGGACATAGGCCTCTCCTTAGAAAAGAGGTTTTGGCCTACTATACCACTCTGGCCAGACGGGTTGGTATGGTATAGGGTTTGTTTCAAGTTTTCCTTCTTTTTGCAGTGCTGTTGTCCTGTGCAGTTTGTTCCCTTAGTCGGCTATTACGACACCCATGGGATGAATAGGGGTCGTGACATTCCGTATTCTTAATACGTCCAATAATGTAATTAATATTTACTGTTAACTTTATATAAAATATAAAACCTAAATTTACGGTAGGTACCTACTAAACTAAGATAAGCTCGAACGTAGATAAAGATATATCTAAAGTCCTTAGCGTTAGTCTAAATTATAGTTATTTTTGCAAACAACAATGTAATAAACATAAGTAAAACGTTCTTCGAAAAAAACCTGCCAACTAAAAGACAATTTTTTGTAATCTCCTTTCGATACTTCATTAAAGTAGGTAATTAATACAAAATATAAAAGCAATGATAATTAAATTAACTAGGTACCTGAAATTGACAAGAATAAATAGGTTACATAAACTTCGTTTTACAGAAACAGTTTTTATATTTGATATTTCTTAACGTTAATGTGTCATCCGTGTCACTAAGGGAGCAAGCTACCAAGGACAATTGCCCTGCAAAGAGAAGGAAAACTTGACACAAACCCTATATGAACCCGTTTGGCCCGCCTGGTATCACACATCACATCAACAGCCTTTAACACTCCACTGCTGGACATAGGTTGGTATAGGGTTTGTGTCAAGTCCCCCGTCGATGGCTGCATCAGCCGGAGACGACGGGGGCAGCGAGGTTGATGTTCCGCCCGTAAGGGAATCGGAGTTGGGGGCGGCTGTTCTACGGATTCGATCCAAGAACACCGCCCCCGGGCCGGACGGGGTTCCAGCCCGAGTGATGGCCCGAGCCCTCGACTACATGTCGGACCACCTCAGGGAGGTGTTGGACGCTAGCCTGGCGTCCGGACGCTTCCCTGAGCGCTGGAAATGCGGGAAGCTGGTCCTGCTGCAGAAGCCGGGACGGCCTGCCGAATCGGTCGCGGCCTACAGCCCTATCGTGTTGCTGGACGAGGCGGGTAATTTTTTTGAGAGGGTACTCTCTGCCCGCATCGTCCGGCACCTTTGCGAGGTTGGCCCCGATCTGTCGGACGCCCAATTCGGTTTCCGAGAGGGGCGTTCGACGATCGATGCCGTGATGCGCCTTAGGGCCGTGACCGAGGAGGCCGTGAGCTGCGGCGGAGTGGTGTTGGCAGTGTCCTTGGACATCGTCAACGCCTTCAATAGTCTGCCATTCAGCTGCATCAGGGAAGCGCTCCGCTACCACGGAGTGCCGGAGTACCTGAGGCGGCTGGTGGCAGACTATCTTGAGGAGCGAACCGTCATGTACGAGGACCGAGATGGCGTCTTGAGACGCAGGGCCATGTCGTGCGGTGTTTCGCAGGGGTCTGTCCTAGGACCTCTCCTGTGGAGCATCGGGTACGACTGGGCCCTGCGAGGGCGTCTCCCCCCCGGGCTTGGTGTCATCTGCTACGCGGATGACACTTTAGTCACGGCCCGGGGGGCTAACTTCAGGGAGGCGGCGCGCCTGGCTGCCACGGGAGTTACCCAGGTGGTCGGGCGCATTGAGGCGTTGGGATTACGGGTGGCCCTATTATTCCATGGGCCCCGTCGTGGTCCACCCGCCGGCGCCTCAATCGAGGTCGGCTCGGTCCTCGTACCGGTCCAGGCCCAGATGAGGTACCTGGGGCTGGTCCTGGACGGTAGGTGGCTCTTCGACGAGCACTTCCGATAGCTTGGTCCGAAGCTGGTGGACTGACGCAGGTGCTTTCCGGGCACGGTTGCTTTGGAAAGTACCTGCACTCGGTCGCTAGGAGGGAACTGAGTCCCGCCTGCCACCACTGCGACTGCAGTGAGGACTCGGCCGAGCACACGCTGGTGGTCTGCCCCGCATGGGCGACGCAGCGCCGGGCCCTCAATGCAGTCATCGGAGTGGATCTCTCGCTACCGGCCGTAGTACGCTCCATGGCCGGTAGCGGCAGTTGTTTTACCGCGGTCGCAACCTTCTGCGAGGAAGTAATCTCGCAGAAGGAGGCGGCGGAGAAGGCCCGGGAGGACGACCTCCACTCGGACCCGATCCGCCGCCGGCGAACCAGGCGGCGGAGGCGCGCCTATCACCGCCTCATGCCGCCCTGAGTGCGGTCGCGGGTGGACGGGGTGGGTTTCCCCTCCACCCGCATTAGTTTGGCCAGCCGCGAGGGGGCGGCGTCCGCGTGTGCCGGACATCGCCTAAAGAGAGGAAAATTTTGAGACGGAGCCCGCACCAGGAGCGGGCTGGCGCTAGGAGGGGTCCGGATGTCTTAATAACAGCTGTTCCCGGATCCCTCCTGTTACAGGCGCAGAGTGGCACACCGTGTGGTTTTAGTCGGTCCGAGTCCGACACACCACCCCGCCGCAAACCCCGGTGGGGTGACGGTCCGAGGGGATTTCCACACGTTAATAAAAAAAAAAAAAAAAAAAGGCTTTGTGTCAAGTATATGCCTGGTATGGTAAGCCAAAACCTCTTTCCTAAAAAGGGTATCATTCTGTCTGACACACATATTCGGCTCATTAGTGTCCATTGACGTGTGTAAAAAAACGACAAGTGAAAGCATGTGTGTATTTGCTATAGCGCTAAGCGTTATGTGTGCCAATAAAGCAAATTTAGTCTTAAGAGCCTTCCAGACTTCGTCGTCGGCGCATTACAAAAACACGCAAAACGATGTGTGGTGCCGATGGTGATAAATGTTTTTAAATACCTTAAAGTGTCCAAAAATTAATCATTTCGTCTTGGTGTTCCAGGTGAAACCTACAGTTACCAGAAAGGGAAAACCGTGGAACGTTAAGGTGTAATTGACGAACATGAAACGTTAATTGCTAATAATACTTTTTAAATAAACACCATCTTACTCCTACTTATCTTAACTCGGCAGTATCAGGGGGCGCCAAAATCATAATATAATAATGTTTAATATATATATAAATATATTTAATATATAAATATTTAATATATATATATATGTATATATATATATACGTATACATATATATATATATATATATATATATGTGAGTTATTTTCCTCAAACGCAAAACTCAAAAGAAAAAATCGTAGATCCAGGGCTGTATACAGCAGTGTAAATACTAATATGGTGTCAGTGTCGAGTTATTAACAATTTTATTATTGTTATTATACAATATTAGATTTTCATGAGACAATACTATTGTCTTACTACTTTACTATTGGCTTAGAGTCCACTGCAATGTTTAACTTCACCCATGAGATATGTAACGTAGCTGTTAAGTTTACAAATAAATAAATAAAGATTACAAATATGTTTTCTTTAGTGGTTAGTGCCAAGTGCCGCGCCCGCCGATCGTTGACACCCGGATCAGCTCTGATATCTTCCAAGATATTATTTGTTTTAATGGGTATGCTGTAAAAAGAATTAATTACAATTAAAAATTAAAAAATAATTAAAAATTAATCTACATTATATGAATAACATATTTAATGTATTTAATTAATAGACAGTATTCTTTAAAATAGCTGCATAAAAACCCATTATATTTTTGTAAAATGTTAGATATAAATGGTTACCGTGGGTTATCCTTAGGAAGTATATATATACTATCGCTTATCCGTTCTTTTAAATAGCCAACTTTCAGAACCATACAGGACGGCAAGTCTTATGATAGTTTTATAAAATATACAAATAAAATATATATCGGAGCAACTACAAACTACCTCACTTAATAAAAATAATATGATTGATTTAAATTAGATTCTAATGGATTTTAATTGAAGTTTTGATAGTAAGTGTTAAGAAATATCCTGCAGAATCGTATTATCTAAACACAACAAGAAAATACAACAATTAACCTAACAACATGTAAACACGTGCGCGAACAATACGTCCTATAAAAACGAGCTGCATTGCACGTATTCGGTCGGGATTGGCCCGCACGTCGACCAAGTAACATCTCCGGAGCGCCCGAAGATTTCCGAAGGCCTCCGAGATCGTTGCTCACTGTACGGAACCTACTCGCGTGCTTCCCGGTCCCATGCAGGCCGTGTGTTCGCAATGACGTGCGCTCACCAATGCGGTGGCAAATAAGTACATCAGTGTTGATATAGTTGTGGGTCGACCACAGCCCAACTCCCCGGAGTTGGTTTTCAGCGGCGAATCTGCTGTGCTTGTTTGCCTCGCGATACCTATGTGTCGCCCGGATCCGGCCGAGCGACCATCCATCGCTCGCTCGCGTGTGAGGGGTAACTTGTGACGCGGGCTATTTTCGCGCTCCGCATGTTTCGAGCGCGCATGTTCCCCTGCGCTGGCCAGCGTCGAGTGTGAGGACAAGCGCAGCTCACAGCCCTTGCGGTTGCGACCGCTCCCCGCAACCCGCAGGCACCTGTACCTACTTGCGCCAAGCAGGCACACCGTGCGCGGGCGCAGCGTCGCAAGACTCCCGAGAATTTTCGAAGGCCTCCGAGATCGTTGCTCACTGCACGGAACCTACCCGTGCGCCCACAAATGCGGTGGCAAATAAGCACAGCACTGTTGTGCTTATTTGCTGTAATTAAGGGTCGACCACCGCCTAACTCCCCGGAGTTGGTTTTCAGCGGCGAATCTGTTGTGCTTATTTGCTGTAATTAAGGGTCGACCACCGCCTAACTCCCCGGAGTTGGTTTTCAGCGGCGAATCTGTTGTGCTTGATTGCACCTACGAGACCTCCCGAGCTTCCTTCGCGCTCCGCAGGCTCGAGCGCCCCCGCGCTCGCCAGCGTCGAGTGTGAGAGCAAGCGCTGCAAACAGATTTTGCGGCTGCGACCACCCTGCGGCCCGCGGGCACCTGTGCTTACTTGGCCCAAGTAGGCATAGGTGCCCGCGGGCCGAGACGGCCGCCGACACATCAAGAACAACACAACGGGGCATCCCGCAGACCACTGACGTCACTCTATTTAAAACCAACCCAGACATCGGTCCTCCGTCATATACAATTCCGTAGTTAATTATTTTGATCTATTTCGCAAGATTTAGCCCGCGTTTTCAATCTAAGAGCACAAAAATATATTTTTTACGATAGTTTCTAAATTCTTGGCTTTCCATACTATAATATGATTAATATGCATGTATAAAACATACCTATATAAACCTTCTTCTTGAATCATTATCTCTATCAATAAAAACTGAATTAAAATACTAATTAACCAGGCTGGAAGCTACGAGTACTTCATTTCTTGTGCATACTATTAGCATATGTGTAATAAAATGTATTACATTAATATGTTATTAGTATGTGGAGATACTTATACGGGCATTGTTCCGTAGTGGTTTGCAATATTACGTCAATTTTCACTATGTTACTACTTATTATAAGTAAAATATTAATTGGTTTATTTAGGTAAGGATTAATATCATGATACTGATAGAATCACTTTTTGATATGGTCCATATTTTAGTTGACTAATTTCAACAAAAAATGGTTGTTACTCGTATAGCTAAACTATAATATTTAGATACACCTCCTCGCAGATTTTTTGTGCACATTGATAAGTACGTTCAAAATATATATTAACAGTATTTGCAGCATACGAGAAGACAGAAAATGTTTTTCGCAATTGTTTATACCTAGCTTCAAATTATCGTCATTTATATAGGAAATTAATTATGTTTACAAAATAAATTACAGCCTATGTTACTCGCTAGGTATTCTCGCTAAGAATGTAGTTTAGGTCAAAGAATTTTTAAAATTGGTCCAGTAGTTTCGGACCATCGAGATATTTTCGGACCCTATTCATTACAAACAAACAATCAAATCTTTCCTCTTTATAATATTAGTATAGTTTTAAAATTTAATGACTTGTAACACCAAGTTCTTCCTTTACTTGTATTTTTTCAATAAAAAATATAGTAATTCTGATTTCATTGTTTGCTATTTAGGTTAATTGAGATTAACTACGTTTTAATTACATTTATTTAACTTAATTGGTGTTATTTATGAGTAAGTATAAAATTGTTTTGTAAATTAATCAATGTCTCTGGATGGACTGATATTTGAATCACTGATGGACGTAGTAGCTAAATAACTATCATAATTTTTAACTATCATAGTTTATTATACAAATAGTTTTTCGTTAATTAATGCCCAGGTAATAGTTGCTTTAATAAAAAATAACTTGGCTTTTATTAGCACTGGCTCTTGAAATTTCAAAGCACGCCCTTGTCCTAGCAGCCATGAAATAATTAAACATATCTGACTCGCCAATAATAAGAAGAGTACATTTATTGAATCACACGTTTTAGTAAAGTCAAGGGCTTGCATCTCCAGCCTGTGTACATCCTCTAAACAGGTACTGTGATTATGGGGCTTACACCAAAAAATATGAGAGACTCTAAGTGCAACAAATATACTTAATGAGTAGAAACTACGAGAAACTTAATGGTAAGCATGTGCAAGGGTTCCACTTTATTTATAGTTAGTTGGGACGTATGGCAGTATTCAACATCGCTGGACAGATTTAGTAATTTCTTTTATTTTTTTGTTTAAAGGGACTTTTGTACTTCCCAGCTATTGTTATTAGTTCCAGGTTGGAATCTGATAATGCAGCCATTGCCGTAATTATAGCGTGTTGATTATTTTTTTATAGTAACTTGTTCATTTGCTTCCGGAAAACACCATTTGGTGGAGTGGAATTACACAATAATAAACAAATCACGAGTTGCGATCAGATTCCTTTAATGTGGTTGTTAAGTAATTTATATTTAATGAATTGTGTAAGAAGGTAATGGTGAAGTACCGGTGTGCGTTTCGATTGCTTCGCCACGGCATCGAAACAGAAAAAATAATCGCAAAAAGTTGTAGAAATTTGTCAAAATCGAGGGCAAAAAACCACAAAATAGTCAAAGTTGTCGTGTGTAAAGAAGTTATAAGGGCTTTAAGTTGGCCGCGCGAACGAAACACTGAAATCTCAGCAACTACATAAGTTAGAGATCTAATTATTTTTGTCAATTGAAGGCTAAGTTTGTCAATTTTTGTCAAAAAAATTTATTTAAACTACAGACAACGCTATAGACCACTATTTTCAGAAATATTCACCTTGGAAGTTATGACTGCGCAATCGTACACTTGTTTTTCCTAGTTTTGATTATTTCTTTAAAACTTATAACAGTAAAACTGTTACAAGAAGAAAGGTCCTAATTTGTCAAAGCTAATGAGAGCAATAAATACTACCAAAGTTAAGTTAAACAGACAAAATCAGTCAAAAACATTAAGTACTTGGCCGCGCAGTCGAAACGTTACTTTGTAGCCTGATATCTCATTATCTATAAGTGCTAGAGTTTTGGCGTGAACATTACATTTTTCGACATATTAACCTCATTACAGAGCAGTTTTCAATGCGTGCAATCTCAAAAATAATGTTATCTCATACAATGTTCGAGTAGGGTAACCATAGTTTCAATTTCATTTGGATACTGCTTTTGCTCTACTAGACTTGAATCTATCTATTAAGGTAGTTGCTGAGATCTCCGTGGCTGCGCAATCCTCCACGTTACGTTCGCGCAGCCACCTTAAAACCCTTATAACTTCTTTATTTCTACTTTGTAAAATTTTTGCTTTAGACAAATTTCGAAAGAAAATTAGCGAAGAGTTTTTTCTGTTTCGATAACGTGGCGGAGCAATCGAAACGCACACGAAGTACCGTACCACGACAATATCAACAATTGAGGGCCCTTATTTTAATTTAGATCAAATTGTAAACCGAAATTCTACAAATGAAAATAAAAAAAATGAACAATAAAATGAAAGCTTAAAACTGACATTAAAGAAAAAGGGAATTATTTTAATATAGTTTGTGGAAAGCCATCTCAGTGGATCTAGGGTAGAAGTTAATCATAGATAAATACAATGTTTTGTGCTCAACTCACGTTGTCACGCAATACAAATCTAAAACTTTGTATGAGGTGAGACATCGGCACATACATATGTCAGTTTCCTTAGTTATAGTGAGTTGCCGAGAGAATAATGTGTTTCTATGTCGAAAAAAAAACCGGTCAGGTACGAGTCGAACTCGTGCGCCGAGGGTTCCGTACCTACCCAGATTTTACGTAGATTTTCTCGAAAATTTGTAAGAACCAAAATTTATCTTTATTTTTTTTATTTTTTTGAATTATTCCTTTATTTATGCTGTAAGACGTTTCTTTTTGCCAAATTTCGTGAATCTAGGTCAACGGGAACTACCTAAGAAACTAACTACTATATAGGTTTTCGACCCAAAACCTATAGGGTACTACCGGTTGACCTAGAATCAATAAGACGATGAAGACTAAGAAGTCAATTTTGGTTAAAAGCAAGGTCTCAGCACAAGTAAAGAGAAAATTCTGAAAAATAAAAAAATTGAAAATTAAGGTAAATTTTGGTACTTACAAGTTTTCGCGAAAATCTAAATTTGCCCATATCCTTTTTATCGTGTTGACTCAGGACCTTGTTTTTTATACACCTAATAGGGACTATAGACCTCAGTATCTGGTAAAATTCAGAAATAAAAATAGAAGTTTATAAATAATAATATGAGCCTCTTCGCTTTTGACTCCTGAGTTGCAGGCGTTCATGGGCTGCGGTAGACTCTTACCACCAGGTGACCCGTCTGCTCGTTTGCCCCCTATTCCATAGAAAAAAAAGTCTATTAGTTTAATAAGAAAAATATTTTTCGCTTAAAAATGCGCGGGGTGCTAGATGTCAAGTGTTGTAAATACTTATTAATAGGTATTGGTAAAAGTAAAGGCATTATCTTATAAAAATTTTGAACAACAAAAATTAGATATTTTTCTAATTATATTAACGCAGTTGCAGCAGATAAAGTCAAAAGTATTAGCTAATATAATGTTGTTACAAAATTCTTATTACTCTATTTAAGGTAGCGAAAACACTTCAATATCGAGCGACTAAAGAGTCTTTTAGGATGGGACCTTGTCAAAAAAAACTGTGGGAAGCCATGCACATATGGGTCGGCTCAACTGGAGTGATTCCACGTGAGGAACCGGCTATGGTGACCGCGCAGAAAACCGATGTAAAGCAATATTTTCGTTGCATTTCACCGAATGAGTACCAAAACCGCATACCGTCTTTGGTTAGTAGTCGGGGAACCAGGTGTACCCTAGAAAGAAAATCCCGATGTACCTCGGGCCATCTACGGATTAAAGATGAATCCTGTGGTGGAACCCCGATGCACAACTCCCTGGCACTTAAAAAGCCGCCAACGCACTAGTGACACTTGAGTTGCGGGGGCGCTTGCCCCCAAACGATAAACAAAAACTTAATAAAACATCTTCCAAATTGCACTGCGTCTGTTTTTTTAATACCTTACTACCTATTTTAACACCGAAACACACTAACTTCTGGTTCGATAGATTCGATCTTGTTGTAAAGATCTTATGCCGTCAAATATTAATTTATTAATAGTAATTAATTATTTCAAAAATTAGAATATTTACTTGTATTTGATGTTTATGCTGTCCAATTTAACCTAACGGAACACAGACACAATTTAACGGGTTTTCTTTCTTCTTTCGGATGTTTTCTTTCTGATATCCGCTGATATGAGTATGAAATCCTTTACATCACGGATGTGCCACATAATTTATAGATTATAAGACTGATTGTGGCAATTTTGTTGCATAAATTCGATCATGCCACAATGACTGTGTTACTATCTATACAGGGTGGGGTATGCACCCACATTACACATATTGTTGCTCCCTATAGACGTTTCCAAACCTCGTCGTACAAAAAAAGGTTTCAGTATACAGGATATTTTATGGTTCCTGATACATATAACCTTATGAATTATTAAACAATACTAGAACGAAACCTAGATTATTACCATCGTACCAACTCTGTCCAAGAAGTATTAATCATATATTACTAGCATTTTTCAGCGGTTATTTCATTGGGATCAAAGGAATCCATTTGATATGCCGACTATAGTCTACCTGTTTGCTAAATTTCATTCCGATATGTTCGGCCATTCCGATGAGTTCAGACGTGATTAACTCAATCATAAGAACCGAACGGAATAGAACGAATAACAAGGCACTTCCTTCCAAAAAATCTTTCCAAACTTTATCATTAATAATAATAATAGAACATTATGAACTGGTAGTAGTACCTTCCAAATATTATGTATTCTGTAGTAGGTACATAATTGGATCTTTCAACATTTTATAATAGATACGCATACCTAGTTATATAAGTACTTACTAACTAAGATTTTAAAAGGTATCGTTGCACAATATTATAAATGATGTTGTCATTTGTCATGTTGTTTAGCAGGTTGGTTTGAAGATACGAGTGTCTTTAAATTCTTGTACTTGTAACTACAAAAACCGGACTCCCTGAAAATTGTGGGCATACTTAAAATTTACAAACTTAGAAAAAACAATTTATAAACTGAAAAGATATAAATAATATCTTGTGTCTTTTTAGCAGTTCTCGTTTACATTACATTGAAATATCGGCCATATTAATATTTTAAAAATTTTGGTATACCTGAAGGCTGAAGGATAAAAGGTATTTTCGTAGTAAAACAGTAAGTATCACTCAGACTAGCAGATTACCGATTCAATTTTCGGTTAGAATACGATATAATCACATTACAGTCAACGTTGGATGTTTAATACTTTACTACGAAAACACCTTTTATGACAGTTGTGAGATCGAAAGTTGATCGGAACTGAATTGAGACCGAACTTTTATTACAAGAATTGGCCTTCTTGTGTCACTCTCACAATGAAGATGAATTAAGGAATCAAACTACCTCTCAAACCGAAATCAGCCGTTTAGGCTGCAGAGCGCACCAAAGAAATATTATATACATACATGGCGCAGTCGGGAAACGAGTACAGATTATAGTGGGTTTAATTACAAGCCCGTTAGATACTGATTAGTTGTGACGTAAGCATTTAGTCTACTAACGGACAATTGATTGAGGTTCATCATTGATATGCAAGTATGCGACCACTATAATAAATTATTTTAGTAAATACGTTTTTGAGTGTTACTTTCGTATTAAAATTGAAATGTATCTACTCGGCAAAGTTTATCTAAGGAATATTTAAGTATTTGAGTCAGTTTTAATTTTATGAATCACCAGCGAATCACTCATCAGCGCCTGGGAATTTGATCCATATCTATAAAAGAAAAAAGACTGATTGACTGACGGACTGATTCACTGACTGATCGATCAACGTACAGCTGAAACCACTGAGTCTAGAATCATGAAATTTGACTTAATACACACGCTTAATACAATATTTTTTAAATTCCACCCCAAAATTTAATTAAAACTTCGTTAGTTTTGGTAGTAGCGTTTTCAATCTCACAGTAAATACTCTTTATTATAAATCCCTTTAAAAGTAGTTGAACTGACTTCAAAGAAAACGTGAGATGGGTGTTACCCTTTACAGGTTTTATATGGTATTTAGCGGATTTTACGCCGGCCTCCCACATACCCCCGAAATGAGGAGCAAAACAAGGCAAAAAGACGAATTTTATCCCTTCATTATGAGCATATCCAGTGAGAGAAGTTTCATTAACCCTTAAAGAATCTCCTATTTCTCTGGCAGCTGCTCCAAAGTTGCGGCCATTGTCAGAGAATATTTCCGCTGGTTTGCTCTGTCTGGAAACGAATCTACTACTTTAGACAAATCGTTTACTGTCTCAAGGTGCACGCACTTGTACCGAAAGCAAACGTATACACACAAGTAAGTTTTGGTTACTCGAGCACTTCGACCTCCTTTATTGATGGTATAAAATGGTCCAGCGAAGTCTACATGTGCGGAAGGGAAAGTCATCTGTAATCCTTGTGTAGCCCTGCATGCGCCTACATGTGACACAACCATTAACCAGGCCACGGCCCGGCGCACGACGGGCCAGATGTCGACCTTTGATCGGCCAGTATGATACCATACTGACACAGGCCAGTAATAGTTGAGGTCCAACGGTTATGTTATTTTAATGCTGGTTAATAAATAATTATTTTTTAAATGATGAGAGGAATGCAAGAGAATAGAATGATTTTTATTGTAATCGTAGTTGGAACCAGCTGACCACGAACTGTGATAACATTATTATCATCTAAAAATGGCGTTAGCGATAAAATAAGGGACTAGGGCTAAGGGACTTATTCCTTGCCATTAAATTATACTCATGAGCGATTGACTCTTGTTGATTAATGAACTTGGATAGTAATGAAAAAGTCCTACTTTATTGACATGATTGAATTGCCTTAGGGTCAGATAGAGAACTCACACGTACATAGCGAAAGCTTTTCTTATTGAAGAAATACTCGTTACCTGTATTGATCTTATAAGATAATTCATCCCATAATTTAATTACTGACCACTGTAAAAGTAGCCCTAACACATCCACTTAGTATGCAAACAGATATGTATGCAAACAGATATGCAGAACACTAATATGCAGAGATTGGCAAATTACGGTTATGCGAATCATTTCACCCGATTTGATTTCATCAAGTCAGGTGATCCCGGCTACACAATGGCCTTAAATTAGGCCATTTATGTCCAAAGTTATCAAATTTGAATGAAAATCAAGTCAAAAAGGACGTCGAATTGTGTCGTGTGAAAGGTGTTTATGGAATGTTCGTCCAATGACCTTTCCTTTCATTTTGTATCATGCTTTGTGTTTGAAATGCAGTAATTCTTCTCTCATCAGCGTACGTATATATATGTCAGTACTTTTATAACAAATCATTTCATGCAATGTGGCATATGATAATATATAACGTGACCTTTTCTTTTTTTTTCCCTTTTATTTTCTCTAAATTAAAAGATTTAAGAAACATAAATGTATACAACTTGTTCATTAGAGAAAATACTCTTTCTACTGTTACCTTGTGCACAGGCAGACATAAAAGATTAAATATTTACAAATTAGCGACCTGTTGGCCCGCCAATTTTCAATAATCGGCAGATTAATGGGAAAACTGAAAAATTTTGCGTCCCGACGTTTTTCTAGGGGATGCGCACTGGATTGGAAATACGTGACATTGTCACTCAAATAGGGCGTATTTTAACGTTAGGCATATCCATACCTACTAAATGTCTGTGAGGTAATGGATAGGACAACAAAATATTTTCACAGATATCTTTCGAACTAACCAGTTTCTAACTCCCTCTAAAACGAGATAGTATATAATCATTTATACACTCAATTGTAGTGAGCCCAATATAGCACAAAACGAGATAACAACATAATAAGTTGGTGATTGCTTGCTTGTTCACCGCCTACATTGCGGACGGACTCAGACAGGCTCAGTCAATCGCAAACTGCTGAGCGCAGAACGTATTATCATTTTCTTGATAGTAGTGACCCTCAACGGAATAAAGTGAGAAGTGTTATCATTTATTTATTGCGTTATTTCGATACAATAATAAAGCAATTATAAGTATAAGATGGGTTTGCTAAACTTAGAAGACGAAAGCAATGGAGACAACATATTTAAGGAATTAATTTTCTATGTGAATGGAAAGAAGGTACGTTATAAGACTTACACATTTTAAATTTAATCTTTGTAGAGCATTGGATAAAAATGATAGCACAATCAAAAATGCAATTGATTAATTATTTATATTATATACGTAATATTTATAATACACGTAAGTAATACTTCCCTACATGATCGTCCTAATTTAATAGCTCTTGAAAATGTAATGGTAATTTGTAATTTGATATCACACGCCACATCTAAATATTATCTTATATCTAAAAGTAATTTATATCTATAAATATTAACTGTAGCTAAAAAGCAAAAGAAGTTTAAAAGTTAGGTATTTACTTAAAATGTAAGTTGGTGGGTATTCTCGTATCTGTTTAATTAGATATCACAATGGTCAATGTTATATTGTGACATACATGTTACTTCTGGTTTAATCTCTTACGTCTATTATTCATACGTACATTAGTACGTACCCACTTACTTTAGATAATAATATTTTTTTGTTCATTTTGTAGATCATTTTCATGTTGCCTATTTGTATGTTTAATATTGTTATTATCGAAAGTGAATGCCATTCCCAAATCTCGCATAGGGACTTAATCTACAATGGCCCGGGTATCATGAATAACGCATTTTATATGCGCCTATTCCTTACCTACTTTCGTCCTCTTTCTCTTGTACAAGCGTGTTTTATTAAAAATCTTCCTAACTTTATCTGGCTACGAATAAAAGGTTTCTCAGACGACCAATAACTAATTGAGTTAAATTATTTAATGCTTTTTTTATATGTGGTACCTACTCATTTATTTTTTGTGGTATATACTTGAGTATCAATACAGCAGTGAAAGACAGTAAAGGCACTCGAATTCTTTCTTATAAATAATACATACACTACACTATCGTGGTACTAGTTAACTAGTAGTATACAAATATACCTAGGTAGTAGATTATATTATAATTGTTTAACCGTAATTTACCTTTTATATAAGTACAACAGTAAAGAGATGATTATAAAGGTTTGATTGTTGGAAGGCAAATGGGTGACTTTCTGGCTGGTGAGTTCTGCCTTCAGGGCAGGGTTCACGAGGGTCCGGTAACATTTCAGCCGGCCTCATCAATCTAGTACATTGTTCGACCGTGAAACTGTTGTCAGGCTGGTGTGAAAAATATTTAGCGTAGGTGGGATCAGTAAAACTTCTGTTACTTGTAAAACTTTTATATAAACAAATCGCACAAATATCGAACTTATATGTTTGCTCCATAATATTGTAATCTAAAGTTAATGTAGAAAAGAAGGGTAGTTTCCTAATTGTTGCCAAGGTTATCTTTGTCATCTAAATTAATAAAGACTTGAAAATTGGTCAAATTATAATTTTTTTAACAAATTAATATCTGTTCATTAAGCCAGGTTAAAAAAAAACAATTTTAAGTCAATGGTTTTTCAATGGGCGCGTACTGACACTATCGTTTCTTAGCACTTCTCGAATTCTACAAAAATCTAACATTTTTTTCGACTTCATCATCAACAACCTCTAACAGCCCACTACTGGACATATGCCTCTCTTTACAATGGAGGTTTTGGCCTACACCACGCTGGCCAGACGGGTTGGTATAGGGTTTGTTTCAAGTTTTCCTTCTTTTTGTTGTGCTGTTGTTCTGCATAGTTTGCGGCTTTTACGACAACCACGGGATGAATGATACTCTGTTTTCTTAATCCGTCCCCACACGGTCACTTTTCGACTTACTCTAATCAAAACAGACACTGCAAAAACAATACTATTGTATTGACTGTTGTGGTGCATTATAATTTACATAGATAGGTAGCACAGGTTTAACGGGCCTGTTGGTCTTGTGGTTAGTGACCTTGACTGCTAAGCCGCAGGTCGTGGGTTCAATTCCCACCCAGGATAAATATTGTGTAATGAGCACGCTCATTTGTTCTGTGTCTGGTTGCATTTATCTGTAATATGTACGTATTTAAAAATATATAAGTATGTGTATCAGCAGTTTAGTTACCATAGTACAGGATCTGTCTAGTTTGAGATCAGACGGCCGTGTGTGAGATGTGTGAAGTTATTATTATTATTATATCATGAAGCTCCTACACAACAGTGTAACAGTTTGTAAATAGAGCTTAATCGATCGAATAAAATAAAATTAAGGTTTTTATATTGGCGTTAGGTGGTAAAAGATTACGATGGATACGATATATTAAGGCAGTTGTTACAAAAATATAATCATTTATTAAATGTAGTCTCGACGATCGATTTACGGTGGGTAGAATGTAGGTAGGTACAACGCTAGCGCTAATTACGACACTGAAACGGTATAGGTAGGTACGACTCGACCGAATCTATCGTTTAAATTTTCATCACCTTTCACAGAGAATCATATTAGTCATACCAAGTAAAACAAGGTAAGTATTACGAACATATTGTGACCTCAGTGCTCTTTGTTTGATTTTTATTGTAAAGCTTTTTTAAATAATAATGTGTTATGTATCAATTATTTAAAAAATATTATACAGATGGACATTCAATTCTTATTTTTACAGTCCATTGTTATAGTAGAATTGACACATAATTATGTGTCGGACGGATAAAGTACTAACTGGCTGGCTCTATTGCAATAATTTAAGTGTATTAATTAAATGCTGTTCCCAGTTTATGTCATTATGAACATGGAGTTAGAATCAGTTACAGCTTGTATAACAACAACTATGAAATTCTAACTTGGTAGGTACCTACATACATAATTATTAGTTTGCTAGAATTATAAATGTGACCTTTTGTGATATTAAATAAATCTCAACTTCAATCGTAAAATTTATTATAAATAGACAAATTCAAACGGTATAACTATTAAAACCAACCAAAATATAATACGATTTTGATATTATTTTTCTTCTTTGTGTTTTCAATGCATTTTATATTGTGCTTTGTTCTATATTTCAAACTACGTCTTGAAGTTTTTCTCTATTTGGTTGTTTATTTATTGCAGTTTTTATTATGTTTTTCTTTTAATTTATAATTTGTCTTTATTTATTTAACTATACATATATATATAGCAAAAATATATTCAAAAACAGTAATTTTTGTATGAACAAATATGCTCCACGGGTGACAATTGTGACAATCGAAACACCCAGTTTTCACCACCCATGGTTAATTAATTATCAATCATCAAGAAAATAATTATATTTACAAAGGAAGCAAAGCATGATAAAGACATTTATAGAAGATTCTGAAAGGGGAATTAGAACAAAAACTAGTCCTAAGGAAATGAGCTATATTTTTGTAAGATTCCTTAGAAGGCGGACTTCCGGTCCGCCAGGTTTGAGAACGAGAATCATCAGAATAATCAGAATCAGGCGCCGGAGGTAACTGAACAACCTCCGTACTCCTTGGAATGACAATTGAACCCGAAACAACGGTTTTTAGGATTTCTGCACGAAAAGAAAAAAGAAAAATGAATTTGTCACTGTGGCCGTGCTGTGCGCAAGGCGCTATTCTTCGAGAATAGCACTGCTGTTGAGTACCAAGGACCTTGATCGAGTTGTTGAAATACTAACCATAAACATGTTGATGATGATGTTGAAATAACACAAACTGTCAAGTAGGCTGTCAAATAATTTAC
Organism: Arctia plantaginis; assembly: GCA_902825455.1. NCBI lineage: Eukaryota > Metazoa > Arthropoda > Insecta > Lepidoptera > Erebidae > Arctia > Arctia plantaginis. Next base: position 10,492,163 of record CADEBD010000337.1, read on the forward strand.
TGTTCATTGTAACTAAAATATATGTTCAATTGAATGTGTAGCTACAGCATCCGTCGAGCCGTTTCTCAATTTTCTCAATTTGCGAAGTCAAGTATCAAAAACCGCAACGTAACAACCCATATACGAGTAGATATCAGTCTCAAAGACGTCATATGAGTTTTATTATAACAGAGTATATTGCGTCATGCCAGTATCAACCTTGTTTATCTGTTTGGAGTATCGTGGCTGAATGTCCCTGATAGATCTGACCTACAGCACCCACCACAACAGAAATCTTATCAATTATACCAAGATTATGTACTTGTTTTATACAAAAACATTATCCCCTGTCACCACACCACTTGTGTTAGTGCAGGATATGCACTATACACGAGAATTACTAATTGCGTTTTCCTCATATACAAAAATGTTTGATGTACCTAAAATATAAAAAATAAATATTACTATTATCTTTTTATAATTTTTATTTTAACCTAGTATTTAAAATACAACATCTTGAAAAACAGTAGTAAATCTAACATAAAACTTAAACGAACAGTAATGGTAATAACGTACTTGCCTTCAGAGCAACTAAAGAAAAAGCGAGGTTCTGAACTAAATTTACTTGTAACTGAACAGTTGGATAAGCAATGAGAAATTGGTCATTTATTTAAGATCAACTTTGTATGGATGAACATAACTAATGTTAACAGACGTTCAATAAATATTCGCACAAAAGTCATGTCACTGGCAAACTGTATTCCGTGGATTTACCACAGAAAGTCGTACAGGTATCACAGAAGTGCAGTTTACTTAAACATCAAGCAGATGTTATAATGGTTACGATTACAGTATATAAGATTGTATATTAGGTATAATAGAAACGTTCTTATCATAAACAAATTGATTGTTTTAAAGAGAAGTAATAACTAGATTATACGTTAGTAGGTACCTACAAAAATCGGTCTTATCATTGACATAAATGTCTCATATTTTAACTGAATAACAAACGCACTGAATTACAAGGAATTACTAAATTTAACTAATACGCGTGTTTTTTAAAATTGTAAGTAGTTACCGGTGCTAATAAAGAATCGCAACTCCTGTGGTACAACTTGAGCGTTCTTAACCCTATCATTGCACCCCACATTCAAAGGTATTTCTATGGTTTTTGACTACAAGCCATTTCTCGTAGTAAAAGTTCGGCTTGAATTCAGTTCCGATCAACTCTCGATCTCACAACTGTTATAAGGGTATTTTCGTACTACTATACGTATTAAAGATCCAACGTTGACTGTAAAGTGATTACATTGTATTGTAACCGAAATTAATCGGTTATCTGCTAATCTTAGTAATACAAATACTGTACTATTTTGCTACGAAAATACCTTTTACCACAGTTGCGAGATCGATCTGCTGAATTGTGACCGAACGTTTGTTACGAGAATTGGCCCTCTGATCAAATGAATACTGTTTGTTTATGTTTGTTATGTTTAGTTAAGTTCTTAGTACTTATTTTAATAATCATTACGATCATTAGATGAGTAATACATATAACAAGTAGGTAGACAATTTATACAAATGTCTTCCTTGGTTGTGATTATGTTTATATTCATAGTCATTTCAACTCGACCAGTACCAACGAACCGACACGACGCGGCGAAGAATCGACGAACAAGAAGCCTCTTGTAAAATCCTTTATTGATTAAACTGACCTTAACACATATCTTTTTTTTTTTTACTGTTCAGTATTTGGCCTCAATAAATTTACAGGGAACCTTTAATTTTTACGTGTTGAGACCTCCTCGGGCCGTCACCCCACCGGGGTTTGCGGCGGGGTGGCAACCTTAGTCCAACCCCCTGACAGCTGACAGTTGTTACGTAGCCTACAAGGTAACACAATATTATCAGAAATTACGATTCGATGGCGTTAGCCATATGTAGACATATTTCTGTAGTACTGTGTTGACTCCCATCAATATTCGGTAAATATCGAACTATTTGATTTGCAGTTTTATTCATTAATTTGGTTCCAAAGATGTCTGTTAAGACAGCGCAACGCAAGGTTAGCTGTTATCGCACTTCGGCATGACAATTGATAGATATGAAAAGCAAATAATAAGACTAACACCGTTTTATCAACGCATAAAGGAAAGTAGTTCATTAAAAAGTAAGTTGTTTGTAATTGTTTTCAGGTAATAGAACCAAACCCTGATCCAGAATGGACTCTACTGTGGTATCTTCGAAAGAAACTTCGTCTCACAGGTACTAAGCTCGGTTGTGCCGAAGGAGGCTGCGGTGCCTGCACTGTTATGATATCTAAATACAACCGAAAGGAGAAAACAGTAAAGTATCCTTTAAAAATATCTATTAATGTATTCGAGTTTCAAGAATACGAACGACAGAGGCGCAACTTTGAATACTAAATATGTTTTTTTTTTTAAACCCACTAAAATACATTTTTACGTTAAATGTTGCCAAGACAAGACCATAATGGCTCGCACTGGCAAAAAAATTATCAGATCTCATGTAAAACCAAGCTTCTAACCCTAGACGCCCTAACTCTGCAAGCCTTAAGCTCTCCACCGTAGTCAATGTGCTTGGGAGCATGAAAAGGTTTTTGTTGTACATAGGTCGATAAAATTTTACAGACACGTGTTTGGATACGTGGCAAATTGACGTGTCATGTCAATTCTGTCAGTGTTTTAATAGAATGAAACATTGAAAATGTTAACTAGGTTCATGTGTTTATCAAATTTTAATTGGTTTTTATTTAATTTTATAACTTATTATTTAACTTTTTTTTATGCTATGTTTTATGCAATAAATAATGCCGTTTTTTACACATGTTGCAATTGTATAAAAAAGTACTAGTGAGTAGTATTCACAATTATTAAAGACCTACGGTTTCACTCATCTGTCTCTCGGACCCTTTATCAAGGCTTTCATCCCGAGGAAGGTGGTTTTATCCCTTGAGAAAGGGTCCAACGTGATTACTCTTGCAATGTTAGGGTGTGAAATTAGCCGGACCTTCCCTAAAAGCACACGTTAGTAAAACCGTGTCTCAGTTACAAATAAAACCTGTATTAAATTTAAGAGAGCAAGAACCAAAGCGAAGCAGGCAAATGGTTAACTTTAACTTAACCGCGGCCATAAAAGCTTTTCTGTTCTACGAGTACGATGATAAATATTTTATTACTCTCGTTAGTGTTAAATTTCCCTAACGTAAACATTCAGCCATTTTGCAGTAAATGCATGTTTAGCGCCAGTATGTGCCATGCATGGTTCGGCAGTAACTACAATCGAAGGCATCGGATCGACAAAAACTAGATTGCATCCAGTACAAGAACGGATAGCCAAGGCTCATGGATCACAGTGTGGTTTTTGTACACCTGGCATTGTTATGTCTATGTACACTTTGCTTAGAAGTAAAACCAACATTACCTTTACGGATATGGAAGTAACATTTCAAGGTAACCTTTGCAGATGCACTGGTTACAGAGCGATTATAGAGGGTTACAAGACGTTTCTTGAAGACTGGGAAACCCAAAGAATTAGCAATGGCTCTAATGGCATAACAAACGAATCAAGCACTGAGGGCGGAGGACAAAACGGAGTATGTAGTATGGGTAAAGATTGCTGTAAATACAAGACTGATACAGAAGAACCAAGTGAAACTGAACATATTTTTAATAGATCTTCATTTTTGCCTTATGATCCAACACAAGAACCTATATTCCCACCAGAATTAAAGCTGTCGTCTCAGTACGATGACCATTACTTGATATACAAGAGTCAGAGGGTTACTTGGCATAGGCCCACTCAATTGAATACGATATTAAAATTGAAAAATAAACATCCTGATGCGAAAATTGTTGTGGGAAACACTGAGGTAGGCGTTGAAGTGAAATTTAAGCACGCTGTATACCCAACAATAATAATGCCAAATTGTGTATCAGAATTGAATGAAATCATTGAAACTGATACAGGTATAACGGTAGGGGCAGCAGTAACGTTAATGGAAATAGAAAACAATTTAAGAAAACATATTGAAAATCTACCTCGTTATAAAACCAGATGTTTCTTAGCTATTGTGAATATGCTTAACTGGTTCGCTGGGAAACAGATTAGAAATGTCGCTGCGCTTGGTGGAAACATAATGACAGGCAGTCCGATATCAGATTTAAATCCAATTTTGATGTCACTTAAAGTGAAATTTAATCTATTAAGTAAAGACGGTGGTCATCGCTCAGTGTTAATGGATGAAACATTTTTCACGGGTTACCGACGAAATATTGTAAAACCCGATGAAATCTTACTATCTGTCGAAATACCGTATACAAACAGGTATCAGTATGTCAAAGCATATAAACAGGCGAAAAGGAGAGAAGACGATATTTCTATAGTAACTGCTGCGATCAACGTGGAGTTTGAAGACAATACTGATACTATAAAGTTCATTAATTTAGCGTTTGGTGGTATGGCTCCTGTTACAAAAATTGCTACAAAAACAGGCGAATCATTGAAAGGGGAAAAATGGAATGAAACGATGTTAGAAAAAGCGTTTTCATTGCTAATTGAAGAACTACCATTAAGTCCTTCTGCGCCCGGTGGTAACATACAATTTCGTAGAACATTAACTATGAGTTTATTTATGAAAGCCTACCTATCCATCTGTAAACAAATATCTGCAGACTATCTTCATAAGGAACTGGTTGTTCCTTACCACAGCAGTGGTGCTGAACAATTTCACGGAGTTATTCCCAAAAGTTCGCAATATTTTGATTTAGTCGGAGACAACCAAGTTAAAAGCGATGCAGTTGGAAGACCTCTTACTCATGTGTCAGCCTATAAGCAGGCAGCTGGTGAAGCAATTTATTGTGACGATATCCCAATTGCCGAAGGTGAACTTTACTTGGCTTTTGTTCTTAGCACAAAATCACATGCGAAGTTAATTTCAGTTAATGCAGAAAAGGCTCTCCAGAATCCAGATGTTCTGGCTTTTTACTCAGCAAAAGATTTAACTCCTGAGCAAAATGCTATTGGACCAATATTTCACGATGAAGAACTATTTATTAGTAAGGAAGTGACTAGTCAAGGACAAACAATTGGTGTGATCGTAGCAAAAGACCAAGCTACCGCACAGGAAGCAGCTAGAATGGTAGAAATTAAATATGAAGAGCTTGAACCAATAATAATCACAATTGAAGACGCTATTAAACATAATTCAATTTATCCTCAATACCCAAAGACTATAAAGAGAGGTGACGTTAATAAGGCTTTTGAAAATAAGGATTACATTATAATTGAAGGACAGAGTAGAATGGGGGGACAAGAGCATTTTTATTTAGAAACTCATGCAGCCTTTGCAATCCCTAAAAAGGAAGATGATGAATTAGAAATATTTTGTTCAAGTCAACATCCTTCAGAAATCGCGGTAAGCGTTTAAATCAAAATAACTAAATTGGTTGAGATAATACTAAATTTTGCTGTCGTTTGTTTCAATGAATGTACGCTGTTGTGTCTACTTTCGTTTCAGAAATTGACAAGTCATATACTGCATGTACCAATGAACAGGATTGTGGCTCGCGTGAAACGCATGGGTGGTGGCTTTGGTGGTAAAGAATCTCGTGGGATGCTTGTAGCATTACCTGTTGCACTTGCGGCTCATAAACTGCAAAAACCAGTACGCTGTATGCTAGATAGAGATGAAGACATGTTGATGACGGGTACACGACATCCATTTTTAATCAAATATAAAGTGGCTTTCACTCGAGAGGGTAAAATAATGGCAGCCAAAGTAGATATATATAACAATGGAGGATATTCTATGGATCTCTCAGGCCCTGTAAGTAATAATTATCTTGTCTTTTATTCTATAATATCCATAGCAAAATCTATATAAAAAAAATGTACATTAAGAACTTGAAACACTTCAATCCTTGGTCCAGTATTATTACAAAATCCCTAGCATACCTCCTAAATAAAGCATTTCAAGACCCCGATGTTTCGTTATGTTTTTGAGGGAGACTATTTATAAAAACGAATGATTCATATATTTTCAGGTGGTGGAACGTGCCATGTTTCACTATGAGAATGCTTATTACATTCCTAATGCTGAGGTCACTGGATACGTTTGTAAAACAAATTTACCCTCAAATACAGCCTTCCGAGGGTTCGGTGGTCCACAAGGAATGTTTGGGGCTGAAAATATTATAGAAGATATTGCATTCAAGTTAGGAAAGAGTGCCGAAGAGATACGAAGAATAAATTTGTACTCAGAACATGCTATCACTCACTACGGACAGTCTTTAGAAAATTGTACTTTACAAAGATGTTGGGATGAATGTGTTCAAAAAAGTAATTTGGCCAAGAGGAGATTGGATATAGAGAAATTCAATAAGTAATGTTTATTTTTAAATGTAGAGATATTTGAACTATAAAATATGATAATGCCATGATCGCGGTTAACGAAGGCGAACATAAATATTTGTAGAAATCTTTACCTACATAATTTTTTATTTGCTTCCAGGGAACATCGATGGAGAAAACGTGGAATCTCAATAATTCCTACAAAATTTGGAATTGCCTTCACGGAAAAACTATTGAATCAAGCCGGAGCCCTAGTACTAATATATGTTGATGGATCGGTTCTGTTGTCTCATGGAGGGACAGAAATGGGTCAAGGTCTTCATACCAAAATGATACAAGTAGCTTCTCGAGCTCTTGGAATAGACGCATCAAAGATTCATATCAGTGAAACTGCTACAGATAAAGTACCAAATACTTCAGCAACGGCTGCTAGCGCCGGCTCCGATCTAAACGGTATGGCGGTTCTTCAAGCTTGTGAGCAATTAAACAAACGGTTGCAACCCTTCAAAGAGAAGAATCCGAATGGGAAATGGGAAGACTGGGTTCTACAAGCTTGGATTGAGAGAGTCAGTTTAGCTGCTTCAGGATTTTATGCAACCCCGGAAATTGGTTACAATTTTAAGGAAAATACAGGGAAGCCATTTAATTACTTTACGTATGCTGCTGCATGTACGGAAGTAGAAATTGATTGCTTAAGTGGTGACCATGTAGTTTTAAGAAGTGACATTGTTATGGATCTAGGCGAAAGTATAAATCCTGCCATAGACATTGGTCAAATTGAAGGAGGTTTTATTCAAGGCTACGGTCTGTTTACAATGGAAGAGCTTGTTTACTCCCCTACGGGCACCTTGTATACAAGAGGGCCAGGTGCTTATAAAATCCCAGGATTTGGGGACATTCCTCAAGAATTTAACGTATCTTTACTTAAAGGGGCTTCTAATCCTAAAGCGGTATATTCCTCTAAGGTCAGTATCACTCAGTTTGAAAATCGTGAAATTTTTAAAACACAATTTTTTAAATAACTTTTTTACATAACAGGCTGTTGGTGAACCGCCGCTATTTCTAGCATCATCGGCATTCTTTGCCATTAAAGAAGCGATAAGTGCGGCGCGCCGTGATGCTAAGGCGTCTTTGGAATTCCGTTTGGATTCACCAGCGACATCAGCGCGTATACGCATGGCTTGTGAGGATAATATAACGAGAAAGGTTGGTTAGGTCTTGTGACCTATGAAAATGTGACTGAGTTTATATACCACACCTCGCAACTTCCTCTGAATCTCTCAAAGGGAAAAAAATTTAAAAATTTTCGGAACATTTTTCATTGCTCCTTTTGGTCGTAGCATGATGTTATATCCTTCCTTGATAAAAGAGTAATCCTACACTAAAAGATTTTTTTAAATCGAACCAACAGTTCCTTAGATTACTCCGAACATACAAACACACAAACTTTACCTATCTCTATGTAATATTAGTATATATATAGAGCTTTTATGAGTTTGAAAACGCTACTACCAAAAATAACGATGTTTCATATGAATTTCCAACCCCCATTTTGAACTATTAGGGGTTCTTCTCTTAGATTTTTTTAAAATTCTTTCTTAGTGCGGTGGCACCTGTGCGTTGTTCGTTCAGACAGTGAATCAGTCTGTGAGTTTCTTCTTTTATACATATAGATTCAAGGGTCGTGCTATCTCGTTGAAAATAAATTAAACCACATCTTTGGAAATTTACTGACCGTTTTTGTTAGTAATGCACGCAGGATTAATAATTTTAGGCACTAGGATTAAGAATTTTATTTTATTGTTATATTGCTGTAAATTATTACATTTTGAATAATTTATGGACCGTCTTGAGCGTCTCGAAAGATAACCTGTTGATTTCTAACGCAACATTGCATAAAACAATCAATGATACATATGTTGTATTTGACGTACACAATGAAAACACAGGTTTGAATATTTTATCGACTAGATGAGTACCTATGAAAGTGTTTTCGATGCTACAATTTTTTACATCTACGACTTCTTTTAGATTATTATAAGTACGTAAATAATATAGTAAGTATATATTTATTCATTTTTCAGCTTGATGAACCAAAGGAAGGTAGCTTTATTCCATGGAACATTGTGCCCTAAGCTACAACCGTCACACGCAGAAAAACATGGTTGTGAAAATGAAGTTGTGTTTTGACTTTAAAAGTGAAACAGGTTGCTCAATTCGTTTATAGCACACAAACACACGTGAAAAATATCAACTGCATGAAAAACTATCTTGTCGAATACTTATATTATGATTGTGTGATTTATTTATCCATATTTAATGAATGTGAAAGTGTGTAATTAATTCTAATTTGTGTTTATGTATGTCTCATACATTTAAGCAATCTGTATACTTGAAATAATTAAATGGTGTTATCTTATGTAAGTTGTGTAAACAACTGTCATCTAAGTTATTTTCGTGACTGACTTCAGTTACGTATTTATTGTTTTTCAAATTAAATGAGTTGCTGATGCAATGTTTATGCTATTATGTGTTTATTGTGCCTTTAGACATTATACTTATTTTGAACATTGAAGATAATCACTTACACATTATATTATACATTTACTATCATCAATGTACCCCCGGTCGGAACTAAGTTCTTTTCGCTTATAAGGTGTCCTGTATAAGATGTCCTGTCTTATCAGGGTCTACCAAAAACGCTGATAAGACAGGACATCTTTATATGCAATATACAGGACACCTTATAATACAATTTACATAGTATAAAATAAAGGGGCTTTTTTTCTTGTAACAATTTTTATCTTTTAAATATCACAAAAAAATAATGTAAAAATAATTCCGAAACTGTTCAGACAATATTGAGTCAAGTCGAAGTAAATTTTAAATTATTGGACAAATGGGTCGTCAGAGTGATTTTGCGAGATATTATTGTTTAGAATATTGCGTCCCGACTTTTTTCTCGGGGACGCTGGGGGGCTGAGAACTAAAATACGGGTCAGTGGCGCTTAAAACGAGGCGTATGGTATCCACATCAGATATCTACTAGATGAAATGAATAAAAAAACTACTAGATGTCTGTGAGATAATGAAACAAAATTTAATCACAGATAATTTTCAAAATAAACGTTTCGCTTCTAACTACCTCTAAAACTAGTTAGTAGATAATAATTTGACATTTATTCAACCAATTGTAGTGAGCCCAATATAGCACAAAACGAGATAACAACATACTATGTTGTTGATTGATTGCTTGTTCACCGCCTACATTGCGGACGGACTGAGACAGGCAGGTCATAGCTCATTTGAGCCACCCGGGACCGGGTACGGGTGAGCAGAGCCTGTGAGCGGTGAGCGGACCTATTTTCAAGGGGGCAGCAAAAACAGAAATCGAAACGAAAACTAATATTGATCTGTGTACGGAAATAAATGTAAACGTTTATAGGCTAGCTCTACTAGCTCTTTCCCGCGGCTCCATCCAGGTATATGTGGTAAAAAGTAGCCTATGTCTTTCCTCAAGACTTAGGTAAGAGACAGACAGAAAGACACACTTTCGCATTTATAGCATGGACTAGTATGAATTAGTATGGCTATATATATGAAATGGATCACTCAGGCAGGCCTGAAGGTGACAGGTGGCGACACGACGCGCTCCGAAGCACCTTTACGGATAGGGAGCGGAAACTGTGGTTACCACACATGAGGGGACCATCTAAAAGCTATAGACGACTCGGGGTCCGTCGGGGTATGAGGGATTTGCTTTCTAGATTACACCCGGTTTTAAGGCCGGCGCTGATTGACGTCGCGGCAAGGCTTCGGCATCCCGAAGGACATTTTGGAATGACGCGTCATGTGCCTAAACATGCCGCGTTACGTCGTGGCATCCCGTAGGAAGCCCAGCCACTCAATAAGGCCAGCGCTGACTCTCGTCGCAACACGGTGCGGCTGAAGAACGCCGTGCTGTACCACGATGTCATTCAGCGCCGGCCCATGTTCAACTAGTTCTGCTTTGCGTGGATCCAGAGTTCGTTGTGTCGTTGTGATTGACCGGGATGTAATAATAATAGCAGTTCTGGCTGAAGATGAAGAGATACAAACAAATACGAACTGATACGTTGAAGAAAATACATTCTTCCGTGGCAGAGCCATGCTCTCCCACGTCAAAATCCTGTGATCTATGTGGCTCGCGGGACGCGGTGGCATGATAATCCATAGAATGAAACCTTATGACACGACATGCTGCAGCTCTGTCCGCGAGTATTACACGCAAGGACGATGAATCGGCGAGTGACGATCCCTGACAAACTATTTATCTATTCGCAGGAAGGATAATTCTTCTCTCTTTTTATTTCTGCGCCATCGTCGTAACATAATAATTTAAAAAATATATGAAAATAAACTAATAAAGAATTCTTGACATTATTTCGTGAGCTTGATTTAAACAATTTATTATTTTAGAACAATTACCAATTGTTAAATTTATTTCTGGAAAAGAATGACTCAGAAAAGTAAAGAATTAAAAAGTACGAATATTTATACGACAACGTAATGACCACTCATTGACCACGTGAAGTTTGCTGTGAACAACGCTGCGTGCACCGATGGACCACCCGACGTTCACTGGCTGACAACGCGGCGTCCACCCGTGGACCACCTGTCGACAACGGGTGGACACCGAGCGTGACGAGGTGGTGCTGGTCGGTTTTCGGGTGGGTCTAATGAGCTATGACCCAGTCAATCGCAAACCGCCGAGGGCAGAACGTTTACGTTCATTTTACGTTTGTTTATTTTATACCTAACAATATTTTGTTGATAGTTTTTACCTTCAGCGAATTAAAGTGAGAAGTGTTATCATTCATTTATTGCTATTTTTCGACACAATAATAAAGCATTTATTGGAATAAGATGGCTTTATTAAACTTAGAAGACGAAAGCAATGGAGGCAACATATTTAAGGAATTAATTTTTTATGTGAATGGAAAGAAGGTACGTTGTATATCGACTTATATACATTTTAAATTTAATCTTCGTTGAGTATTGGATAATATTTATAACATAATCGAGTATACATTAAGGGGCCAGTTATATTCATAATGTTAGTAAGTAATACTTACCTATATAATCGTCCTATTCTTATGTCGTAGTTCTTATAGCTCACGAAAATGTAATTTAATTATTTAATTATTTTGATAATTTGAAATCACACGCCACATCTTTATTCATAAATTAATGTTTTTTTTTAAATAACGCAGGTATATCTAAATATTATCTCATACCTATAAATAATTATTATCTTATAAAATAGAAAGAATATATGTAAACAGGGTTACTGGTTAAGTCGAACTAGATACTTCAGGACAATATTGCTGATAAGGTAGTGGACATTATTGCTGATAGATTTCATTATGAAATACTTTATCCCAAACCTAACCAGAGATATTGGACTTTTCAGATTAAAAAAAATGCCAATAATTATGCCAACTACTAATTTTTATTATAACATATCCTCAATTATTTATTTTTTACAGGTATTACACCGTTGATACATTGTTTTACAATTTTTACATTACACTAAAATTGTAGTTAATTGAACAAACTGGGCCAAAGATGGTTGATAATAGCAAAATGAAATATGTATTTTTAATTTTTTTTTCTTTGTGCAATATTAAAGTAAGCAAAGTAGCTAGGTCGACTTAACTAGTAACCCTGTATTTATATGTGTATATATACTTATTTACTTTAGATATAGTACCTAAATAATACGAATATTTGCTTGACTTGATTCATTTTGTAGATCATTTTCATGTTGCCTATTTGTATGTTTAATATTGTTATTATCGAAAATGAATGCCATTCCCAAATCTCGCATAGGGACTTAATCTACAATGCGCCGGGTATCATAAATAACGCATTTTATATGAGCATATACCTACTAACGTCTCCCTGCTCTATTTTTATTCCTATCTATACAAATAAATAAAATTGAAGTGTCTGTTTGTAATGTCAAAATAATAAGTTTATTACATGCTCACACGATTATTTGCACGATAACTATGCCTAAATTTTTTTTTTTGGGCTGCCTGTCGATCTGTCTGTCGGTTTGCCTGTTTTTTCCGAGTAATCTTCAAAACGGCTGGATCGATTTTGATAATATTCTACTACCAGGTAGCTGTATATATAAGGAGTAACTTAGACTATTTAACTCAGAAAAACCCAAAAAAAGTTAGGTCCGGGAATCGAACCCACTAAGGTAGCGCGAACGAAGTCGCGGCACCCTCTAGTCTATACAAATAAATAAAATTGAAGAGTCTCTTTGTAATGTCAAAATTGTAGGTTTTTTTCACTAAAAACCAGTTTTATTTTGTCTGTCTGTCGTTTAATCTTCTAAACGGCTCGACCGATTTCGATAATATTTTTCTACCAGATAGCTGTCTATATAAGGAATAACTTTTTCCTCTCAGAAAAATCAAATTCCAAACAAACGAAGTCGCGGTACCACCTAGTTTTTCATAAAACCTGCTGTTACAGCGTGTTAGCTTTAGTAAAAATATATTTTTCGTAACTTTATGTGGCTCTTCCTAATAAAAGGTTTCTGAGACGACTGATAACCAATTGGGTTAAATTATTTAATGCTTTTTATATGTGGTACTTACTTATTTGTCGTAGGTTTTTTTATTTTATTTATTGTCTAATATAAAAATCATACATGCATAAAGTTATTCATTATATACCACACAAACTATCAGGAGTTTATCCGTGGTATACCAGACACATCGCGGTTATAATTCAATTACATGTATATATAGTTGAGTAGCAGCTAGACAGTAAGTGGTTTATCAAAACAGTTTTACATTTTTTTTTATTCATCATACTACAGGTTTCGATAGGTACGTTGTTCATTATACGGGGCAGCATATGTTCCCACATCCGCGTCCCATATACATTAGTATGCTTAGGTATTCTATAAATCGACGTAATGACTCCAATCTTATATTTTTCTTCAATTTAGCAAGGTTGTGATATTCCTCACCCAGTACATATACGCTTACTTTATCGAAAACATTTAATATTTGACAGTGCCTAAATAGGCCACATTCGTCTTCTTTAAATTATAGTTTATTTTTTCTAGGTACTATTGTTTTTAAGATGCTTAATTGTATGTTATAAATGTTTTCGAGGTAAGTCCTATATTTGCGCCCGTAACTACCTAGTCCGTAGCCAATCACGGATTCGGCAAGTACGAGGTACATGATTCTAAGTATTTTGTAAGGTAATTTATATTTTAGTATATATAATTTGGATAGAACGGATCTTAGTTTACTACATACGTTATTAATATGAGGCCCCCAGTGGAATTTACTGTCTATGGTAAGGCCCAGATACGTATGCTGAGACACTAACTCTAGTGATTGGCAACGGCAAAGTGTTCCCGTCTGGTGTAAGTACGAGAGTTCATGAGCAACGATGACTGGCTCACAGGGCGATGTCAAGTAAGGTGAACGTATATGCATCATTATAGTTTCTTTTTTGCGTTAATCACTAGACCCACATCGTAGGCCCAGCCACACAATAGGTCAAAGTTGCGCTGCATAACCCTCTGCGCCTCACGTAGGTCTTTATACACAGATATCAAGCATGTGTCGTCTGCAAACTGATACACCGATCCCTCAGTGAATATATTACACATGTCGTGTCACCTTGTGTCCTGTCTTTGTCGGTTATTATCATTTTACTTAGAGAGCCAGCGACACTTACTGCGGTGTAGCGATTACTATGATAATTCTCAAACCAAGTCACTAAAAGTCCCCTATACCATTTCGCTTTAAATTAGTAAATAAGGTTTTATAATCTAAGTAATCAAATGCTTTACTAAAGTCAATAAAGACAACAAGTACATGTTTACGGTTGTCCAGATACCCGTTGATCTCATTGCTTAACTTGAATAGTAATTCAGATGTGCGAATTATAAAAATTACCCTGTATCTCTGTCAAGAAATACTTATTTTTTACATTATTTATATGTTTATTCGTTAAATTTCTAGATAGAATAGAAATTTATAGATCCTTGAATATAAATACAGCCGTGTAAGACAGTAACAGAACTGCAGTTCTTTCTTATAAATTATACATAATTACACTAGCGTGGTACCTACTAGTTAACTAGTAGTATATTTAGTAAATCTATTATAATTGCTAAACCATAATTTACCTTTAATATACAAGGCTTAAGGGATGGTGTAAGAAAATACCTATATTTCTCCTGGTAAGCTGGACTAGAAGTAGGCAGTTTAGAGGATTGTAAAGGCTTAATTGTTGACGAGTTCAGTTTCACAAATTGGTGACTCTAGTTGTGGCTTTAGGGCTGGGGTTACCGTGAACGGGGTTCCTGTTTGCTTAGGCTTTGCTTAATTAACATTGTTTTAAAACTGGTCTAAAATTACCCACAATATGAATTACTTTTATCGTTCGTTGTATTCGTTTTACACTATTTTTGTTTATTTATATACAATATTTAAATTAGTAATGGTTAAATAGCTTTACTTAAAAATATTAAACATTTTGTATAATTTCTGATGAAGATGCCTAAAATTTCATGGAGAAAACCTCTAAATTAGTAGATGGGTATTATAGGACGACATTTACTCGTATGGTATAGCTCATACTTTGCAATCGCAACACGTCTGAATACTTTGAACCGTAATATTGAAGTCCAAGAACCAATTTTACTGACCTTTACTCAGTATTGGTTCCTTATCTCGCTTTATTTAAAAGACCTGTGGTAGAAAATTCTAAATGTTATTGATACGGCAAAGAAACGTCTAAAAAACATTGTTCTAGATTGAACCCGTTGCTTTGTAATGCTGGCGTGAATAATATTTAGTAAGTGAGTATTACGTAAAACTTTCACATGTAAACAAATTGCACAAATATCGAGCTAATAAATATGTGCTCCATAATTTTGCAATCTAAACACTAAAAAAAGAAAGGTAGTTTCCTAATTTTTGCTAAGGTTATCTTTGTCATCTAAATCCCTAAGGACTTCAAAATTGGTCAAAGCTTTTATTTTTTTAATAACCTTAAATCCGTTTACCCACTATCTGCCATCGTAGCAATACCAGGATTTTTAAAAACCCAAATTTTAAGCCCATGGTTTTTAATGGTCTAACTAATATCTAACTATCGTTTCTTAGTATTTTTCGGAACGAATTCTTCAAAAATCTAGCATTATTTTCGAATTATTTCAACCAAAACAGATATCGCAATAACAATATTATTGTACTGACTGTTGTGTTGTGGTGCACTATATGTACACATGCAAGATAGATAGCATATCAAGAAGCTCCTAGACCTACACAACACTGTGACAGTTTGTAAATAGAGCTTAATCGATCGAATAACATTAGTTAATTAACTAAATTAATACATAAATAAAAAATAGAAACTGCTATTATTTTAGGAAAGTTTTTATATTGGCGTCATGAGGTAAACTAAAAGATCACGATAGATACGATATCTATTGAAGACAGTAAATAACAAAACATCATCGTTTATTTAATGTAGTCTTGACAATCGATGTACGGTGCTTAGAATGTATGTACAACGCTAGCGTTATTCCGAAACTGAAACGGTAAGACTCAAACTGTCGTTTGAAGTTTCATAGCCGCTTCACAGAGTAAGTAGCCATTCGAAGTAAAACAAGCTAAGTATTACCTACGAATATATCGTCGCCTTAGTGTTCTTTGTTCAATCTACCAATGGTTACATACCTTTTTTTTTTTTTTTTTTTTTTTTGATACCACCTGTCGGTGGCATGTCGGACTCGAACCGACTAAAACCGCACGCCTTCGCCGGGTACTAATAGCCGGGGAACCAGGTATACCCTAGAAAGGAAGGCCCTGGTGCCCCGACATACCTCGGGTCATCTACAGACGAGTAGACGACCCCCGCCCCGTGTGGGAACCCCATGTTCCCTGTGCTCCCTGGAAGCGAGCGCGCTTCGCAACGCGCTCGCCGCCACCCCGGCCTGCTTCTGCTAGGGTGACAGATGGCCTCACCTGTCACCCCCAGGCCTGCGCTTATGGAGGACGAAGGTCGTTCTGCGACCTCCGGCGCCTGAGTCGCCTGCGCTGCCTGGCCCGTGCCCGGGCCTGGCGGGCCGGGAGAGTTCTAAACCTCTCCCGGTCCCGCTTCGCCGTCTCCTTCGCGAGCATAACTTGCTCGCAGAAGGATGGGATGAGAGGGTCCCGTGACGCCTCTCGAGCCAATCCTCCATAACGGGTCTTACCGCCGCAATGACGGCGTGCCCGGCGCTCGGTTGCCCGAGTCGTTCCCTCCACTCCCCTATGATGACCTGGCGGAGTTGGGATTTCCGGTCATCGATTTCTCGAATCTCGGGGGATCGACCCAACTCCTGCGCCTCCTTGCGCCACTGATACAGAGCCGCAAGGGCTCTCGCCTCCAGGTCCCACGGTGGAGTTCCGGCCAGGAGACTCGCCGCCTCAAAGGAGATCGTGCGGTACCCCCTTATGATCCTGATGGCCAGCATTCGCTGCGGTCGTCGCAGTATCGCGACGTTGCTGGCCTTCAGGGCCCCCGCCCATACTGGGCACCCGTAAAGGGCCATGGACCGCACAACTCCCGAGTAGAGTCTCCGGCAGGAGTCATCGGGTCCCTTCATGTTGGGCAGCAGCCGCGCCAACGCACGCGCTGCCCCAACCAACTTGGGGACCAGACCTCGGAAATGATATCCGAAGTCCCATCGGCCATCGAGTACGAGCCCCAGATACCTGATCGAGGGCTCGATGCCGATGCGAGTGCCTCCTACCGTGAGGCTAGATCCCTCAGGCGGCTTCCTCCGAAGCCCGTGGAAGAACAGGGCCTCGGACTTGTGCAGAGCCACCTCGAGACCCAGCCGCCGGATACGCTCAACGACTTGGGCAACCCCGGCCGTGGCCCTCAGGGTTGCCTCGTGGTGCGTCTTGCCGCGCGCCGTCACGAGTGTGTCGTCCGCGTAGCACACGACGGCGACACCATCCAAGAAGGCACCACGAAGCACCCAGTCGTAGCCGATGTTCCACAAGAGTGGCCCTAACACCGACCCCTGCGGAACACCGCACGACATTTCACGCCTACCGAGACCGGTCCTACTGGGGTAGACGACGGCTCTCTCCGACAAATATGCCCCGACTATGCGGCGGAGATAGAGAGGCACTTCGTGATACACGAGCGCCTCCCTGATGCAGCTCCAGGGCATAGTGTTGAACGCGTTGGCGATGTCTAAGGACACCGCCAACACCACTTCGCCCCGGGAGACTGCTTCCTCCGCCAGAGCCTTCACGCGCATGATCGCATCCACGGTGGAGCGCCCCTGACGGAAACCGTACTGGTTGTCCGCCAGATCCGGCCCAACCATCACGAGATGCTTGACGAGGCGCCTTGCAATCACTCTTTCAAAGAGCTTGCACACCTCGTCAAGCAACACTATGGGCCGGTAGGCGGACGGTGAGTCCGCCGGGCGCCCCTCCTCAATTTCGGAAACTGGCCCCGCTCGAGGCATGCGCTGAAGAACCCTCGCAGTCGGGGCTCGAGAGCCTCGTCGACTAAGGCCAGGACCCACGCTCGGCCAGGAAATGGTTACATACCTATATTTTACAGGAGAGAGATTTTCTTCTATTTTCAAAACAAAGTTTGAGATTTTTAAACTGATTCGCAGCGTGACGTCACGCCTTAGCGCGGTCAGTCGCTTAGGTGACGCGGATTTTGATGCGCAGGCAATGTAACGTTTAATATCTCAGTCCTTTTAGAAGATAGGAAAAAAATAAAAACTTATTGTTTTTTTCGAGTTCTAAATTATTTTCGACTACTAAATAATTACCATGTTATTGTAATAATGCATATAGCCAGCAGTGGACCAAAAAAGACTGTTGTTGATGATGACGAGAAAAACCTTATTGTGTGTAAATAGTGTAAATACTAGTACTTAGCAAATTATATGTAATTGTTTACTACCGTGTTTAATTCTATGATACAATGAAAACAATTATCGCTTGAGTATCGAAACAGTAATTTATAATGTAAAATATCAAATCGCTTATTGCGATGATATGTTATTTACTTAAATAACGTCGATACATGTCATTTAAACTCGATTAGCAAATGAACAACGAACAAGATGCCTCTTGTCAACGGTAGAAAACTTCTTTATTAATTTATTTGACCTTGACACAAGTTCTTTATATTTTATTTGTGAGTTGAGTATTTGGCCCCAATCAATTTACAGGCCACACCCACGCTCGTGGCTGCCTCGTGGTCCACGGGGTAACACAATACTACCAGAAATTACGATTCGATGGCGATTCAGTCATTATGTAGACATACCTATTTATGTAATACATACTGTGCTGACTTCCATAAATTTTCGGTGAATTTCGACCTGTTTGATTTGTAGGGTTTACTAAGTTCATTATTCCACTCATTAAAAGGTGGTTTCAAAGGTGGTTTCAAACGCAAGGCTTGACGTTATCGCACTTCGGCATGGAGATAGAAATAGAATTGATAGGTATGAAGAGCAAACAATACGATTAACACCGTTTTATCAACACATAAAAGAAAGTAGTTTATTAGGCCCCTAAAGTTGTTTGTAATTGTTTTAGGTATTAGAACCAAACCCTGATCCAGAATGGACTCTACTGTGGTATCTTCGGAAGAAACTTCGTCTCACAGGTACTAAGCTTGGTTGTGCCGAAGGAGGCTGCGGTGCCTGCACTGTTATGATATCGAAATACAACCGAAAGGAGCGAACAGTAAAGTATCCTTTAAAAAATTTACACTGATGTATTCGGGTTTCAAGAATACGAAGGACAGAAGCGCAACTTTAAATAATTTATTTATTTATTGGTTTTATTCTGTCACAATATTTACTGACTATTTTGACAATTATATAAGTATGTATATTATACATACTTATAATCAGGACTCTTAACCGTTCAAAAAACCGTAAACATGATACTGTTATAACCTCATCTAACCCAAATGAATCCCCACCGCTACAGGGGATCTGGCGCAGCAGTCAAAAGTACTGTTGCCCAATGCCAGTTAAAAATAATTTTGACTGGATAAGAGTTCGGACTGTAACAGATACTTAAAACGAAAGACCGGACTGCATCAAAGGTCGAATTCCATTAAAAATAGCGCCATATAAAAAATTATAGCCATATTTTAACACACCTATAGACACGCTGTTGCACTTATAACAATTAGGTCAAGCGATTTTACATGACTCTTTAATTTTATATTTAAAAAAGGCCTTTTTCAGTTAGCCGCTTAGTAACACGTAAAAATATTATGTATCTACTTTATCTGTTTTCTCTTATCTTATCTTAGCCGTTCTTTATACATGCTGCAATTGTATAAATACGAGTAAGACTCATGAGTGGTATTCACAATGATAAAGGACATGCGGTTTCACTTATCTGTCTCTCGGACCCTTAATCAAGGCGTTCATACCCAGGAGGGTTGTTTCAACCCTTGATAAAGAGTACGACGTGATTTTTTAGGGTTCCGTACCTCGAAAGGTAAAAAAGGAACCCTTATAAGATCACTTTCTTTGTCCGTCTGTCCGTGTGTCACCACCGGTTTTCTCAGGAACGAGTAGACCTAGCAAGTTGAAATTTATACCAGATACTGAGGTCTATGGTCCCTATTAGGTGTATAAAAATCAAGGTCCTGGGTCAACACCATAAAAAGATATGAGCAAAATTCGATTTTCGCGAAAACTTGTAGGTACCAAAATTTACCTTAATTTTCAACTTTATTCATAAAAAATAAAAAAAGTTGAAAGTTAAGATAAATTTTGGTACTCACAAATTTTCGCGAAAATTTACGTAAAATCTGGGTAGGTACGGAACCCTCGGCGCACGAGTTCGACTCGTACCGGTTAGGTTTTTCTAACAATGTTAGGATGTGAGATTTTTTGTGATCGGACATCCACTAAAGCATACGTTAGTGAAACCGTGTGTCGGTTACAAATGAAATCTATATTTTGCGAACCGCTTTACAGATCAAAGCAAAGCAGGGAAACGGAAAACTTTTCGCGGCCATAAAAGTTTTAGGTAAAGGTATAATTGCAAACGAAGGATTTTTGTTCTACGAGTTTCATGATGAATATTTTAAATTACTCTTGTTAGTGTTAAATTTCTCTAACGTAAATACTCAGTCACTTAGCAGTAAATGCATGTTTAGCGCCAGTATGTACCATGCATGGTTTAGCAGTAACTACAATCGAAGGCATCGGATCGACAAAAACTAGATTGCATCCAGCGCAAGAACGTATAGCCAAGGCTCATGGATCACAGTGTGGTTTTTGTACACCTGGCATTGTTATGTCTATGTACACTTTGCTTAGAAGTAAAACCAACATTACCTTCACGGATATGGAAAAAACATTTCAAGGTAACCTTTGCCGATGCACTGGTTACAGAGCGATTATAGAGGGTTACAAGACGTTTCTTGAAGACTGGGAAACCCAAAGAATCAGCAATGGCTCTAATGGCATAACAAACGAATCAAGCACTGAGGGGGGAGGACAAAACGGAGTATGTGGTATGGGTAAAGATTGCTGTATATACAAGACTGATAAAGAACAAAGCGAAACTGAACATATTTTTAATAGATCTTCATTTTTGCCTTATGATCCAACACAAGAACCTATATTCCCACCAGAATTAAAGCTGTCGTCTCAGTACGATGACCATTACTTAATATACAAGGGTCAGAGGGTTACTTGGCATAGGCCCACTCAATTGAATACGATATTAAAATTGAAAAATAAACATGCTGATGCTAAAATTGTTGTGGGAAACACCGAGGTTGGAGTTGAAATGAAATTTAAGCATGCTGTGTACCCAACAATAATAATGCCGAATTGTGTATCAGAATTGAATGAAATCATTGAAACTGATACAGGTATAACAGTAGGAGCAGCCGTAACTTTAATGGATATAGAAAACAATTTAAAAAACTATATTGACAATCTACCTCGTTATAAAACCAGATGTTTCTTAGCTATTGTGGATATGCTTAACTGGTTCGCTGGGAAACAGATTAGAAATGTCGCTGCGCTTGGTGGAAACATAATGACAGGCAGTCCGATATCAGATTTAAATCCAATTTTGATGTCACTTAAAGTGAAATTTAATCTATTAAGTAAAGACGGTGGTCATCGCTCAGTGTTAATGGATGAAACATTTTTCACGGGTTACCGGCGAAATATTGTAAAACCTGACGAAATCTTACTATCTGTTGAAATACCATATACTCACAGGTATCAGTACGTGAAAGCATATAAACAGGCGAAAAGGAGGGAAGACGATATTTCTATAGTAACTGCTGCGATCAACGTGGAATTTGAGGATAATACTGATACTATAAAATATATTAATTTAGCATTTGGTGGGATGGCTCCAGTTACAAAAATTGCTACAAAAACAGGCGAATCATTAAAAGGGGCACGATGGAATAAAACGATGTTAGAAAGAGCGTTTTCATTGCTGATTGAAGAACTACCATTAAGTCCTTCTGCGCCCGGTGATAACATACAATTTCGTAGAACATTAACAATGAGTTTATTTATGAAAGCCTATCTATCCATCTGTAAACAAATGTCTGCAGACTATCTTCATAAGGAACTGGTTGTTCCTTACCATAGCAGTGGTGCTGAACAATTTCACGGAGTTATTCCCAAAAGTTCGCAATATTTTGATTTAGTCAGAGACAACCAAGTTAAAAGCGATGCAGTTGGAAGACCTCTTACTCATGTGTCAGCCTATAAGCAGGCAGCTGGTGAAGCAATTTATTGTGACGATATCCCATTTGCCGAAGGTGAACTTTACTTGGCTTTTGTTCTTAGCACAAAATCACATGCGAAGTTAATTTCAGTTAATGCAGAAAAGGCTCTCCAGAATCCAGATGTTGTAGCTTTTTACTCAGCAAAAGATTTAACGCCTGAGCAAAATGCTATTGGACCAATATTTCACGATGAAGAACTATTTATTAGTAAGGAAGTGACTAGTCAAGGACAAACAATTGGTGTGATCGTAGCAAAAGACCAAGCTACCGCACAGGAAACAGCTAGAATGGTAGAAATTAAATATGAAGAGCTTGAACCAATAATAATCACAATTGAAGACGCTATTAAACATAATTCAATTTATCCTCAATACCCAAAGACTATAACGAGAGGTGACGTTAATAAAGCTTTTGAAAATAAGGATTACATTATAATTGAAGGACAGAGTAGAATGGGGGGACAAGAGCATTTTTATTTAGAAACTCATGCAGCCTTTGCAATCCCTAAAAAGGAAGATGATGAATTAGAAATATTTTGTTCAAGTCAACATCCTTCAGCAATCGCGGTAAGCATTTAAATCAAAATGAATAATTTGTTGAGGAAATACAAAATTATGCTGTCGATTATTTTAATAAATATATGCTGTTGTCTACTTTCGTTTCAGAAATTGATAAGTCACATACTGCAGGTACCAATGAACAAAATTGTGGCTCGGGTGAAGAGTATGGGTGGTGGCTTTGGTGGTAAAGAATCTCGTGGGATGCTTGTAGCATTACCTGTTGCACTTGCGGCTCATAAACTGCAAAAACCAGTACGCTGTATGCTGGATAGAGATGAAGACATGTTGATGACGGGAACACGACATCCATTTTTAATAAAATATAAAGTGGCTTTCACTCGAAAGGGTAAAATAATGGCAGCCAAAGTAGATATGTATAACAATGGAGGATATTCTATGGATCTCTCAGGCCTTGTAAGTAATAGTTATGATTGTGGGGGCAACTTGCCTTTTGTTCTAGTGCCTGGTCGGTATTAGCAAAATCTTTATCAAAAAAATGTACATTAAGAACTTAAAACTTAAGCGACTAATATTTATGAAAACTAATGATTTATATATTTTCAGGTGGTGGAACGTGCCATGTTTCACTATGAGAATGCTTATTATATTCCTAACGCTGAGGTCACTGGATTCGTTTGTAAAACAAATTTACCCTCAAATACAGCTTTCCGAGGGTTCGGTGGTCCACAAGGAATGTTTGGGGCTGAAAATATTATAGAAGATATTGCATTCAAGTTAGGAAAGAGTGCCGAAGAGATTCGAAAAATAAATTTGTACTCAGAACATGCTATCACTCACTACGGACAGTCTTTAGAAAATTGTACTTTACAAAGATGTTGGGATGAATGTGTTCAAAAAAGTAATTTGGCCAAGAGGAGATTGGATATAGAGAAATTCAATAAGTAATTTTTATTTTTAAATGTAGAGATATTTGAACTATAAAATATGATAATGTCATGATTTCGGTTAACGAAGGCGAACATAAACATTTGTAGAAATCTTTACCTACATATTTTTTTATTTGGTTCTAGGGAACATCGATGGAGAAAACGTGGAATCTCAATAATTCCTACAAAATTTGGAATTGCCTTCACGGAAAAACTATTGAATCAAGCCGGAGCCCTAGTCCTAATATATGTTGATGGATCTGTTTTGTTGTCTCATGGAGGAATAGAAACGGGTCAAGGTCTTCATACTAAAATGATACAAGTAGCTTCTCGAACTCTTGAAATAGATGTATCAAAGATTCACATCAGTGAAACTGCTACAGATAAAGTGCCAAATACTTCAGCAACGGCTGCTGGCACCGGCTCCGATCTAAACGGTATGGCGGTTCTTCAAGCTTGTGAGCAATTAAACAAAAGATTACAACCCTTCAAAGAGAAGAATCCGAACGGGAAATGGGAAGATTGGGTTTTACAAGCTTGGGTTGAAAGGGTCAGTTTAGCTGCTTCAGGATTCTATGCAACACCGGGAATAGGTTACAATTTTAAGGAAAATACAGGAACGCCATTTAATTACTTTACGTATGCTGCTGCATGTACGGAAGTAGAAATTGATTGCTTAAGTGGTGATCATCTTGTTTTAAGAAGTGATATTGTTATGGATCTAGGCGAAAGTATAAATCCTGCCATAGACATTGGTCAAATTGAAGGAGGTTTTATACAAGGCTACGGTCTGTTCACAATGGAAGAGCTTCTTTACTCCCCTACGGGCACCTTGTATACAAGAGGGCCCGGTGCTTATAAAATCCCAGGATTTGGGGACATTCCTCAAGAATTCAACGTATCTTTACTTAAGGGGGTTTCTAATCCTAAAGCGGTATATTCCTCTAAGGTCAGTATCACTCAGTTTGAAAATCGTGAAATTTTTAAAACACAATTTTTTGAATAACAATTTTTCATAACAGGCTGTTGGTGAACCGCCGCTATTTCTAGCATCATCGGCATTCTTTGCCATTAAAGAAGCGATAAGAGCGGCGCGCCGTGATGCAGGGGCGTTTTTGGAATTCCGTTTGGATTCACCAGCGACATCAGCGCGTATACGTATGGCTTGTGAGGATAACATCACGAGAAAGGTTGGTTAGGTTTAGTGACCTATGAAAATGTGACTGAGTTTTTATAACATATTCACGGGTTATCTTGTTGACAATATAGTAAACCACAATCTTTGGAAATTTACTGACTGTTTTTCTAAGTAGGTAATGCACGCAGGATTAATAATTTTAGACACTAGGATTAAGAATTTTAGTGTATTTAAATATTGAAATAAATTATTTTAGGTACTTATTTTGGAATAATTTAAGGACCAAGCAAATATTGAAAGATAATCTGTTGATTTCTAACGCAAGACATTGTATAAAACAATAAATGATACATTTATTGTAATTGACCTACACAATGAAAACACGGCTTTGAATATCTTATTAACTTGAACTAGTAGGTACTACGAGAAGAATGAGATGAGTACCTATGGTTCAGAAAGTGTTGTGTATGCTACGTTTACATCTACGACTTATTTTAAAATATTACAAGTACGTACATAGTAAGTATATATTTATTCCTTTTTCAGCTTGATGAACCAAAGGAAGGAAGCTTTATTAAATAGAACATTGTACCCTGAGCTACAGCACCCAGTCACACGCAGAAAAACATGGTTGTGAAAATGAAGTTGTGTTTTTACTTTAGAAATAAAAGAAGTTGCTCAATTCTTTTATAGCACACAAAACACACGTGAAAAATATAAACTGCATGAAACACTCATTCATACAATTAGTGTGTAAATAAATTCTGGTGAATTTCTGGTGTTTTATACATATCTATATTTGTGTTTATGTATGTTTCATACATTTAAGCAATCTGTATACTTATAAAAAATTAATGGTGTTATCTTATGTAAATTGTCTAAACAACTGTCATTTATTTTCATAACCGACTCCAGTTAGTACGTATGTATTTAATGTCTTTCTAATTAAATGAAATGCTGATTTCCTATGTGTTTATTGTGTCTGTAGACATTATACTTACTTTTGAAACATTGAAGATAATTACTTACACATTGTACATTTATTATAATCTATAAAAAAAGTACAGGCCCAGTGTGGTTCTTAATTCCGACAGCAAAGGAAGATTTTAAAAGCAATTATTTGCATCAAAATAAGGTATCTCGAAACCGAAGAACTCAATTCACACTCCATAACATAATATTATTATATTAAAATAAAAAAAAAACGGAAACTTTTCAGACAATATTGAGTCAAGAGGAAGTGAATTTTATTTCATTAAACAAGTTGGGCGGCACACTCTTTTTTTAGAGATGTTCTCCGCAACTCATAAATTAAATTAACAATATTGAGTACCTATGCATTGGCACAGAGAAGGTAAGCTATAAAAAATTTATGTGTGCCAGCCAGACCGTCGTCAAACACAATAACGGAGTTGTTACTGTTACACATCGACAAGAAATTGGACTTGAGACCGTGTAGTGGCAGTTTCCTACACATCTAATAAGTAAACGATGCGAAGCCAATTCTAAAACAATCATATAGATTAGTGGCAGCGGTTAGTGATAATAAAAACTTGACTGGTGTCTATTCATCATTAAAGTATGCTCTTTTGTAATTGAAAGCATTATAGAATGAATTAGATGTAGCTTCCGTTTAGTTTATGTGTGAATCTTCCTTCATTTGACTTCGCGGTCACCGTTCGCTATTAAAAATTAGAATTCGGAACGTTTTAACAGACTTTTAAAATAATAAACATCTAAATCCTTGACCCTTTGTCTCGTACTGACTAACTTTAATAATATTATATTAGGACAATTATCTTTTTTTTTGCAAAACAATGATGCAAAAAAAGAACGAAAAGTTAACGTACAGCGGCATTCTGCAAGATCTGGAGTTCATAGAACGAAGGTCTTTATAGGATATAATAATATTTCGGGAATCTTACACACAACGCCATCTAGTTTCAAACTAAGCAGAGCTTGTACCATATGTGTGATAAATACTACTATTAGTGTTTATATTCTTTATTAAACATATGGTACTTGTTTACTTACTAGTCAACTAAGCTACTTAGAGGAGCAACGATGAGGCGAGGTATGTTATGAAGGAGAGCGGAATCCCCCTCCTGCCCGCGCCGTCTGCGGTAGTACCGGCCGATACGCCCGTTCAGGGAGTGTCACGTACATTAGTTGCACGCCTTTGGTGCAACAGAAGATCGCCGCAATACTTTTATTATTTTTTAATTATCTCTTTACTTTACTAATAATATAAGAGACAATAACACTCGACATATACACATTTACATATACTTATACTAACGATCCGCCCCGGCATCGCACGGGTGCAATGTACTACTTACTACTAATACTACTAATGTGGTGTCAGTGTGGAGTAACTAATTATACTATCATTATGATAGGACTCTACTACAGGGTCTCAATACTGCTATTTCAATATTCTATCAATAGACTGTCGTCGGAATAGTTTTGCACTTTTCGTATTCTACTAATTGTGTAAGACTAATGGCCTCCCGATGACTTCTCACTGAACTGTCACAGATACAAATGTCGTCAATGTCTTTGTAATAGTTTGGTAAACGGTACATATTGGATTTGTAAGGAAATTGTATATTTTCCACATAGGATAGCAATGTTGTTGATTTCACTATTGATGTACAGTGGCTTGTTAACATAAAATAGCAGAAACAACTATGTAGGTAATGAGGGCGTACACAAGAAAAACAATTCGTACACTGTTGAACACCGTCAGTATAATTTGTTAAGCTAAGTTACAATTTAGACGTTACACAAGCACAGAGTTACGGAAAATTGAAAGAAGTCAGAAGGAGTACAAGCAAAGGAGAACATTTAACATTTGGCGCGTAGTGCGGGGGCCCGAGCGTATCGGGAGCGTTGGGTATCAGTATCGCGTCGCAAGGTTACGGATCGACTGACTCCAAGGCGCGCCGCACGGCGGCGCGGCGTTCGCGCGATCCTGCGCGCGAGCATAATACGTTCGGCTCCTCGCACTCGCTACTAATAACAACATTGCTTTTGTTCGTCCGTTTGTTACAAAATAATTTTTATACATATTTTTATTTTTTATTAATACAAGTTTACGATTGTAAATATGACGCTACACTTAGTAAGCCTAAGTAGTTGATTTGACTCACTATTAGTATTTATTACACATATGATATAGGTATGGATTTGTTTGGTACTCGTATCGATGTTACTGAGTTCATGGATGATAATAATAATAATCTCACACATCACACACACGGCTGTCTGATCCCAAACTAGGTAGAGCCTGTACTATGGTAACCAGACTGCTTATAAACATACTTATGTATTTTTAAATACATGGACGACCGAATGGCGTAGTGGTTTGTGTAACGGACTGCTATTCCAAAGGTCGCGGGTTCGATTCCCGCTCAAGTCAAACATTTGTGTGCATGCACATTTAATGTTTGATTTGGTCTGGGTGTTTCTATGTATAATAAGTATGTATTTACAAAAAAAAAGTATATATGTATTTATATCAGTTATCTAGTACCCATAGTATAAGCTCTGCTTAGTTTGGGACTAGATGGCGTGGTGTGAATGTGGTACAATAGTATTATAAATACATACATATTTTAGATAAATTATACCCAGACACAGAACAAACGATCGTGCCCATCACACAAATATTTGTCCTGGGTGGGAATCGAACACGACCTCCGACTTGGCAGTCAGGATGACTTACCACTAGACAAACAGGCCTGTCAAGGATAAACGTGAATGATAAAACCGTAAAATAGATAAAATTATTTATTTTAAAATCATATCTAATTTATAATACATTTAACTGACTAATAAAACAACAAGTGTTCAATAAATTAAAGATTGCAATTCTTATGACGGACTGATTATATTACAATACTAATTTATTTCTTAATTTTTGATTTGACATTGTTAGTCAACAAGGGAGGAAGGTAGATTTATTATAAGTACAATTTATCATATTAAAACAAATTGAACATAAAATTATGATCAAAGCTACCTGATAGGAACATATAATGTTAAGTGACAAAAAAAGAATGAGACAGTTAATCAGGTACAAGAACATAAAAGGTTTGTATCTCTTTGGCGATGCAGAGTTTTTTGCATAAAATGGCGTAAGTATTTAAAACAGAACTTTAACAAAACAGCACCAAGGAAAACTATAAGTAGCAATACTTTTGGTCTAAATTCTTAATATTTTGGAAGAGTGCTATGTTCCACTTATTATTTGCCTTAAATGGTATATACATAATTATAGCTACAACAATTGCAGTAAATCTAAAACAGACATTTATTCGATTTATAGACAGTCCAAATTAATAAAAATAAATAATATTTCTAAATGATCATCTATCTTGATGGAATTTAATTTAGGAATAGATATCTTGTTATTCAGCTATTTTTCTGCTAGTAGGGCGAGTTCCAACCAATTAAGATGTCAAGAATGAACATTCAGGAGTCCTTTACAACAAAAAAAAGGCTTGATAAACTCACTCGGTGAAAAGCAACAAAGGAACCGCTTAACACCTGTTTTCTGTGCTGTATGTGGATCTTCCACGGTAGGCATGGTTTACAATTAAGTGAGGGTCAATTTCTAATAGATTGCAATGACCTTTTTATTTAGATAAGTTATCACCGCTGTTACTCCTATTACGCAATAAATAACAAACTTGTGCACTTTTTAAGTGACACTATGTAGATGCGTTGAAACGATGTGTCAAAATCTATCATTAAGTTTTGATCATTTCCTTACAGTCGTAATTGATAACCCTTAAGATTTTTTAATCTTTATCCTTGAATCTGTAAACCGGAAAAGTTGCGAAATGTCAAGATTAGGTTCAGTTTTACTTAAATTTAACTCGGCGTTTCAAAATTTCTGTATAGTTTCATATTTGACTTGTATAAGATTATAAATGTTTGTTTTAGAATCGTGCAGCTGGCTATTTATCAACAACTTTCCAATAATCCATTATTTTCTTCAATTATTTATTTGCAGTCTTTAAGAGTCTAATTAGGTAATTATGGTTCAGAAATAACGATTAAAGGAAAGCCTTATTGCTCAATCGAACAATCATTGTTTGGTACACTTCATATGATTGTTGTGTTGGGTTGTGTCACTTCATGTGATGTTTAATCCTGAAGAATAGAACAGATGGCATAGTTTCAATCTAACATACGCGGTCCCCAACCAACGACTAAATATGGTGTTTAGGAAGAATGCTCTATGCATACGCTTAAACCTATATTTAAACTATACGAGAAGAAATAAATTATTTGTTGTCAAATCTAAACGAGTGCTGAAAACAGACGGATTATTTGAATAAATTGCAATCTTACTGCTGTTATACATTCTCTTTACATTCCTAAAAACAGTTCAGAAGTGGGATTATAAAACAAATGTAACGAAAACTATTCTAATGCTGTGGGTTTCAACGTTCGTCATAAGTTATAAAATGTTTATTTGCCAGTACATATTGACCGTAACCATGTTCGGCTTCACATACACATATACATTAAGACGTTAATTGTCTTATTTGTCCGATTCTGATGAACAACCAGACCCTGAGCTTGGACCTGAAACAAAAGATGTTTTTTCATTAATAAATATTCTTTCGGCACATGTGAACATACTTGTGTGGTCTTAAGTAGAGCACAGTGACCTCATTGTAAAGAAGTTTTCACACTCTATGGTGCTTTCATAATATACTAAGAGGATAATTTTACAGCCATGCGAGGTACTTTTATAAAAGTTACTTCTTAACAACCGTTTTTGTCAACCTTTAAACTAAGTTCAATACTTGTGCTATCCTGTGTACTATTCGCGTCTCACAGTATCAACATTTTGCGACAGGTTTCTTTCTATGCATGTGATCATTTGACCGTTCCGGGAAAGGCAACAGAATTAGACTTTTATCATATGCCATGGGTATGCCAAGGTTACAATAAATTTCAATACAAGCAACTGAAAGATGTCTAAATAAACAATGTGAAAGCACATTGTGTATTCATATAGATAATTTAGAGTTAAAAGTTATAGATAATTATCAGTAGTTACTTCACGTCTTTCTTTTGTCAAAACACTGATAGTCAAAATACAATTGTATGTCGATAGTTACCTGAATGTCTTGAGTATCTAGCACGTCTACGCGGCTCCCGTGACGGACTGTCGGAATTGTATTCTGTTTCTGTGTCCGCTGGACCGTTACGAGACCTCGTCCCGCGACTTTGTTCGTACCTATTGTAATTTGGATAAATTATTACAATCACGCCCGATTGAATTGGAATATGTATATAATATATTCTGAACCTCAGAAACGGCTCCAACGATTTTCATGAAATTTAGTATGCATTTAATCGATCAAAGGTAGGTTTTATTTTTAGAAAAAAAACCGAGCAAAACTCGGTCATCCAGGTCATCCTTTCTCTTAATATCAGAATTGTAACAATTTTAGTTCAGTTCAACTAAAAACCACACTCGGAATTTAAAGTGTAATAACAACAAATAATGTACTAACAAATAAGTGTGTAATAACAAATAAGAGGGGTTTAGTAGTGGCCACTACAGCCAGTATTATTATTCAAATTACATTTACATACAAAATTTTTTTTTTTTGTCGACACGACATTTAGAAGTAATTCATAAAGATTACAGATCAGATTACCTCTCCCTAGATCTCGATCGTCGCCTGGAGCGCGGCGAGTAGGGTGAGCGGCGCGGTCGAGGCGAGTAGCGACTGTCGGGCGAGTACCGCACTGTCTCGGGCGAGTACCGGCTTTCGGGGGAATAGCGACTGTCAGGCGAGTACCGACTTTCGGGTGAGTAGCGGCGATCACCGTACCTGTGGGTATACACACAAAATAAGCAACACAATAACTACATTCGGAAATCGGTAAACATCCAATCACTAAAAGGACCGAGAATGTGGTAAAGTAACAAATATACTGTTCAAGGTACATCCTTCGGCTTCCATAATCACGCTTCTACAGTAGAAGTCCGATATTCACCTATAGGAAATATAATATTAAGCTTTAGGAAAAACAAAAACGAGGTCAATTTGAATATTCCTCTGAGTGAGTTACTTGTTAATTGTACATCGGCTGCCATACCTTGGTGGGTGTGGTGATGGTAACCTGCCGAGTGGAGGCGGCCTCGGCAGTGGCGGCAGTAACGGCGGTGGCAGGAACATCGGAGGCAACGGCGGCGGGATCACCGGATTTTCTAGATTTTCTAGCGGAGATGATACTTCTGTAGAAAAAGGATACGTAGAAAGTTTCGTGATCGATACAGTATACGATCTTGTAATATGCATCTGTAGTATCGTATCATAATAAACCTCTTTATTACACATCAAATATAACACAAACTTTTACAAGGCTTTCGACAATCTTTTACAAGCAATCAGCATGGCAACGTTCATTTCATTATTTAGTAAAACTCTTTCACATTTCTAGCACGGTACAATTATAATACAGTACTCCAACTTCATACAAACGGATGAAACACGAGCTATACCTACGCGCCTCGATCTCGGGGTGCGCTCGGGGCGCAGACAGTCACGGCTGTACCACAGTGTCGAACGGACGGTGTGTTGTTTTTTTTAACAATAACCGCGCGATTTTTTCTCTAAAAATCAGTTAATATGACGAGTAGGAAATATTGTGCTGTTTTTGGTTGTATGAATTCGTCAATAACGCATCCAGACATAAGTTTTTTTAAATTACCTGGAAACTCTGAAAGGTAAGACTATAAAATAATTTTACTTACTAGTAGGTAGGTACATAATGTGTGTCTTTTTAATGGATAAGTATTTCCTTTTATCTTACGAAAATAAAGGTGTTTGTATTAATAAGTAAAGCGAATAGAGTAACGGAAAGTTATTGAGACGAGTGAAATAGGTAGTTATATGCGGTTCTGAATGAATCATGATACGGTAGGTACCTACCTACTTACGCTTGTTAAAACTTCGATGCATGTGTGTTTTGTTACTTTCCATAATTCAAAGAAAAGACGTGGTATTTTATTTTTAATAATATTTGTTTATTATCTGTGTGTATGAATAATACTAGAATTTTTTTTTTACCGTCTGTGTGTCATTAGATAGTTTTCGAAATTTTCACAAAGTGTTTCTGCTGCTACTAAAACAACATATACCACTAAAAACTGGTTTCATTTTCTCGGTATTAACAACAACAGCTAGACTCATATATAATATTTAGATGTTTGAGGGTTGTGATTTTAAAACATTCGTAGTCAGCTGTTCAGCTTTTTAATAATTAATTAATTGGTGACCAAAGAATTTTTGTTTTGAGTTGTAGGTAGGTACCTAATTTATAGAGACGTTAATAAGCTGAGATAAAAAAATATTCACTCGTCAGCTGTTTCTTGCATTCTAGTTGAGTAGGTAGGTGTTGGAGTTTCTAAGGATTGGAGTTTTGTAACGCGTAAGGAGAAAGTTCATTTTTTTTATTCTATAGAAGGATTTTTAAGCTATTGCATAACTTTTATCGCGGGCTCTGAGCGCGGCGCTGCGCGGTGACCGAATCAAAATATTCTCAAAACCTAACGAAAAATACCTGACACCACGCAGATTTTTTTCTTTAAAAAAAAATGTTATGCAATAGCTTTACCGCGGCAGTCTCCGAGAGTGTCACATGTATTTTTTTTTCAGACGTCTTCAATGGTTGCAACTCATCCGGCGAGATGATTTGGAAAACAAACCTAACTTTAGTTCCTACCAAGTTTGTGAAAAACATTTTAATTTGGAGGATGTATTACATTCATCAAATAGAAAACTTTTAAAAAAGAATGCCCTACCATTGTTGATGCTGTCAAGCTTAGCTAGTACTGATCCAGGAGTATCTCTAAAAGAAGATAAACAAACCCAAACTGCTCCGTTGGTAAGAAATGAAAATAGTACACAGACTGAAAATGAAATCTTTGCTCAAACCTCAACGAGTCTCTCTAGCAACACTCCAAGAAAAGGAAAACTGAAACTTGAACTCGTCCAATGCAGAAAGAAAATAAAATAATTAAATCTACCAATCAAAAAACAACACGCATTTTTATTGAACACTTCCTATCCAATATACAAAGTATTTCATTTATTTATATAAAAAGGATATTTACAATCACAAATCTAAATAGAAACAGAAAGTAAGCAAATATAATTAAAATGCTGGAGACGGGCAGCCCTAACGCATGTTTACGTACCGCGCGGCTGTAGGCATTTATTTCTATCATGCGGCCGAGTTACACTACTGTATTATAATAGTACCGTGTTTCTAGTTCGTTAGTAGACACAATTCATATATATTCATATACAGAGAGTTTCATTTCCTTTCCCAAATACTTAAGCCACATATTCTGCCCTTAATTTCTAGGCGATTTGCAAAATATGAACAAAATATATCCAGTAGTTTAGCCACAGGACTCATTTTTGTGTTTCGTAAATTGCAACATCATGTGTACATGCAGTCATAATACATTGACCTCAGGCGGCGATCAGCTGTAGGTATACGCGGCGCGGTAATCACACGTTGCCGCTTTTACTACACCCGAATCGAACGAAATATGTTGATTATTACGTCATCACGATGCAACACGCGTTTTTAATTAGTTCATCCAGTAAGGACAGTCAGTCGGCCCTTGGCCACCGGCGAGCTTATGCTATTCCGTATCCTTGTAGATGCGCTCACGACAAATAACCGTAATAATAATATTGTTGTTGTTTATGAGATACATATTTGTTTAGAGAAGTTTTCTTGTGGTAATAATTGTTTAGTCTTATTGCTTTCGTTGCTTCGATTAAGAATACAGAGTGTCACCACCCCCCTATTCATCCCGCGGGTGTCGTAAGAGGCGACTAAGGGAGCAAACTACGCAGGACAACAGCACTGCAGAGAGAAGGAAAACTTGACACAAACCCTATACCAACCCGTCTGGCCAGCGTGGTATAGTAGGCCAAAACCTCCTTTCTAAGGAGAGGCCTACGTCCAGCAGTGGACTATTAAAGGCTGTTGATGATGATGATGATGATGATGATGCTTTCGTCATAATACATGGCAATGGTGTGAACAATTAATGTTATCGTGTGCGCAAGACTTCGTAATGTAAGGAGTCCTGCTAATTTTATTTTGAAAAGTCACTATTAGGTTCTGTGTGTAGTGTAGTGTGAAACTGAGTGCATTATCAGTCTTTTAATTTTATTGGGTTATCGATATCAACATCCATAATGCCGTGAGTGACCTTCACAGCCGCGGAATATCCTGCTATGATGTTAATTTATGGAAAACTCTATCAAAACGCATCTTTTGCTTTACGGACACGAATTTTTGCAAGGGCGGTACAAAGATTACGAGACAACCAAGGTAACTACTTTTTCAAGGAGTGACGCGTACTGCTGGGTCGGAAGCTAGTCGAGCATTCACGAAATAAACACGTGAATAAAATCGCATTCTTTATAAATAGATTTTTAAAAGCAAGTGAAGTGATTGGTAGGTGACGCTGCCGTGTAGGTACAGTTCACCGACTCATGTTATCAATGGTGTTCTAATTCGGAAATTATTTTATTGTATTTAGTTTGTTCTAAATTTGCATTTCTGTATTTTCGTACTAATTTTTTATTTTTTTATTTTAACCGACGTATATTGAACCGTGTTATCTGTTATTTCATTTTTTGTGATATCTATACCGCCACAGTGTATATATATATATATATATATATATATATATATGATCACATACATGATTTAATATAAGCAGAATCAAGCACCTAATTGTGCTTCTATCAAGAGGCACCGCAATAGGGTCCATCGTGTGAATTAGTCAGAACGAGAGGTCCGTAGGTCGGTGCGAGTGAGTGCGAGAGAGTACGTACTGTGGTGCGGAGACACGGCGCCGTCGGCAGTGGGCATGGTGGAGAGCGCCACGAGCTTGCGGCGCAGCGCAGCCGCCTCGTCCCGCGCCGCGTCCGCGTCGCGCTTGCAGGCGCGCGCCTCGAGCCACGCCGCATGCGCACGCGCCTCCAACGCGCTCAACGCCGCGCGCCGGGACGACTCCTGCTCGGCCAGCTCCAGAGTTAGAGCATCGCATTTCTCTCTGGAACATAACTTACGGTCAGTATATTTGTTTCTTATGCTTCCATGGCTTAATTAGTCAACTGATCATCAATTTTATATACACTTTTCCCGGCGTACTGAAAGAAAAAACGACGAGACGATAGCAATTTATTGGCAAAAGCTAGTGAGATTATATTTTAATAAATATCAACGTTTCGAGCCGGCCCCTGTTGAATGCGG
Source organism: Arctia plantaginis (assembly GCA_902825455.1). Classification (NCBI taxonomy): domain Eukaryota; kingdom Metazoa; phylum Arthropoda; class Insecta; order Lepidoptera; family Erebidae; genus Arctia; species Arctia plantaginis. The sequence continues at coordinate 10,528,267 of CADEBD010000337.1, forward strand.
GTCAGTGGGACAACCTGGTACGGGAATTCCCCTACCCGTTGATGAGAACGGAATTCCATATGCGGCCTAATTTGCACCTTATAATCCTTGACCTATTGCTTTCATTTTAGTTATATTTTCCATCATGTATAATGTAGCAAGCCACTAAAAGAAGAGTCGCGACTCTTGTTATCGAACTAATACTCGAGCTCATGTGCAATCTGGCCGGCGCTGGCAGCGCACTGAATAATGGGCCCGATACATCGAAGCGCTAAAAGTCCCGGGGCTGATCTGCTCTGGTCCCATAAACAGACGGTGAATATACTTAAATCTAGTAGTCCAACTGCCTGAATAATTGTTGGTATACAGCCTTGTGTTTGTGTGGTTTCAAACAATTCTCCGTATTGTGTTCAATAGTTTATAATAATTAAATATCTACCGTGAGCGAATTAATCCTTAATCCCTTAAACATAAATATATAAAATAGAACTATTAATACAATGATTGGCCCTGTATATACTGTCATGCCATCTCAGGATGACACTAATGTGACTTATTCATTGAACTATATGCCTTATTGACTGTTTATTGTCAAAATAAAGAAAATCGTCAATGATTCAAAATAATACTTAGAAATGCTTACCAAGTTTTTTCTAAACACACTAAGTTGAAAACATAATCGTTGAAAATCACAAAATTCTAGTGAGAGAACCACTTACTTATATCTCTGTACTTCTTGCTGTAGTAGCTCTATTTTTTCTACAGTGCTAGCTGATTCACCCTGCTTACTAAGCCATAACGATTCTTTGGCACTAAGCTCTCTGCAAATATGAATAACAAAAACTTAATGAAAATAGAATTGTGTTATGAATTTGAACATGATTAGTCTGTTTTTTTATTTTATCCTAGAGACTAAACTGACATTACGTGGGTTGCTGCTTTTTTGTAATTTTAAATAGTGCTACCATCAAAAATTGACTTTCATAAAAGCAAGGATTCGTTTTTTTTATATTAAATGATCCTGAAAAATATGTGGGTACTTATTTAAAACGGAATAATACAACATTAATAAGGTAATAAAAATAAATAAATAATTAATATTTACATATAACATGAAACAAATATTTTTAAATACTTCATTAATTACAGATATTTTTTCGATTACAGCATCAAGGTTCATAATTCTGCAACTCATAGTATATGTCAGCGCTATTAAAGTAATATATTTTTTAATATAAAGAAGTAATATAATTAATATTACTTCTTTATATTAAAAAAACTGAATCATTATAAAAAACTTACTTCAAAAGTTCACTTTCCCTTTCCTGGAAGTATTTTCCTAACACTTCCAACCTGGTCAGTGCTTCAGTAGCATTTTGACTAGTAGTGTGCAATGTTTCTTGTGTAGTCTGTAATTCCTCGGATAAACGACTTCTTTCTTTATGTTCTGCCTAAAAAATGGCGAATTAGTGAATTCCTTGCATGGTCAATTAAAGTAATAGAAATATATCTTCATGCTACACTAAAGATATATTTTATTATTTTTATTTTTAAGTATACACACTTTTTACGGTGTGGTTGATGACACATATTATTTATAAGTACCTAAAATGGCCTATTGGCCTAGTGGTTAGCGATCATAACTGTCAAGCCAGAGGTCGTGGGTTGGATGTCCCTGGGTGGTCTCAGGACAAATACTATGTAACGAGTACGATCATTTGTTCTGTGTCTGGGTGTAATTGATCTATAATAATTAAATATATGTGTATTGAAAATTACGCCTGCTACGTCAAAGGTCGCGGGTTCAGTTTCAAATTAAATTAACCATCGCTCGTTTAAATAGTAAAGGAAAACATGGTGATTAAATCTGCAAACGCAGCAGTAAAACTAAATAACATTTTTGAGGGTTTGTGAAGCCTTTCCACTATACCTTGGCTAAAGTTGTAGTCTAAAGTGTTAAATCTTTCGTATGAAAAAAAATCGTGCCCTGCAATAAATTGTTCTACTGACATTTACATTTATTTGTTTATACATGAATGTAAATGTCAGTAGCGTTTATACATAAATGTAAATGTCAGTAGTACACTGCTGTCAGTGTACTCGCTTATCGACACTAATTTTTATTTAATTACTACGATTGACTAAAATAACCCATAACACTTGTGGGTAAAGAAGTTATTTTTCTCAAAAAGAAATTTACATTTCACTTACATGAGAACATTTCTTTCACTTAATACACTAATATATTATACTTCATCACTCAAACATTTGTATATTACATCATTTTCGTTAAATAATTGACACTTTGAACGGTTACATTATACTTTTTATAGTAATCAATCGGTGTGGGTATTCAAATTTTCCACGACTAGAGACAGAGATATAAGTGTACCCTCGCATAGGTTTGCAAAATGCGGACTCGTGGTCACAATACAGGTTAAAGCACAGTAGTACTGTTTCATTTCACACGATCGTAATAGTGGTGTTAATTTTTTTTTAAATAATAAACGAGTTCGCATTCCTTATATCTTTGGGTAATTTATTAAAAAGTTGCACTCCCTCGTATAACAATGTTCTCTTGCCTAGTGAAGTACGTACTTGAGGAACTAAAATGTGGTCTTTTCTACGACTGCTACGGTCTGCATTTAACAATAAATATAACCAAATTTATTATGTCTATATGTTTTAATATTTATAATGATGTTGTATATGTGTGAATGCTGTTCCTTCTTGTAATTAGAGTAGCACATGGTAAAACAATTAATGTATGTGATTTTTTGTGTTTATTCTGTAAATACGCCTTAATAAATAAATAAAATGTTTACCTCATATTTAGTCTCAAATGTTTTTCTTTCTTGTAGTGCTTTTGATAATTTCGCTTTGATTTCAGTATGATCAATGAGAGATGTTACATCTACATTGGACGGCATTCCACTCTTCAATTCTCTGATAGCATCCTGAAATGGTCTGATTATTGCATAAATTGACGAAATAATGGAAATAGTGTGATGTCATCTGCCAATAAGAGAGGTGTCAGTCAGAGAACAGTTAGGAGGTCAATATACTCATGTGTTTATTAATTACTCTAAGGCTTCATACGGTAGGGCTGCTGGCAGCCTCTGGTGGTGATGGCGTATCGATGATCAGGATTAACGATGCCATGTAGGAGCCATTCATAGCAGGGCAAGGAGGGCGTCAAGGATGTCTCATTCATCTTCTCTTTTTCAACATTTGTCAAGAATCAATAATTAAAACAGTTAGAAACAGAAACTATTAGATATCTAGAGAATCTTGCATAGATGCAAATCAGGCCCAAATTAGGTTTTCTTCATATCACAGGTGCTTTTTGCTCACCAACCTAAATTCGATTTATTAAATAATATTTTTAATTAAAACGGATTCTTTTTTTCACAGGATGACAAAGCAAGGGTACCCATTGGAATGACAGCTGCTCTTAAACAGTCACCAGCACTAATGCATATGGATTATAGTATCCGCCTTCTAGATCACGATTGGGTGATTGCAGAGCGCCATAACTTAATACAGTCAATTAGGGAATTAGGGAATGGGTAGACCTGATGCTGTCACTTACAGTGGCCCTACATATAATGCAATCAGATCAGGCAAACACGCGTCGTCTACTGCAAAAACCCACTATTCTGACTACAATCGCATTTTACAACTCCCAGAGTTCGCAGATTTTGCCTCAAAACCAGTCGTTATATTTTCAGTCGATGGAGGCCCTGACGATAATCCTAGGTATCCATAAGTTATATCCGTTTCCGTTCTATCCGTTTTTCATTGCAGTGTGCATTCAACAGGGTCTTCCATTGTCTGTCGGTGCTACCGCATGATACCATGAACCATCTCGATGCAAACGGAAAAACTACCAATTCTGATTTAGAGCTGAAAAACTTTGCTCAAGCAGGTAAAATTTTGTCAGAGATTTGGAGTTCAATTATTAGAGATACTGAACCAGTAGTAGCAGAATATTTGCCTCCAGACAATGAAGTCGTTGGAGAAATGACAGATGTATTAGATGATCAACATTGGTATACAAGACATGTGCAAGAGTCCCAATACTTTTTACAAATTGTAAAACGCACTAATAAAGAATGCTGGGATAATATAATTTGATTTTGATCAAAGAACTAGATCAGCATCCACCCATGAGTAACTGAACAAGAACCTATTAATCTTCCTTCGAGCCTTTTCCCAAACTAGGTTGGGTCGGCTTTAAGCCTACTACGATACGGCTGAACTTCGATTTGTTACGCGGGGCGACTGTCATCAGACCTCCACAACTTAAGTACTAGACGATATCGAAGTTCTTGTTCTTGTTCTTTGTTTGTGCGACAATCATTAAACATGGAAGTTGAGCCCCATTAAAGACTGTTCCTTACGATATTTACTGTCCATCAATACAAGATGCGCTCATATAAAGAATTTCTTTAGTATGCTCTAAATACTTTGCGTCGAAAAAGGCAGCGCAGCTTCACAAACAACTTCATGGCCGTATTTCAAATATTGAAAAAGAAAAAGCTTTAGCCATATATTCAAGGCGAGGCAAAGAAGTTTTGTGCCGCATCGCGGCTAATGTTAAACAGGTGGGCGTCGATGACGTCACAATCCTGAATAACCAACTAGAAGCAACAATAATAATTAGAGATGTTCCTATTATTAGAGATGTTCCAGTGGCAGATACACTTTCCGAGCCCCTGGACTGAAAATCTTACGTAGGTAAAGATGAATGATTAAAACCAAAGTATAATACTCCCAAAAAAAAATTGTTAGTACCTTTGTAAGTACAAATAAATATTTCTAAAAAATTTTACTTTGAAAAGTAAACATTAAAACAAACCAAACGTGTATTTTTCTCCATTTTTTCCTTTAAATTCTAACGTAATAAATATTAAACAGGGGGGAGGGGGTCGGCCCATTCTCATTTTTTCTTATAATAGCGGGGGAGGGAGTCAAAAACTACCGAAAGTCTTAAGTAATAAATGAATGGCGCCTCATTGGGAATTGTTAGTAAAACGTTATTCCTACAAGTCTCTAGATTACAGCAGCGATAGCAGCCAATGCAGATGCTTATCACTTAAAGCAATTTCTAGAGATAAATTCTTATCATTGTAATAAAAAATATTATAATTTTTCTATCACAAAATTTACATACCTTCAAAGCATCAATTTCATGTTTTTGTAATTCTATAGTATTTTTCGCTTCATTCAGTTGTTGATTCACATCCTCCAATTGTTTTTTCTGCTTCTTGAACTCTTCTAAACCACTTTCAGCTGATACATACTTCAATTGGAAATTATCTCTGTCGCGACTGACCGAAATTAACTCCTCCTCAAACGCCTGCACCTTACCTGAATAGTAAAACAGCAAGTTAATACAATATAATCTTGTCTATACGTGAGTGTTGTATATACTTGTGTAGTTATAGAAGTTATTAAATATGAAAATGTTTATTAAGTTTATTTTCTATTTTGTTGGGTTTTGAGTAGTTTATAAATGACAGGATATTTGTAAATGCCCTTATATTCGAACTCATATCAGTAAACAATATAAGATTTGCTTTGATTTTGATTAAAGAACTAGATCAGCATCCACCTATTAGTAACTGAACAAGAACCTATTAATCTTCCTTTAAGCCTTTTCCCAAACTAGGTTGGGGTCGGCTTTAAGCCTACTACGATACGGCTGAACTTGGATTTGTTACGCGGGGCGACTGTCATCAGACCTCCACAACTCAAGTACTAGACGATATCGAAGTTCTTCGAAATGTTAATGGACTTTTTAGGGCTCCAACTACCAGTGACGATTGCCACAGATGTTCGTATGACAACCGGGACCGACGGCTTAACTTGCTCTCCGAGGAGCGGATAAAAGAGTGTATTTATATACCTACTTGTAAACATTGGTGCTAATTCTGTTGTTCAAAAACTCTCTAAACTAAACTAAAAATCGTTAAAAAACAAATTTGTCCTGTCAAATATTACGTTTTCAGAATAGGAAAAGTTGTTTGACAGAACTAAACAATTTTTTTGTGATTTTTAATTTAGAGAGTTTTCGACCAACAGAATTAGCACCATTTTCTATCTTAATATATATGCTCTTTTAGGTTCAAAAAAGAATAAGCACAAAAAAGAAAGCGTACTTCTATACACCGGAACACTTTGAGCAGAACAGTCTTAACAACTCAATATTAACTAAATTATTCTTGAACTTCTCTTCTTACCTTAATGAACTTAATACCATACATAATTCTATTACAAAACATTACAGATTAAATCGATATCGGCCATTCTTATATATTCTTCGATCAACAATAGCAACTAGATATCGGGTCGGCGCAAAAAATACGTCTCGATAAATAAGAGCGCACTTGAGACGTGAGCTCTTATTTTGTTTGGTTCGCTTAAAACACAGCTAATGTAAACACGTCTCACAATGCCGCAGTGTGTATTCAAAAGTTGCAAAAGTACTCCCCGAAAACGAAATTTAACGGCCATAGTATCTTACTTTCGGTAAGTACATGAAGAGTAAGTTGTATTTTAAGCTTTAAACTAATAAATAATATCAAATTTTGAACAAAATTACCGATTTTAAACCAGCGCTACAAATGTTTGGCCAAGGCTCGCCAACACACGCACAAACTTTTGTTTAACAGAACAGTAGATGCATGGAGTAGATTTATGGTGTAATAATTTAAAAAAAAAACTTAGAACTTCAAAATTGGTTGGTTAAAAATAGTTAAAGCTACTTTTGTGTCTGTTTGTTGGACTCTCATTAGATACTTAGCTTTCCTTTTTTATTTTAGCTTTCATAGCAATCCGTTTACGTGTGCAGAGTGGATCTCGATTGTCGCCAGAGAAAGAAGAGATGACTTTTATAAGCCAGCTAAGAATTCGGTTATATGCTCGGATCACTTTGATAAGCTAGATATATCCGAAAATAATAACCGACGTCGATTGGTTAAAACAGCAGTTCCTAAATTACAGGTACATTCATTAGTGATTCACAATCGAAATGTAATTTTATATCTGTTTTTCTTGTCTGCTTAAATGTATTTGTGACGTGATAAATCATTGTGTTGTGGGAATTCATGTTTATCTATTATTAAAGAGTCTTTTCAAAAACACAGATTCAATCCCCGCCGAACGACCCACAATTGGCAGCACCCAATACTAAACTTTTAGTATCTGACATTGAAGTGCAAGTGAGTCATTTTTTTTAGCAGTAGATAGATAGATAGATAGAACTCTTTATTTGTACACCATTTTACAAGAAGCATGATAGTTTCATGAAAGTGTTAGATATACAATGTCTTCTACAATCTTCCAGGCAACCTTAGGATGGATCAAAATGTAGTAGTATAGTTAAACCGCCGTAAGCTTGGCCCTCCTGATGGTTTGGGGGACGCGGGGCGGGGATGCATTCAACCAATTAGCTAGTGCGTCGCTGTCCGCCGGCAGTGACTGACGTGAAAGCATACTGTATTATTTTGCAACATGGATAATCTGCCGACTCTGCGTCACAAAAAGATTTAAAAACTTGAAGTTCGGCTTACAGAGGTTCTACTGTTAAAGTTCTAATAAAGAATATTTATTATTTAACTTAATTTTTAAAATTGTATCTGAATAAAATTTACATGACGAAGATATTGATGATTTTATCAAAATTATTTTACAGTATTAAATTTTACAATTAATCATAAAAACTTACAATACACTGACATTACAATACATGGAAATAAATAAGATTTTTATTACATCGTGTGTAGATTAAATGTCAAACAAATAAATCTGAAGATATCGAGTTAGTACATCGTGTCATGTATAGCCGAGCGCATCACCCGCCCCGCGTCCCGCAAACCATAAGGAGGGCCAAGCTTACGGCGGTTTAACTATAGTTGATGGTGAAATGAGTTTTTCAGGTTAATACTAACGAATATAAAAGAGATAATAACTACATATATATGATATAATAAATATACACATTCGCAAATATACATTCTGTGTATTAAGTATCGGGAATTTGTCTATAAAACAAAAAATACAAATTATTCATCTAAATTTATTTTATCGCCTTCAAAGTAGGCCCCATCGCTTGCAATACAACATCTCCACCGCTTCACCCAGTCTTCCATACATTTTTCATAGGCTATTTGCGGTATGGCCTTTAGCTCATTCAGCGATTTTTCTTTTATGGCTTCTATCGACTCAAAACGTTTTCCTCGAAGTGGTAATTTTAAGTTGGGAAATAAAAAAAAAGTCAGACAGAGCCATATCAGGTGAATACGGTGCTTGGTCGAGAACTTTTGTTGAATTTTTCGCTAAAAACTCTTTCACTATAATGGCTGTGTGTGATGGTGCATTATCATGGTGCAGCATCCATGAGTTGTGTTGCCACAAATCTGTACATTTTCGGCGGATACTCTCACGCAAACGCTTCATGATGCCTAAATAATATTCTTTATTCACTGTTTCTCCCTCTGGAAGGAATTCGGAGTGAACCACACCACGGTAGTCAAAAAAAAACTGTCAGGATCACCTTGATTTTGGAGCGACTTTGCCGCGGTTTTTTGGTTTCGGCTCGTTTTCGAGACGCCATTCTGAAGACTGTTGGCTTGTTTGCATGTCGTACTCATAAACCCATGTCTCGTCGCCAGTTATTATACGTTTCATAAAGGTCGGATCCGTAGAAGCTCGGGAAATCATGTCTTCAGCGACATGCTTTCGCTGCGCTTTTTGAACAAAATTAAGCTCTTTTGGAACTAGTCGAGCGGCGACGCGTTTCATGCCTAAATTGTCAATGAGAATGTTGTGGACGGACTTAAAAGATATGTTCACCTCACTAGCCAACTCTCTCAGACTCATACGTCGATTTTCGAGCACTAGCTTCTTGATTCTGTCGATGTTTTAAGTGATTCACCACAAGAAATATCATTCGAAACACAAAATTTAAGGCACACTCTTTGTTCAACAATATTTTCCATTGTAAAAATCGCCGAGGACTCAAAACTATCACCAACAAAAAGTGTAGTTTAAAACAAATTAAATGACAGATCCCGCTCAAATTTTGCGCGCTTAATCAGTACAGTGCTACCAACATGCAGTAAAAAATTAGAACGACCTCTTTTACGCGGGTCTTTTTATTGACATATTCCCGATACTTTTTACACAGAGTTGTATATAAATACATATACATATTTATATTCATAAAAACATACTTATAGATACCCGCAAATATACATACATAAGTACTTAGTAGTAGGTGTCATAAAAAGATGTGGAATTTAGAGATATTTTATTTAGTATATCTGTGCGGGTCCTGCCTTTGGTGTCAGTGCGGGTCGCTTAAAGCATTAAATGCCCACATTTTTTTGCATTAGCTTGTTGGTTTGGATGAGTTTTAATCGCGAATTTATTCACTCAATTCACTTCAATTATTTTTAATTTAAGATATCTCCTAACATATTCATTTAAATTGTATGGTGTAAAGGGCTATTATAATGTGTATGAAATGCTTAAGATAACTAACGTATTTATTTTGATAACGACTAATACTGTATCCGTCTAAATGGCTTTTGTAAATACCACATTATATGTGATAAAGTAAATACACATACATATTACACAAAAACGTATCGTTAATAAAATAATAAGTAATGTAAAGATACTAACAAACATACATAGATGTCCGAAACATAAAAAGTAAGCAACTAATATTTTACGTTAATATTATAAATTATTTGTGTTCAACGCGACTCCATACCCTCTGTAGTAGAACTCGAAGAAGCAAAAATAAACCAAACAAAACGATGTAGCTCTCAAGGCAATAACGAGAAAATGTACTTTATTTGTTGCTCAATAAGGTTGATTTTACACTAAATGCTATTTAAGTTATGTCTTTTCGTTTGACAGTGATAGGAGTAATTTATTCCTTTGCTCGTTTTTTGCAAGGAATGATCGTAAGTATTAGATAATATTTTGAAGATTTGTGACTTTATTACTGTGTACCATAGTTGTAATTAGGTTGAACTTAAAACTATTCTAAAACTTTTCCATCCGTTTGTTGGTAAACAAATGTAGCTGCAAAAGTATATATTCACGCGGACAGCATTTAGCTTTGACTTTGTACGTGACCCTTTATCTAGTTGCTATTGTTGATCGAAGTATATATTATTGTAAACATTAGTTAGTCTACCTAACATTAATATCTAATAAATTAGAATGATTGTACTTCTATTAATACTTCAACACATGTTTTTATTATTAAGATTACGCGTACTGTTATTATTTGCCTTTTATTATTTTTCTAAATATAGAATTGAATGTACTTAATCTAATATTAGTTATATTAGTGCATTTAGCCGAGGTGTCACAGATTCAAAAAACATGTTTTTTCGATTCAGAACTTGACTTTTAATTTAATTGCAAAATAACTTTGTAAAACGTTTTTTTCAGTTATCTCTCAATATCTCGGAAAATCCAACTCTTTAAAATACTTAATACCTATGTAAAATATTTTCTTTTTCTTTAAAAAGACAACTCCCGCAGTAGGAATACATTCCTGTGTGGCGGGGGACTTTACAAACATACATGAAACGGACACAAAGAACACCCAGACTCAGAACAACAAGTTGTGGATCACACAAAGTGTCGTCCCATGTAGGGTTTGAACCCACAACACTCGGCGCAGTAGGAGGCGGCGTGGCGACCGCTTAAACCACTACGCCATCAGTGCAGTCATTTGTATTGTTAACTGAACAGCATTTGTATTTAACTTTTTTCGCTACAATGCTGTATTTCCGAGATATTGAGAGATAACTGAAAAAAAAAGTTTAAAAAAACTAAAAAAACACGCTTTCTATAGAAAACCAAACTAAAAAATAGAAAATAAATTTGAAAAAAAGCGTTGGGTGCCTGTTGTCAATAGTAAAAAGCACCCCACGCGTCCATCGTATAAAACATCCATCGTGTCATATATCTACAAAGTTTTAACGAATTCTGACCGTTTAAAGTCAGTCAAAATCATGCCCAAAGGAGTCGGTTACAAATATACAAACAAACATACAAGTGAAGCTAATATAAAGCGGTTAAAAACGGGTTTCCAAGGTTTTTTGCAATTATTAACTCCTATCATCCCGACCTAGTCCATTCTAACTTTTTTAATGGATCATTATGTCAGCAATGATTCAGTTTCCGCCAGATTTCATTCAATTCTATCCAGACTCGAAATGAAAACCTTTGACAAGGCGATTACTTGTCAAAGTTAAAAAAAGTTATGATGTTACTTACCATTTAATTCGACTATCTGCTCTTCAGAATTAGCTCTCTCTGCCAAGAGCTCACTGAGAGTATTCTCGACTTCACTTAAAGTATTTTGCAACTCTCCAGCCGTATTTTCTGATACCCTGAGCAACTTCTCATTATCATCTAAAGAATTTCGTAGTCTATCGTTAGTGGCCTTAAGCTCATTGATTTCCTCTTTAAGCGATTGAACCATATCATCCATTCCAAAAGAACTGTCTTCGATTCCAGCCAACTTACTTTTAGTGGATGAAAGTTCCTCTTTAAGTATTTCACATTCCTGAAACCAATATTTAGGTTATTATAAGACATTTTATTTTATGACAATTCATTAATATAGGACTAATATCTTTGGAGAAGTGAAAGCCAAGGAAATCACTCAATATGTAGGAAATTTATAAATATTTTTCAATTTATATATTTAAAAGTTTAAACCTGAAAATATTTGATTCATCTGTTTAAAGCATCTTTTATATCATCAACATAATCACATCACATCAACAGCCTTTAATAGTCCACTGCTGGACATAGGCCTCTCCTTAGAAAGGAGGTTTTGGCCTACTTTACCACGCTGGCCAGACGGGTTGGTATAGGGTTTGTGTCAAGTTTTCCTTCTTTTGTCAGGGCTTCTTTTGTCCTTGTCATTGTTTTGCGCCCTTAGTCGGCTCTTACGACACCCACGGGAAGAATTGGGGTAGTGACATTCCGTATTCTTAATCCGTCACTACACGGACATATAGATCTTTTATAAAGTGCCTTAAAATTTAACAATTTTAAACTCTTGAATGATTGAATTAAATCGTTAAATTATTTTACTTTGAGTTGTCAATAAATTCACAACACGACCCTCAAACACTTTTGTTTGACCACACATTATAGTGTATTGAATTGATATGTGAGTGGCGCGGTAAGTGGGACTTGCGTGCTCTTAATTTAATCGTGGTGTACGCGATAAAACAGCTTCATTAATAAAAATTTAAATATTATTTGATATGCTCTGATTGTGTCAACAGTTTGTTATAAAAATTCGAACTTGACTGATGGTAAACCTTAAAAAATAACAATTGTTTGCCTAGTGGTTGAAATTCCTCCATTTTTTTTTTGAAAATCGACTCAAAATTAATGAATTCTCATCTCTAGGTACTGTAACTGTACTGCAGGTACTGTATCCGTTTCTATTTCAGGTTGGACAGTAAACCGCAACACCATGGCTCAGTCGTTCAATACTTTCGCTCCAGACAGAAGTCTTAAAAGCTACCTATAATTCATTAATAAGTATATAAAAACTTACTGTTAAAAAAAGAAACCAATGTATCTTTTTTATTATGCTAAGCTATATTGATAATAAAACGTCTCATAGAATGCACAGGAAAGGTTTGGAAAGCATTGTCATGGGCACCACGTATTTTCGTAACAGTAAAGCTTCATAAAAAGTATTTCCAATTTTTTTTTTACTGTGTAGTCAAAAAATAAAATATGTGAAACTTATCAATAGCTACAAAATATACAAAGTAAAGAAAATCATCTAACACACATGAGAGAATATGGGGTCCATATTGGCTCACATAAAAATCTTGGTCTTTAATACCGATTTGTGTTCGTAATAGGTGATCACTCTTTATAGTTTTTTCCTCATACTTTTTGTTCCTAAATTTGTATTACTACCCATGGAACTTATAACAGACAGTTATCGTATTTTTTTATTAATACTGTCATTACTAAGAATATGTTTGAACTCATAATGTTTTTTTTAGAACAGTTTTCTTTATAACAGACAATTATCATAATTTTTAATGTCATTACTAGAAAAATATTTGAGCTCATAATTTCGTTTTTCATAACGGTAAAATAAGATTTACTTATGTTTTATTTATTATGTTAACCTAACACTTATTCTCGTTTCGTTCGTCGTCGTAACTAACGGAGACCTTCCTGAAATACATCATATCACACAATCCAAAATTTTCCAAGTTCCTGCGCCTTTGAAATAAAATAATCTTTAAACCCCTCTCTGTAATATTGATCTCTTTTTAATTTTTTCCATTGCAGGTAGGTAACCAACTGAAGGATAACACTTTAAACTGCTTGCACTAAAAACATTAGTATTAACCAGGTGTATGATTGGTGATATGAATTCTGATGATTCTGAGTTTCGATCGTTAGTATTAAATATTTTTATAAAGAGTGACTATGATGATGTAAAATGATATATGAAATATTTTCGGACTACCGATAATAGAAATTAAAAAAGTTATGTGAACAAATACGCACCCAAGAAAATGGTTTTTAACTATTATATCTTTACCTACTTATATGCATATGTTGTGGATAACAGAAATCGAAAGCCAAAATATCTCTATGCAGTGGCGAAAGCTAAACAATGGCGCAGTGGTTTAAGCGGTCGCCACGCCGCTTTCTACTGCGCCGAGTGTTGTGGGTTCAAATCCCACATGGGACGACACTTTGTGTGATCCACAAATTGTTGTTCTGAGTCTGGGTGTTCTTTGTGTCCGTTTCATGTATGTTTGTAAAGTCCCCCGCGACACAGGATATATTCCTAATGCGGGAGTTGTCTTTTTTAAAAAGAAAAAAAAGAAAAAAAGAAAAAATTAGATAAAAGAACCTATCAACATTCAGGTACACTTTATCAATCTGACGTTTAGAATTCAATAGTTCAAACAATGTTAGACCCATTTTACACAGTTTTTGACCATCTAAAGGGAATCATTTAAGAATTGGGTTACAAATTTACGATACATGCTTTTATAATTTTTGCAACCTACTTTTTGCGATACATGTACATAATATGTAAACCTTTTAGCACCCTATTCATTCTGGGATCAATTAAAAAACAAAATCGGTTACATTTTTTATAAATGACATACACTAATCTGAGACTAAGGCTTTCGAAATTCAAAATCTTATTTAAAAACTAGTTTTAAAATTTTATAATTGGCTACAACGATATGGGTAATGAAGTGATACACCAAACTTATCTTACCTTAGAACTGAAAAGCAAATCGCGCTGCAAAGAATTTATTTGACCGATAAGACGACCATCCTGTCGCCTATTGTCTATGTAATAGTATCCTAGTGTGAACAGAAGAACAGAACTAGCAGTTGTCAATAAGAAAGTTAGCAGTCGGTTGGTACCATCATTTGACGTGCCATCACAGTATTTGTCACTGTAACAAGTCTCACCTAGAAATAAAAATAAGTATATAATAAATTACAAAGATAAGAATTTGTGGTTAAGTGGTTATTGCTCAAATAATAATTATATAGAAAAGGGTTAGTGACCCTGACTGCTAAGTTGGAGGTTGTGGGTTTAATTCCTACCCAGGGCATATAATTGTGTGATGAGCACAATGATTTGTTCTGTGTGTGGGTGTAATTTATCCATAATAAGTATGTATCCATATAAGTATGTATATCATAGCACAGGCTGTGCCGAGTTTGGAATCAGATGGCCGTGTGTGAGATGTGTGAAGTTATTACTATTATTAATATATAATCACAATTCAATTTTGAATTAATGTGTAAAGACCAATAAGTGTATATCATTTCAATTCATTGAAAGATTTTGATTATAATAGTGTATGACCACAAGAAAATTAAAAATAATTTTGTTGATAAATAATTATTTGATAAAGCTCAAGTTATCAAAACTTAAATATTGTTTATATTTTTTTAAAGGATTAGAATAATGAGAAAGGCAGAGTTCTAAACTCAAATTAGAGTAACAAACATCCACTATATACTACAGAAGATTGCAATGAAATAACACTGTGGTGTGTTTTAGTAGTCAGCTAGGCAATTGAAGGTGTAAAGAGATGTATTGGTGTAGAAAGGTAAATACTTTTTTTTTTTAAGGTTTTTACAGTTACATTAAAGCAGGAGAACCACAGCAACATATTTTAACGTAAACTAAATATATCATTTTTAAAACAGACAGATTTTATTTAAAACTTATACCTTTGAACTGAAAAGCAAATCAAACTGCAGAGATTTCGTTTATATTCAGTAGTGTTAAACTATGAATTGGAAATCATGTAATAAATTAAAAGACTGAAATATTGGTGATAAGAAAGTACCACACTTTCTTTAGTAGGTCTTTTGTAAGTAGAAATATAGAACAGAGATAGATTAATCGTTAGTCAGAGGTCAATGTGTAATAGATAAATTTGATATGTTTTACTACAATAAACAAAACCAAATATTTACTTACCAACTGAAGCAAACAATGATTTTGTTTCTTCACTTGTGCCCATAACTGAAAAATACAAAGACATAATATACTTCGTAAAAGAAAATCCTTCATTAATTTCTTCTGCTATTTCACTTTTTTCACTCTCATATGAAGGATGGTCTTCTGTATTATAAATAGGCGGAGGAGCTTCAGATGATGATGGCCAAATATCTGCCACTGTAGAGAACACATTTGAAATGAATCCTTGTGTATCTTCAACTTCTACAGGAGTCTCTGTTGTTGAGCTTAGAATATCTTCAAATTCTTGTGTGGAAGGAGTGTTTTCAACTTCTATTGATTGCTCTTGTATAGTTGGTACTTCTTCTGTTTCTTCAAAGTTATAATCTGGTGTAGAAGTTGTAGTGTCCTGTCCATTTTCAGGTATAGATTGAGGTGTTTCAGAATAAAGAGGGGGAATAGTTTCTGATGTAGTAGACAGTAAAGCTGGTTTTGTATCTTTTATAAATGGATATGTTTGTATTGTTTCTGGTGCAGGAGGAATTATTGGTACTGCTCCTGAGGGTGGTAAATTGGGTATGTTTTCTGACACAGGAGGAATTACTGGTACTGTTTCTAAGGGTGGTAAATTTGGGACGTTTTCTGATACAGGACGAATTACTGGTACTGTTCCTAAGGGAGGTAAATTTGGGACATTTTCTGACACAGGGGGAATTACTGGTGCTGTTTCTGGAGATGGTAAATTTTGATCTGTTTCTGATGCAGGAGGAGTTATTGTGGCTGTTACTGATGAAGGTGGCAAAATTGTCACTGATTCTGGTGCAGGTGGAAACTTTAATGGTGGCTGTGTAGATACTGTTTCTTTAGGCTCTACCGGAAGCAATTTTCCAGGTACTGATGCAGTTGGTAATATAATCGGAGGTTGATCATGTAATTGTTCTTTGAGTGCAGCTTCTTCATTGCTTCCTACACTTAGGGGTTCATTATTACTTTGATCAGTCCCAATTATTGACCCGATTGATTCTAGAGGTTCATTCAAAGGATTATTATCACCATTAGCCACATTACTTGACTCAGTTTCAATTTCTTCTGTTACTTTCGTATCCTTTGTATTAGTGGTAGGCAAAGATACATTTTGTTCCACACTATCAGTAGGCTCAGAATCAGTAAAACTATTAAATTCTTTATTGTCAGGCATATCTAAGTTCTTACCACTTAAGCTACCACTAATAGTTGACAGAAGTTGTTGAGCAGTTGTTTCTGCTGACAGCTTTTTTGGAACCTCTTTGTCTAGCTGTTCTGTACTTGCACCTTCTAAATCTTCAGAGGGTTTTGCTAGAAAATGTGAAGGCGATTCAACATTTTGTTTTAATTTATTGAGATCGGTTTCAATTGGTTTTTCAGTTTGTTCTAAAATCTCTGTTGTTGTTTTAATATCTATATTCTCTGATTTATTTTCATCATTAGGTAAAGGAATAGAATTTTCATTTGTTTCCACATCTGGTATATCAGGAATATTTTTATCAAACTTTTCATTTAACATCTCCTTTACATTGTCAAGAGATGGAGTGTAATCTTCATTAGAAGTGTTTACAGGAGATTCAGTTGTAGCATCTTCTTGGGCACTGTTAACAGCTGCTTCAGTAGTATAGATTGTGGTGCCTTCAATCACTTCATGTGCTTGTTTAACTTTATTTGGTTGAACACTTTCTTGTGCCTTAGGTTCATAAGAAACCACAATCAGGGGGTTCTTTTCTAGCATTTTGTACTCTCTTAAAAATTTTGAGTTAGCGAAGCCCGATTTTCCATTTATTTTAACAAACCATAACTCAGGATTTGTGCCAGCTGATTTCATGTAAACGATAGCTTCATTGTTAGGGCGAAAAGATATATGGTCCGGGTCAACACTAGTATAAATTAACAAAGTTCTGGCTTTTGATATTGGTTCTGTAACAGTGAAACAAAATTATGTTATAGAAAGTTATTACACGAAAATTTACATTGTAATGTACCGACATCTAACATACCATCACATCCTTCGTTAACACAAAAAACTTTATCAGGATGTCTGCATTGCAACCCAGTAATAGATAACATAAATAAAATAACTTTTAACACAATCATTTTCGCATTCTAATTAATATTCTAATAATATTTCTTAAAAACTCGCTAGACGTTAGGCCACATCATCTGTCAAGTCGATCGGTCGGTCGTTCTGTAAAACGCAACACTGTTTATGAACATTTTAACTACATACATTTGGTTTTTACGAATTAGGAAAATAAGTCTTACATAAAATAGGAATAATTTCTTTTTGTAGCATTGATTATCAAAATATGTATATTTTTTAAGTAATTACGACAGTGAGGTTTAAACATTGGTTAAAATTAATTTACATTGTATGAGTATGCTGCATGGAACGAAGCATTGATCTTACGTTCCGTTTCTGGTACAAACTAAATTACAGTCAGTGTATTTGAAATTTTTAATTTTTTATCAAAATATGTCGATTTTAGAATTAAATTTAAAATTGTACATAAAACCATACAGAAATTCATAAAACACTGCCACTGTAGAATAGTCGAAAATTAGGAATATTGAATTACTGTTGATAATTATAGTTTTAAGTAAGCGGGAAAAAATATTAATGAAATACAAGTATTAATATATTATGTCGATATCTTTAGTTTGTCTCTTTAGCGTTTGAACCTGAAACTTTAAACGTTGTGCAGAATGGTATTTAAATTTATTACAGTAAGTAACTGGGAAAAATTTGGAAAAAGCAAATGAATTACGAAGAACACAAAGGTAAGCCTGATGAAGTGCCTCGTATCTTTAATCTTTCTTTACGGGGGCTGAAGCCTGTTTTGAACCCGTTAAAAATAAACCAAAAAAGTTATGTAGTTTTGATAAATTATTTTAAACATCATGATATTAGCTTTAATTTTATTATTTTATTGATTTCATAACATGTTTTGAGATTAAACACATTCTCTACCTACGCGTCAAAATGTCATGTAAACTTTCTTCTTTGTATTTATATTACTTCAACCATGGACGTATAAAAAAGTCGGGCGGAACTCCCGCTAAGACAAAACTGAGGCCATATTTGGACATGCCGTAATCGTGGGCACGCCGTTATCGTTCGCCGACTCCTTCTGCGAGCAAGTTATGCTTGCAAAGGAGATGGCGGAGCGGGACCGGGAGAGGTTTAGAACTCTCCCGGTGCGCCAGGTCCAGCAACGGGCCAACTACCGCAGAGGACCTAGGCGCCGGTGGTCGCAGAATGACCTCCGTCCTCCATCAGCGCAGGCCTGGGGGTGGTAGGTGAGGCCATTCGAGAGCACAAAGGGGACACAGGGGTTCCCACACAGGAGGGGGTCATTTACACGCCGTAGATGGCTCGATATACGTCGGGGTTGCGGTTTCCTTCCTAGGGTACACCTGGTTCCCCGGCAACTGGTACCCGAGACTTCGTGCTGTTTTTGGTAGGTTCAAGTCCGAAATATCCTCCGGTGGGTGGTATCCGAGGGGATTGCCGCACAACAAAAAAAAGGGTTGCCAAGTTACCCAAATTTATACCCTAAAACACAGTCAATAAATAAAAATATTTTATTTATTCGAAATTTTACTGTTTCTACTGTTTATGAAAAAAAACTCAGCACTTCTTATATGTGCTGAGTTTTTTTTTAATAATAATCTTTTACTTTGAGAGGTTCTTGAAATTTCCTCTAATTTCGAGATGTGGTAAAATCGAAAAAAAAAATCGTTAATATTTTTCCGCTATATATTTAATAAGACTTATTTTGTGTTCTAGTCCGGTGAAAGTACGTGCAGATTCTAAGATTACAAAAACGCTTTTATTGCCAACAAACTTTTGTGAGGATATATTTGCGTTTTCTTCATACTCCATTTTCCTTAGAAAATTTAGTGAAAAGAATATGAAATAATTAAATACACTATTAAATGGATGTTAACAATAAACCAAAAATTTCTTGTATTCGGGTAATGTGCACTCGTGAAAATTGGCTACACCGGGCTTATAATGAATTCTTTTATTCTAGCGAATGCATATTTATTTTAATGTACAAAATCTGGTAATAAGACCTATTTCTTAGCGTTCCAAGGATTCACCGAGCGGGTGCCAGGTCCATCGCGTGATAGATGGGGGCAACACATGCGACTTCGACAGCGCCTGGTACTTGCCACCCAGGTATAGGTTTAGGGAGTACTCCTTGCGACGCGTCAGCGCTCACCTCCACTGTCTGCTGTGTTACCCCCTCTACTTAACCATATTTGATACGAGCCTAGCAATGCCAATTTTGATATTCGTTAAAGAAAAGAGCTTACTGAAGCGGTCGAACAGTCTTTAGGGATGTTCGTTTCCCACGGCACTTTGAGTTCTGCTAGTACTACACGCTTAATTGAAATTGCATAAAGAAATATGTCTGGTCTGGACGCCGAGGCACAAATATCCTCCGGTATTCTGTAATGATTTTCATACGTGTCCACAAATAATGGCGGTCTTCGCGTATGATTTGTAATACCCTATCATGGCGACGTCGATAATGATCCCGGTCTAATAACGCCTTACAACCTGTCAGTAGGTGCTTTTTTTTTTTACGTGTGGAAATCCCCTCGGACCGTCACCCCGCCGGGGCTCTCTGTTCGGCGGGGCGGTGTGTCGGACTCGAACCGACTAAAACCACACGGTGTGCCCTCTTTGCGCTTTTGTTTTAGGGGGGGTCCAGGTAGTTATCGCCTTCTGGACCCCGCCCAGCGCCGGCCCGCTCCTGGTGCGGGCTCCGTCTCAAAATTTTTACCTCTCTTAAGGCGACGTCCGGCACACGCGGACGCCGCCCCCTCGCGGCTGGCCAAACTAATGCGGGGAGGGGAAAACCCATCCCGTCCACCCGCGGCCACACTGGGGGCGGCATGAGGCGCAGGTAAGCGCGCCTGCGGCGCCCGGTTCGACGGCGGCGGATCGTGTTCGAGTGGAGGTCGTCCTACCGGGCCTTCTCCGCCGTCTCCTTCTGCGAGATTACTTCCTCGCAGAAGGTTGCGACCGCGGTAAAACAACTGTCGCTACCGGCCATGGAGCGTACTACGGCCGGTAGCGAGAGATCCACTCCGATGACTGCAGTGAGGGCCCATCGCTGCGTCGCCCATGCTGGGCAGACCGTCAGCGTGTGCTGGGCCGAGTCCTCACTGCAGTCGCAGTGGTGGCAGGCGTAACTCAATTCCCTCCTGGCGACCGAGTGCAGGTACTTTCCGAAGCAACCGTGCCCGGAAAGCACCTGCGTCAGCCGGAAGGAAAGGGTCCCATGCTGCCGCCCTGCCCACTCGGCGATGACCAGCTGGAGAGCCTCCACGGCGGCAAAGCCAGCGCGTGGAGTCTCCAGCCGGAACGACCATCTGACCATGGTGGCTCGGTGAGCGGCTCGGAGGGCGAAATCCGCTCTCCGCCCGGAAGTCAGCCACTCGCCGATAGACTTCGGCGAGCACTTCCGCCTCCAAATCCCACGGGGGTGTTCCGGCCAAGGCGCAAGCCGCCTCGGTGGACACCGTGCGGTATCCGCGTATGGCTCTGACCGCCAATATCCTCTGGGGACGCCAGAGGCGCGCCTTATTCTGGGCGGTCAGAGCCGCCACCCACACCGGTGCACCATACAGCGCCATAGACCGGATAACCCCCGCGTACAGCCGCCTCGTGGGAACACTGGCCCCGCCCAAATTGGGCAAAAGTAGCCCTAGGGCGGAGGCAGTGTCCACCAACTTAGGACCAAGCTGTCGGAAGTGCTCGTCGAAGAGCCACCAACCGTCCAGGACTAGACCCAGGTACCTCATCTGGGCCCGGACCGGTACAAGGACCAAGCTTACCTCGATTAGGCGCCGGCGGGTGGACCACGACGGGGCCCATGGAATAGTAGGGCCTCCGTCTTATCCAGGGCCACCCGCAAACCCAACGCCTCAATGCGCCCGACCACCAGGGAAACTCCCATGGCGGCCAGGCGCGCCGCCTCCTGGGAGTTAACCCCCCGGGCCGTGACTAAAGTGTCAGCCCGGGGGGGAGACGCCCTCGTAGGGCCCAGTCGTATCCAATGTTCCACAGGAGTGGTCCTAGGACAGACCCCTGCGGAACACCGCACGACATGGCCCTGTGTCTCAAGACGCCATCTCGGTCCTCGTACATGACGGTTCGCTCCTCAAGATAGTCTGCCACTAGCCGCCTCAGGTACTCTGGCACTCCGTGGTAGCGGAGCGCTTCCCTGATGCAGCTGAATGGCAGACTATTGAAGGCGTTGGCGATGTCCAAGGACACCGCCAACACCACTCCGCCGCAGCTCACGACCTCCTCGGTCACGGCCCTAAGGCGCATCACGGCATCGATCGTCGAACGCCCCTCTCGGAAACCGAATTGGGCGTCCGACAGATCGGGGCCAACCTCGCAAAGGTGCCGGACGATGCGGGCAGAGCGCACCCTCTCAAAAAACCCGCCTCGTCCAGCAACACGATAGGCCTATAGGCCGCGACCGAATCGGCAGGCCGTCCCGGCTTCTTTAGCAGGACCAGCTTCCCGCACTTCCACCGCTCAGGGAAGCGTCCGGACGCCAGGCTAGCGTCCAACACTTCCCTGAGGTGGTCCGACATGTAGTTGAGGGCTCGGGCCAGCACTCGGGCTGGAACCCCGTCCGGCCCGGGGGCAGTGTTCTTGGATCTAATCCGTAGAATAGTCGCCCCCAACTCCGATTCAATGACGGGCGGAACATCAGCCTCGCTGGCCCCGTCGTCTCCGGCTGATGCAGCCATCGACGGGGGTGTCAGTAGGTGCCTGGCTGAACATATTTCCGCACTGCACATCGTACAAGCCTTTCCTGTAGCTTTTCCCAACCTTACTAGGTTGCTTTGATCGGGGAAAGTCAATTGAAAGGCGTTGAGGTAAAATTTTAACAGGGCATTTGACCAATCGTATTAAAGTGGGCGCCATTTCAAAGCTGGTGGGATACAAAATTCCCCTGGAGTTAACCATTCATTCTACATTTCTAGGTTCATTGCGTGCACCTTGTAGGTCTCGTTTTTAGCTTGTCGTAGGTAAGATTTTGTTATCTCTTTATCGGTCCGTCTTCTAGCATTTCCCAATCCAGCTCTGATGACGTGCACTTTGGTAACTCTTAGATGTTCGTAGAGTTCCGAATGTCTTTTTAATTTCATTCCTAAGTTATTCGAGCTTGAAACACTTTCTCATCCAATAGTAATCCCGGGGTCATATGAGGTAGCGCCGCCGACCCAGACAAAGGCAATAGCATTTGCTATGTTTTTTTCTCATTCCCTCCGTCCAGGTACAGAATTGAATTATTCATTTACCTATGAAACGTGATTCCTGGATTATTTTTCTTACGGTCACTACAGTTTTTAAAGTGAAATGTTTTAAAAACTGTAGTGACCGAAAGAAAAATAACACCACCATGCGGAACATGTTGTACATTTATATTTTTTTCGCCGCGTATTACGTCTCGCTGACTTGATGTTTGCGCGTGTTTTGGCTGACTAATGTGTGTATGCGCGCCTGTACGAACAGCGAGCTGGTCGACTATAAGTGACACAGATTTTTGTTAAATAGAAATAAAATAAAATTTATTTGCAGAATCAGAATAAGGTCTTGGTTACATTTTGAATATGATTTACATCTTATTGTCATTAGATTCTTATATGTATAAAGTTTGTTACTAAAGCTAACATAAAACTAGTATATGACTATTCGAAAATGTGCAAGAGTCAATATAAAAAGGTAAAATGAAAATATAACAAATTGTTTTGCAAACGGCCTGAGCTAGGTATGAGACCTGTGTTTCAGGCAGTCGCTTGACTATGATGTTAGTTACAGGACGTTCATGTGTTAACGTTCTAATAGATTAATAAATGTAAATTACTACAGACTGATTTGTATACACAAATATTTATTACTTATTGTTTAATAACCTAATTATAGTTATAATTTTATAATTTTAAAATTGCTAAGATGTTTTCTGTTGGTACGTAATTAAGCTTACCTAAATATTCTCCTACTAGAGTTTTAGACTTTGTTTACGATTACGGCATATATTTTCAATACTTTGTTTATATTTTTATATACATAGATATGGTGCTAAGAAGGGATAAAATTTGTTAATGTACGTATGCGTTGTTTGGGGCTTGACACATACAATGTCGTTCTTTCTCTTGTCTAAGTCGTTTGCCTTTGCCGTCTGCTCGTTTGCCCCCTATTCCATAAAAAAGAGCCGTGTGGTGTCGTGGGACACCCGATAGGAACGAAGTTGTGACGATCGAGTAAAACTGATTCGACACGATTTTAATTACAACGCCATCTATGAAAGCGGCTATTACCTACATATTTTTCAGTTGGTTTCTAATTAAAACAATTTATACATTGGTAAAATCTCCTTGAGAAATGATTTCTATAAGGAACTTCGTTCCAAAACGTAGGGTTAAATGGTAGTTCTGCATCTTGTTTTAGTCTGATGTGCAATATAAATAACTGTCGAACTGTTAATAGTTTGTAAGCGAGTCTATGTTCGACTTTTTTATACATCCAATGGCTTCAACATAGAGTTAATTTTATAGTTATATGTTAATAAGTAAGATCTTTTTTATTGATGACGGGGTAGAAAATCTCTTCGGTACTCTCAGTTTGGTACTCGGAGTCGGAGGAGGAGGAGTATGTGGTGATTCCACTAAAAATCACCCCGACTTCCGTTCTCAGGTGCTCTACTCTGGGAGGACCCGGACCATGTTATTTCAGGCTCTCCTGAATTGAAAGCATGCCTAATCAGACCCTATCCCGGGGGATAAACACTTCCCCCTCAATCGCTAAGTGGCGGCCCAATTGCGTCTTAATGCAATCAGGCCACCATCCTATCCCCTACTGCAGTATTCAATCTGCCACCAGAGGTCCCCACTCTCTGGCAGCCCGCGGCCCCGTCAGGGGCTGGTATTGTCGCCGACGTCCTCTACGCTCGGGATCGGCCCTCTCCCGATCCCGTTCAGCGGTCTCTTTTTGGAGCATTACGCAGAAAGAAGTTGTGTAAGACCATCCATACCATCTATGCTTATCTTTAACACCCAGAGCAAAAAAAGAAAGTTTGTTCCTGTGTATCTGTGTAGTGTCTATAGTATAGCCCCTAGACGTTCGACATTTCATCATCATTATCATCAACAGATTTTAATAGTCCATTTTTTCCAATTGTCCAAATTTATCCGACCAAGGCCAGATCCTAGACTTTCTTGGCCATTCTTATATTAGATTTTGTAGGTTGTTAAAGACTCTTTGGATAAATTATTTCATTTTATCCTGATTGACGATAGTCAAAGTCACATTTCTGTCAAAATTGAGATAAAACGGCATCATATTATGGTCTGTAAGAAAAAAAACTGAAATTATGATCGAACAGTAAAAATATAAATATTACCCATGTAAAATGTCGAGTCCCTCTAATATTACATTATTAAACTTATCAGAACAGCTGAAATTTGAACTTGGTGAGAATGAATTAATAGTAAAGTCAAACTTTATAATTTATTGGCTGAGAAATAATTATATAAATAAGAAATGTAGTCAAGACCCCAATAGGTGTTTTACATATGAGATATGAGATGTACTTACCGTCTGAATCGTAATCATTTTGATTATACAGGCGATGTGGTGTAATTTATTATATTTTTCTTGTCATTCTTGGAACGTAATAATATACATTAACATATGCTAAACGATAGAAAATTGCTAACGCTGAAGTACCTACATCCTTCGCGATATCAGGTAGTTGTTAAAAGCAGCCACTAAATATGAGATTATTATTATTATTTACAAGGATTTTTTTGGATTCGGGGTGTATTGTACCCGTAATTGATGTTTGTAAAGTCCTCATGACAGTAATGTTTATGTAGAATGTAAGTTCATTTATTTTTCCAATTTATGATTTAAATTATACATTTCTATTCCTATACTATTGTATTATTTGACGACCGGATGGCGTAGTGGTTTGTGTAACGGACTACTATTTCAAAGGTCGCGGGTTCGATTCCCGCTCACGTCAAATATTAGTGTGCATGAACATTTAATGTTTGTATTATGTTTGTATTGTTATTTATATCAGTCATCTAGTACCCATAGTACAAGCTGCTTAGTATGGGACTAAATGGCGTTGTGTGAATGTGGTAGAATATTATTTTTACTACGCCGTATAACGTTCTTTGAAACAACCACTTAAGCCGTAGCCGTTAATAGTTAACTCAATATTATTATTATTAAGTATTGTTTATTGATTGTTAAGTATAAGTATATAACCCTGAGAAAAGGGACTCAACAGATACATTAAATGTACAATTGAGTGTACACTATTAGGTGAAATAATTAAGCTATGAAACCGTCAAATAATACTTTAAATAGTTAAAAAATTGTTGATACACAGATGATAAGCTGAAAAAAGATATATGTTTCGGTGAAACATTAATATTCGGCTGTGGCCATCATGAAGGTGGCGTGGAAGAGGGCTCTTCAGAATCTGAATGGACTTGTCGTGAATCTACTGTAAGCGAATCATCTAGTCATGTTTCTTTAAAGAAAGAATACTCACCATCCCCTATTATCCTTGAGGACTCTGTAGTGGAAGAGGAGGAGATCGAAGGTTTTCATTTTTTTTTCTTCCCTGATTGTAAAAAACCCCTACCACCAAAGGATAGTACAGATAGTATACTAATAGTTGATGGTTTACCACAAGTAAACGTCAATGTGAAAAAAATTGAGGTTTGTACTTGTGAGAAGGATGAGAAAGGACAATGTGAATGTTTTATAAAAATACCTTGTTATTGTGGAGCGAAAGTAACAGCTGAATGTACGTGTCACGACCAAAAAGATATATGCATTTGTAAACCTCTAGAACCGAGTCCAGTGTGCACGTGTGCAACTGATGCTAAAGTGTGCACTTGTCAGCCTGGTATAATTTTACCGGAGTGCACTTGTGACAAAGTTGAGAAACCTTGTATTTGTCGCCATCGCACTTTTACCTTCCCTACTGTTGTATGCGAATGTAAAGGTAAACCGGGGTCAACTCCATCTTCAAGAAGTTCATTTCCTTCATATGAGGAAGGCGATTATAATGGCGCAGAAATTATGGAACCACAAAGTATAAAAAGAGTACCATGCGAATGTCAAAAACCGGAACCGAAACAACTATGCTATTGTACAAAAGGTCAAGAATGTATATGCAAAACAATTGAATGTGTTTGTGGCGTACAGCGTACATGTGTATGTTTACCAACAGAGAGCGAAAGTATTCAATGTAAGGACGAACCAATTGAAAACAAATCTATATGCAGTTGTGACAAACCCGCGGTCTGTACGTGTGGTAGAACAATAAGCCAATGTACATGTTTTCCTGTCAAATTATGCAAATGCGGTGATCCTGACAATTGCAAATGTTATTCGGTGTGCGATTGCAAAGGGGTATGCCTCTGTGATACAAAACCTTTAATAACAAAGGCATGCATATGTGTAGATTCTTCGAAAGTTCCAGTGACAGACTTAGTCTGTACTTGTCCAAAGAAAGAAGACAATAAAATTCGAAAGGTTCGTGCAGGAAAACATGGTTATAGGTGGTGTCATGAGGTAGATCCACATCATACTTATTTTGATTATGCATATGATAGATATGACAAGATAGAAAAAAAAGAATCAGTCATAGAAAACGTTGTCATACAAGGCCTCCACGACGAACCAACTCAGGAAGAAGTCTGTCCAGTACATGAAATCAAAGCTCCAAAGTACGTGAAAAAAGTTAGGCGACCATCTTTAGACTGCTGTAGTGCAGTAGGAGGTATTGTATTTTATTTATAATATTGACATCTTTTTTCTATGTAACTTAACATAACTTTAATATACCATACTAGCTTTTGTCCGCGATTTTGACTGCATGGAAGATATTTTTGACATGACTTAACGTCCCCTGGATGGGCCAGAGGGCGTTCAAAGTGTATTTCTTCGTGTCTTGAGCTTCGCCCTTGATTTCGTTCTATGCCTTGCCGATATTCTTCTTCTTATTTCCTGTATCACTGTTCTTCGCCAGGTTTGTTTAGGATGACCACGCTTGCGTTTCTCTTGAAGTCCAAATTTAGTGACTGTTTGGTAGTCATTGGGCAATCCAGTTTCT
Organism: Arctia plantaginis; assembly: GCA_902825455.1. Classification (NCBI taxonomy): domain Eukaryota; kingdom Metazoa; phylum Arthropoda; class Insecta; order Lepidoptera; family Erebidae; genus Arctia; species Arctia plantaginis. The sequence continues at coordinate 10,555,978 of CADEBD010000337.1, forward strand.
TTGGCAATATTTGATCGACTGGTTGATTGGTGTTTCCTAACAGCGTTCCAACAGCTTTTGGTTGAAGCTGTTCTCGGGCCCGCATTTGATGCCCGCAACATCCGCTGATATTGATCTGAAAAAATACGCATCGGCTGTTACAGTATAAACCTGAATCAGCAACAATCTTGGTACAGACTTTGTGTTAGCCCTGAATATTTGAAGCTTAACACTTCTAGTCCATTTCCGTGATTGTCATTGGTCGATGCTGTAAAAAGACGCTCAGCCTTGGCATTACGCGAAATGATCTTTTCTTCCTTTATGACACGATTCTAGTTGCGACACGACCGCGTGTTGATTATGAGCCATTCCGAATGTTGATGCCAGGCTCAAAGTTTTCAAAGGCAGTTGCGGTGTGTGTCACTCAGTAGGCAAAGATCGTAATACATAACCACAATCTAATGTTTTTTTTCAACTTATTTATTGTGCATTTTTGTGATCACTCGCACAGGGTCCTTTAATTTCCATAACTCTTTTTCAACTTCTGAGTTGATCCCATTCAAATTTGGAAGAGTAATTAACCCAAAGGCTAGTAAAATAGGGTATAAATGATTGTTCACCCACTAAGTTTTACAATAAGGACGGACACCGTTAAAACTTGGCACACACAAATAAAGTTCTAATGTTACTGCAACCTGTAGTTTTTCTGGTGATGGATACAAAAGCCGTTCGAGGGAACTTCTCATCTGCTTACAGCAACAGCTACTTCATGTCCAGGTTTATTCATCTTAATGAGAACTTTATTTACACTACTAAAAGTACAGAGAACTTACAGTAAATATGTAATAGCTAACTTATGTTTTATATTGGTTAATTTACCTAATCAAATTAGGTAAATACAAATTTTAAATAGGTAACTATGAATAACAATTTTTTTTCTATGAAATGAAAACTTGGATGAATAATATTAAAAATTGCCTCTTCAACGTATGAACATTTCGGCCGCGCATAAAATAGAAACAAATAAACTTTGATTTTGGTAAATAAGATATTTAGCTAATCTTGTTTTTATTCAGGAATGAGTATTACTGTGGAGTGTCTTGGGGAGGATAAAGATAAATTACTGGTTCAAGTTGTAATGCATTCTTCAAAGGAAGGCGCTAAAACAGGCTCCAGACTTGTTAGTATATTAGACTGTAATCTCCATACAATGGAAGAAAACAGAACAGAGTAAGCCTATGTTTGGTGTTTTACGTAGTTTTCTGAAATATTCGAAAATTAATCTAGAAGTAGTAGTAGACATCATAATCATTGGGGACGACGAAGTCCCGGTTCACCAGATATCTCGACCATCCTCATTTTTAATTACACAATTTAGAGGATTCTTCATTTGATTTTGGTATCTTTTCAATGTGTCGTAACAACATTTACAGCACCATTGGTATCACAAGCGATGTCGCCACATAAGGTAGGTGTGTTTAATTAAGAAATTATTCTATTTTATCTATACTAATATTATAAAGAGGTAAAGTTTGTGAGTTTGTATGTCCAGGTTAATCTCCGGTATTACTGATCCGATTTTGAAAATTCTTTCACTGTTACAAAGATATATTATCCCTGAGTGCTATAGACTACTTTTTACCGCAATAACCGATACACACGCGAGCGAAAGCTAGTTTATTTATAAAATGAGTTCATTTGACTCCATTCAATTTTTATTTCGCGTTAGTTGTTGATTTTTTTAGCAGTTTCATTTGATAAAAGTGCTTTTCTAGTCTCTATCTCTTTACCTCATTCAGATCCGTTCAATCATTGTGTCGTGGATGGGTAACAAACAGGCATGGGATAAAATCATAGTGTACTGTGAAAGACCGGTGATTTTTCATTCAGTTAGGGTTACTACTTACTCACTCGTTGTTGCCAATAAGCTGTTTTCAGACGATGCATAAAGACCCTATTTCGTCTATTTAACAGTAAATATAGTAATTATTTTGCTGCCATTCCCCATTTAATAATTTAAAAAATACTAGATTTACTGCTATCTAGCGTTTAACCTACCTACCTAACCTACGTACGCAAAAATCGAATTATATATCACAGTTCACTGTGATGATGTCCCATGTCTAATAACAAAAAAGTTATTCTCACAAACTTTCAAATTTAAAATATTAATGGGATTTTTTGTATCCTAGGCACATTACGAAGAATAATCTTAGTAAAGAAAGACGTAGCTACATGGCTATTTGTGATAGTGGTTACTACAATAAACTAACACGTATTTGTGGTGAAAAATATGTTGTAAAACGTATCTACCATACCTTTGAAGAGGCGCATGATTTTCTTTTGGAAGGTGGAAATATTGTGTTATTGCGATACATTGCCCTTACTAGGTATAGGGGCAAAATTAAGACGGATACTGTTATGATGGATGGTCACATCTGCCAAAGTATTTACGTAAGTATATTTATGTTCATTAACGCTTGTAGCATTCGGGATGTCCACAGAATACTGTATTCCCCGGTCTGTGAGGATGCCCACTGGTGGAATTAGACATTTGCCGCCAGTAGGCTATTCAAATTTTGTCGGTCCTACTGATCCGTACTGATTCGATACCCTTATTTATAATTTTATTGGTTACGTGCAAAACATTTAACATTTTTAACATTTTGCACACTTACGCGTATTACTCCGATAGCTGTTTACTAGTTAGAAAATGGCAAAGTACGTCATTTTTCGGTGGTGGGGACCGGAACTAAACTCGGAAGCCTCGGAGCTGTTATTAAAAACACACTTTCCTGGATGTCGCATAACAGATGTGATTTCAACATGGGATGACAAATGGGAAAAAACACCAGACGATATATAGACTGGGACACGGCCCGCAAAGTTTTCAACCGTGATAAACTCAGATGGGCAATTAACAGTTTCTACACTAGCAGCAAGGACTAGATAGTATCTTCCCAGACCTGCTGAGATAGAGTGATGTGAGAGAGGTTAAATACCTAGGAGTAATAGTGGACAGTAAACTTCTGTGGAATAAGCACCTCGATTAAAAAACACAAACAAAGCCTGCATTGTCTTCTGCCAATGCAAACGGCTACTTGGCAAAAGCTGGGGACTATTAACAAAGATGACACTAAGGCTCTACAAGACAGTCATAAGACCAATAATCACTTACGGTACTATTGTCTGGTAGCAGAGAACAGAGCTAAGAACTCTCGTAAACAAATTGCAGCAATTCCAGCGAGTCCCATGCTCTGCGGTTCCTGGCTGTATGCGCACGACGCCAACTACCGCACTGCAGGTGGCCCTTGGTCTGCCCCCACTGGAATTGTTCATACATCAGGAGGCTGCCATGGCGATCATCAGACTCAGACATCTGGGTCTGTTGCATAAAGGTGAGGGATCGCACTTTAAACTATGGGATCAATTAGTGTAATACAAAACACTAATAGCAGCCCCATGCGATAGGATCCCAAAACTAAATCTAGTCCATTTTACCCCAAAAAAGAAACAGGTTGGCGCGTTCACCGCAAAAAAGATACCATTTGTCGTATCACCTCAGTTTGAGAGCACCTCCCTAACTGTCTCAGCCGGCATCAGAATCCTAGGCATCGATATATCGAGCGAAGTCCAGTTTGGGGGTCACTTAGAGGGTAAGGTCAAATTGGCCTCGAAAAAGCTTGGTGTGCTGTATTTCACTCCGGCCCACCGCCTTCAGCTCTATAAGGCGCAAGTAAGACCGCATATGGAATACTGTTCTCATCTCTATGCAGGGGCACCTCAGTACCAGCTGCTCCCTCTGGACCGCATCCAACGAAGAGCGACTCGAATCGTCGATAGCGAAAAGATTTGCGACTTGCTCGATTCGTTGGCGTTACGTAGAGATGTAACTTCAGTGTGCATCCTCTATCGCATATATCATGGAGAGGCCTCCGAGGAATTGTTCGGACTAATGCCAGCCGCAAATTTCCGTCATCACGTCATCACACGGCAAAATTTTCATCCTTATTACCTGAATAGTTGGCGCTCCACTTGGGCAATTTTTGCCCCGCACAACCAATCTGTGGAATGGGTTATCATCTGCGGAATTTCCTGACCGATGCGACCTTCAAACCTTCAAGAAAAGAGCGTACTCCTTCCTAAAAGGCCGGCAACGCGTTTGTGACTCCTGAGTTGCAGACGTTCATGGGCGGCGGTGGTCACTTTCTATCAGGTGACCCGTCTGCTCGTCTGCCCCCTCTAACATAAAAAAAAACCATATCTTTACAAAAAGATACAAGAAAATTACTGAGATCAATCCAGCATTAATGAAGTCCGAATTTACACGGATGGTTCGCAAGACCTAAATATGAACATATCACTAGCGTAAGGCCAACACAGTTCCATATTCCAATGCGATTGTGTGACAATAACTTAAGCCGCCACAACGGCCATGTCAAGGGGCATTAAGGACTATAACATTCGAATACTGTCAGACAGCATGGCCGTCCTAAGGGCACTAGAGGGCAATACAATGCCCTCTGGTATTGTCTTCGAATGCCATCAAGCATTGGAGCAGCTTGCCACAGTAAATGGGATATTACTGCAATTAATTATAGGGCATAATAATTCACACGGTAACGACGCCGTAGATGGGTTACCAAGGAGGGGCTCGGTAACTCCGGCCACCGGCTCAACCATACTGCTGCCAATGCCTTTTAACCAACTTCGATCTTGGGTTAAACAGCGTACTCGTGAAGCACATAACCGAAGGTGGAAAAACTCACTCGGCTGCAGACAGTCCAAACTGGTGTTGACTGAAGACTCACCACGACTAACTTGCAGACTGATCAGTCTCAGTAGAGACTAAATGTTATAGGAAGGACCGAATAGTTATAGGAACCATAACAGGACACCTAGCCCTGAACCGACAACTATTCACCATTAATGCGACGGCCAGTCCTCTGTGCAGAGAATGTCTGAATACAGAAGAAACGGCCGCCCACGTAATCCTGGAATGCGAGGGTGTGGCCACACAAGTATAATTCCTGGTACAAAATCACTCCTAGAAGCCTGTGAACGCCCCGGAGGCTTCTGCGCTTCTGGAAGGAGCTGCGTTTAGTAAGGCCCTATCCCGAGGAAGCCAACCCCAACCTAGTTTGGGAAAAAAGGCTCTGAGAAAAAAAAGTCTAGTTTTGGCAACTTACTGTATCCGGGACGGATACAGTAAGTTAAGAGTTATGTAGACTCATATTTTTGAAAGAACAAAACAGGGTAGAAGTGGTTTCGTTATGTTTAAATTTTTTATACTGTTAATTATATTTTTTTAATACTATACGATACATATTAAGATCGATATACTAGATTTAGTAATTTTGCGTTCATATATATTTTGAAGGTCTTGAATATTTAGAGTATACATACTATACAGGTATAATCCATAACATCGATAAACTATTCATAGTCAGATTTATCATGCTGTTGTAGTAGACAACTGGGTCAATCATTATATAGACCTCACAAATTAAAAATTCATGAACTTGTAACCCCGTGTTGTCGTTTCAGCCGTTTGCATTGACTAATGAATGTTTCTTGTTAAACAGCTAATCCACCTCCGTCATTAATAGACAAATCTATTACTATTGATTAAATAAATTATGAGTAAGTTCTAAATAGATCAGGGATATTTGAACTCGTTTAATAATGTCGACAGTATCGATATTGTTTTAGTTATACAGTTTGATTTTGAAACTACTAAACAATCATGATTTGATGTTTGGATTGAAATCGTGAGATACGCGTTTCAGAGAAATGCTTAATTGACTATTTCTCTTACTTGCGAGATAATTTAAAATAATGATTGTTCTGTTAAATAAGAACCTCTGCGTTGTTAGTTTAGAATTATAGATTTGGGACTGTTCGAAATCGAATATAGGAAGTTATAATTTTGCTATAAGTCATTCTTTTCTATGCCGCATGCGATTTATTTATTGTCTATGCCGGTTTTGTTTCTTAATTATGTAGTATGTAAAAACTATCTATTCTATTCTATCTTTTCTATCTATCTAACTTATATTCTATCTTTTTACTGCTGTTTTTTGTTAGTGAATATCATTTACAGGATCCTGGACAGTTATTTAGTATGTGGGATTCGACTAGACGAAGTCTTTCCTGTTAATCATTTACGAACTTTTCCAGGTATCCCATGGTGTTAGTCAAGCTCTTGTGAACTCAACTGCTATGTTCGTAGTGAAGGTTGAACGTCATATCATTGAACCCACGGGATACGTTCACCAGACGTTGACAGTGCTTACACTCAGAGGTAATAGTGATTTCGAGTTAGCTGATGAATTGAACAAATATTAGTCAATTGATTATCTGTTACTGCTACTGAGGTCAACGCCACTATAATAACATGATTTAAACTCATACAGCAATTGGCAAAGTATAAAAAAAACAGCCAGATACAAATTTACTTACAAAAGATCAAGGTGTAACTAGTTGTTTCGTTTTTCAATATTTATTGTTTACTAATTTTACTCTGTATAATTGAGATTCGGAAAAAAATTATAATCCGAAGAAAAGTCAATCTAAAGAAATGTAAGTATTTCTTAAGATTTATAGAATATATTAGATAATATTGATAAACTGAAGATACGCGAATACTTCTACAGGCTGCAAGGTATCCCGCTTACGTTAGGCTGCCGCGCTTTAGTAATTTCCAAAGTCTTTAGCTCTTTAAGGAGCTCGTTGAATTACCTAGATTTATGAAATTAGCGACAACGAGTTGAGTTTTGTGATAATTGCTCTATTTAGGTTAAGAATTGTCACTTTTCTCTCAATCATAAAATTCCTAATACGTATAGGTTTAATGGACGACGCTTAATTATGTGACATAGGTATTTACACTACGGGGAAAGTGGCTGCGAAACATTGCTACCAGCTGGAGCTATCAGAATTCGTGACATCGTGTCATTACATACATTTCCAATAAGAACGCTCCTTGATTAATTAATGTTGTCACAAAATGTATTTAGTTCGTATATTATCAAAAAAAATATATAAACCTGATCATAAGAAATGGTATCTAAAAACAACTTGTTTGGTAGTGTAAATGTGATATGAATCCTAATTTTAACTAACTTAAAATAAGAGTACTCGTAAATAGTATACCCACACAGCACAATCTTCAGCAAACCTAAAAATAATATTCGCTTTATGTTGTAGCTCCGTTGTAATGTTACGTAGTATTGTCTTTAAAACTTTGTGGAAAGGTTAATGGGTGTGTTTTTACTGTTTTTTTGTACCCACCCACTAGTACCCACTGAACTGTCTTTCCTTTACGGACACGTTAAGGTTATTGAAAAAATATCAACAATACCAAAAAAAATTAAAACACAAAATATCCATGTTTCACGTGCTAAATATAAATAAATAAATATTTTTACGCTAAACATCGATGTTTTTCTAAGATCGACGAAAATCAATGATTCTAGGTCACATTGTCAGTCATGAATGGGCAGATAGCTGCTACATGCTACACCTGAATCCACTTTTGGAGGTAATACCCGAAAAAGACCTCATCGAAGAGCACGCTCCCCTTCGCAAGAAGTGGCGTGAAGATCTGCAGCTACTCTCTGATTACTTAGACTTCAAGGTATGAGTACACTTGTTGCCCAAATTGTTTCAGCTCAGCTTGTCTAAATAGGATTAGGTATACGTAAGTATGGTTGATCCTATTATTAGTACGTGTACGTTTACACGTGTTAAAGGCTTCTTGTTAAGACTGAAAATGTTAAAAGAGCTTTTATTTCCGCTAGTTCAGTTCTTCAGTTCAAATGCCGGAAAACACGACGACAACCATCCTTGAGATGATTCTATCTACAGTTAAAAACAATTTTTACTTAAACTGACGAGTATTTTATATTTGTGAAAATTTATATAATTTAGAAAATTTATGTGTAAGAAAATATCTAATATTCCCATTTTCAATGAATTCTAACGAATAAAAGTGTAGTTTTGAAAGAGAAATACCGTCTGGTAAAACCATCGCTGCGGAATAAATCAAATACGGCGAGTCAGTCATTTTTTAAATCAATTGAATTCTAGGGAAACTTTGCAAAAAGATTAGTTAGTTCAGTTTCATAAGTAAATTCTTCACCAAGTTCAATCAATCGAAGTGCACATAAACTGAAACTTTGAACTGGCTACAGTATACTAGTACTTGAACAAAAACTTGCCGTCTACATAGTATTTACTTATTATACATTGGATTTTGCTTTTTGCAAATTGAAGCTAAAAATATGTCTATTCCACTTTAAAGATAATAAACTATTCTTTTGCATTCGCCTCGAAGAAACACAAACCAACAACCAAGTAGCAACAGCAAGTTTATTAATATGTGTTATATTAATTAAAAACTTGCATGAAGCTTTCATAAACGGTTCTTTAATTAAGTATTTTGATAGCTTATAATGTTGTTCGTTATACTTTCGCGGTACAAGAATCGTACCACTGCTCTTTAAATATATAAACATATTCAAAAACAGTGAAGGCCTCGTCATTCATATACATACAATTTCAATTAAAATTCTTTTGATCTGTCTTCACCTTATGACACATATTGTTTACTTGAGAAATGTAACGTGTACAACTTGATTTTATTAACGCTTCATTTCGCGTGTGCTACTTTATTTTCATTTCACTACATACAAAGAATAATTGGAGAGAATAAAAAAAATATCTTTAAAAATCTAGAGTTAAGATTTAAAATATGCACGAAAATGCAAACAGGACAAAAAATATTTTGTAGGCATGTCATCGATGTGCTGTGAGTGGTCGAGGCCAAGTCTAAAACTGTTCGTACTAGCGCTTGTAGTCCAAAAATCTTTTTGTGATGAGAGTTCTAAAGTATTTCGTAGCACCAGGAACCACCTACCGCATGATTACCACAATAGCCAGATACCTTTAGGGATTAGATTAAAATAAAATTTGTAAGAGTTTGATAGTATGGAAACTCAGATTCAACAAATAATGAAATCCTGAAAGGTTTAAGTTAGTATGGTATTATAGCACCAAGAAAGCCGACAATCGCATGAATACGAGCCACACTGCGAGGAAAGACAAACTTTTTGTTTTGACGAGAACTCTCGGATTTCAGTGTAGTCGAGCGTGTGGCACAGTCGGATGTTTGAGCTGTAATCCTTTTGCTCGAGCTTTAAACATGTTGTCTCTTCACGACCAACTTTATCATCTTGCTGTGGAAGCTAGTCCTTATTTATTGACTAGCTTTCATTCAGACTCAAGTTTGTTATTGGAAATGTTACGTGAATGAAATAGAGAAAGAGAGAGAAAGTTTAGAGAAAAGGCAAACAAATAATGCAATGGAATCTGTATATTCGTAGTATATATCTAATATAATAAAGTGCACTTAGCATTGCATAAATACAGCTCATCAAAATCTCAGCCAAAAACATCCACTGGACATGGACCTTTTCTATTTTTTACGTGTGGAAACCCCATCGGGCCGTCACCCTACCGGGGTTCGCGGCGTAGTGGTGTGTCGGAATTAGACCGACTAAAACCACAGGCGCAGAGTGGCACACTCTGCACCTGTTACAGGAGAGATCGGGGAACCGCTCCCCCAAGGTGTGCTACAGCAACCTGTTCTGTGCAATTCGTTCGCTCGTTTGTTAAAGTAAAATCTCTGTAATATCTGTAAAAATAAATTTATTTCAAATAAAGGTGCAATACCACTCTTATATGGGCATAAAAAAAATGTGTACAAACAGAAAAACATTACGGTAGTGTCAACAGAAACTGGTACCCATGGTAAGATCGAACTTGTGTTATGGGTACCAGAGCTCTCTCAGCTTATACACTTATTAAATTGTCCTGGGTGTGTATGTGTGTGTATTTGTGTGTGTGTTCGTAAATATATGGTTGGGCATTTTATTACAGAACGGATACTCTACGAAGATTTTCTGTATCCATATAGTTAAGGGATTTTAACTATTTACGAACTTTTCCTTGCATTGGTTTTTTGCTGTTTATCCATACTAATATTATAAAGCTAAAGAGTTTGTTTGTTTGTTTGTTTGTTTGAACGCGCTAATCTCAGGAACTACTGGTCCGATTTGAAAAATTCTTTCAGTGTTAGATAGCCCATTTATCGAGGAAGGCTATAGGCTATATATCATCACGCTAAGACCAATAGGAGGGGAGCACCAATGAAGAATGTTCCAAAAACAGAGAAAATTTATTACTATTGAGAGACGCAGACGAAGTTGCGCGAGTCAGCTAGTGTTGTTATATAGGTGACTACTAATTACAGGATAATGACGACGCTGAGCAAGAGTATGAGCCGAGTTTCTAGAATCATTCATATCTTATTGGTTTATTTATTAATAGGTTTATTAGTGTATGCTTAATGTTAGATCAAAACTTTTTAGACATTATCCGTTTAAAATGTTTTCAACAGACTGTACGTACGTCCGAGGGAGGTCGGTACATGACAGAAAGTGGAGCCTTGACAGGAGTGGTGCGTGACTACCTTCAAGCCATCTTGTTCTTGCGCCCTCAAGACACAGTGCGCTTCACCAGACACTATTTCGGATCGGTTCTCTCAGCATTGGACATTCCACACGATGACTACTTTGACCCTGCGACAAGACACGTTAGATACTATTACTTTGAAGAGTGATATTGTTTTTACATACATTTGATATGATTGTTTTAGCTTTTTAGGTAACTTAGTTTTTCACAAACTTTTTCACTTTGTAATATGCATTTATTTTCATTTACATTATATAACGAAATTCAGAAGTTTAACGATGTCCACTTTAGGTATATCTGCTGTAGTTTCTTTAAAATTTATTATATTAACATGAAAATTAAAGTTTTGAAGTTTAATTTAAGTTTTATTGTTTTTGACGACTTTTATTTTTGACGTTTAGTTTCATGTTTCTTTTTTTCACTTTCACTTCACTCTCTAAACGAAACTTCACAATAGTTATAAACAGGTAAAATACAAAATAGTACCATTTTCCCTGCCAGCCAGTTTTGTTTAGAGCTATTATCGAGAATCCTCACCCCTTAAGTCCCTTGCAATATTTCTCCATCAAACAATCTATACTAATATTATAAAGCTGAAGAGTTTGTTTGTTTGTTTGAACGCGCTAATCTCAGGAACTACTGGTCCGATTTAAAAAATTCTTTCAGTGTTAGATAGCCCATTTATCGAGGAAGGCTATAGGCTATATATCATCACGCTAAGACCAATAGGAGCGGAGCACCAATGAAGAATTTATTACTATTGAGAGACGCAGACGAAGTTGCGCGGGTCAGCTAGTGAATAATATGAGTTTAATTTCGTTCTTAAGAAATACAGTAAATTATAAAGTAACAATTTTGACGTAACTCAATCATAAACCCAGTAGAATAGAATTACTGATTTGAAAATTACGTACTCGCGACTTGCTTTACTTTAGAAGTTACGTTTTAATAATATGGTTTGTCCGTACAGTATCTGTCAGTCAGTCAGTTATTGATGGTCAGCCATAAAAAGAAGCATATGTGAACAAAGTTCCACTATAATGTTCATTGCCACAATACACACTGGTTGAAATAACATTTTGGCGTAATTGGAAAAATATTATTTTAACCAGTATGTATTGTCAATGATACAAAACATAACGGTGGGGTTGGATGGGTCGTGGGGTTTCACTATGAGCTTGATGAAAGAAGAAGGGTTTGCTGAGGGTTACTCTAAAGGATCTAATTTGGAATGAGGAGGTACACAAACGAACTTAGAATATCAGCACAACAATCTATCAGCAAGTTGAAGAGGCACTAGACTAGTAACATATAACGCAGAACAGATGGTTGACGTGGTCAGGAGATTTTGGATTGGAGATTACGGATCGGAACGCACCGCGCAGATCTGCTAGTGTGAAAAGCGAACTTTAAGATAGAATCGGAATTTCTCGACATTATAAATTGACTTGGTACAAACGAGTACCATTTGGTTTGGGTTATATTCGTGCATTACAAGCGTGATAAGATTTATATATCTTAATATTACCGAGCGGTGATAGAGTTGGCGGTCAGATGGTAGGTGAGACGTCAGACCCATTAAATGTAACTATTATAAGCTTTGCATGTATTTTCTAAACAAAAGTGGACTGTAAAATATTACTAGAAAAGTCAGTCAATTAAATGAACTTTTCTCGTAATAATAGGAAATTCAGCTTAAAATAAAATATTATAAAAAGTTAAACGACTCGTCGTAATATTAAACTAAAACAGTTTATTTCTATACTGTCCAACACTGTTTTATGAAAATTGTCTATCTCAAAGTTTCATACAGCGAATATGGTAAGATTTATGTGAAAACGTGTCTAATATTGCTCACTTAGATATTCTTAGTAGTGTATTTTATATACATTTATTCAGCGGAGGATTTGCGTATGTCACGCAAGATCCCTCCAAACAAAATGACAAAACTGCGCCGGAGAAGGCCGACGGACACGAAAAGAATTTTAATTTTTTGTTCCTTTTGCACAAAGGAATTTATTATTAAGCCCCCGTATCACATGCATACGATATTATGGGAAGGACAAACCCAGTTTTGACGCACCTTTCTTTTAAGAAGGAATTTATATAAATACGAATTTCATACACTCACTATTTCAATTACCTGACAAGTCGTGATGTTATGGCTGTTCCATTATTTTATATTCCGATATCATTTCATATTTATTGCTTGTACCGGGGAAACATACTTTAAGGTAAATATTTTGGTGTATAAGATGTCCACGTATTGCATTGAAAGAATATACGAATAGGCTTTATTTTGACGATGACCAAGTCTTACTATCGGTAAGTCCAATAAGATGAAAATTACTAGTAGAACAAATGGTAAGATTAGGACAATATTTTTATAGGGTCAATTTCGAAGGTCAATATTTTTTGTTTACATACATTATAACAGTTATTGATAAGCAATATTGTTAACGAACTTTCACTTAAATATGATTTAATTTTTAATTAGACGTTTACACAATTTTTAAATTTATTTTAAAATTTTAATAAAAAAGTCAATTAGCTCGAATAAAAGTGTTGTTTTTATTGTACTCAATAAACTTGTCTTTTGCGCAATTATACTGTATAATAGTATGGTAGCAGTTTCAGGTTTTTCATGTTGTTTATCTACAGTCGACTCGTATAAAACAGTGAACAGGACCTAAAGAGGGTTTATTATAAACAGCAAACAACTTACCTTTAATGCGTTTCGCATTAATAAACTCACCACGACTCCTTGTACCACGGTCAACAAATTTGATTAACTAAAGGGATATCAGTAAGTACTTGTAGTGTGCAAGTTTTTCTCTTGTGGGTCACGTAATTAATTATGAAGAGTAGTGTCTTCAAGTATAAAAGAAGTATTATAATAATATGATTTTCCATTGGTCACTAAATTGATATGAAGAATAAAATTATTCTCCTAAAACTTTGACAGCGTCGTTCGTGCACGTTTTTATACTCCTAAGATGGCACACGTGATTACACAATCTTTTGATTCATTTTCTATTTGTGTGTCCCATTTTCCCATGTCCCATTTTTTGTGTAGTCCCATTTTCGAATTATTCATCATCATCATCATCTAGTCTAACGAATTATTGTTTTTTTGTTAATGACAAGTAGCCTAATCGAGTTATTTACGAGTATATTGTCTAAAAGCTGCAGCATAATTATTGTTTCAAAATTGAATACTAAACAGAAGTGTTGTTTAGAATAATTTGATAAAGCACGATCACTAAGTGGGATAAGCGTTATAAGTTTAAATTAATTTGTTACGACGGGTCTACTGATAGGGCAATACAGTTTACAAACAAGACTAGACAAGCCGCTTTCTACTATGGCATACAAATTGGCAACATTATAACTACAAAATTAGAGTTTAATAACTTGGAGAATGTGTTTTACGAATGAAACTAAAAAGTGTCTTAGTTTCATGTGCTGTGTTAAGTTATGCTATTGATATCAATAACATATGTTCCTGATAATATTCTAGATATTTCACTGGATTAACTCGTTTTTTGCAACATAAAAACGAGTTAATCCAGTGAAATATCAAATATTTATTTTTATTTCCAAAAAATCTTTTTGATTTATTTTAAATCGTCTCTTATCTTGAATTCGTCTCTCATGCCTTTATATACATATTATACATATTTTTGGTTCCACTTAAAGCGGTTTGCATCTATTGTAATCGCTTGGGCCAAGTTCCTGGAATGCGTGTTTTCACAAGGGCTTCAAATCATCCAATAACATCATGCTTGACCCAGCAACTGATCCCGGTGATTTAATTTGGATAATAAGTATTAGATGCAATACCTTTTAGGTATAAATGAAATAATCCATACTTCTACACTTATATTATACCTAAATGTGAAAGTGAGTTTGTTTGTACGCTTCCACGCCTAAACCACTAAAATGACTTTAAAAATTAGTTTACTGTGATGTGCTAATCAGACTGCGATATACACATCGCAGTCCCCGACGAACACTATGGTAATCGCTATTACGATAGAATCGGGTTTATTAAATATTCGTTATCTACACACCCTATTACAATCATTAATATTTTTTTATGATCGGCCGATGAATACTTTTGGATTTATCGCTTCAATAATGATCTTTATGTTTTTGTTCTACGTATAACATAAGTGAAAAATTTACACGATCAATAACGCAAAAACCTATTACCAAATCTCAAAAGTCAACATTTTAGAGTAAGCGGCTATTACCATATTGTTCGAGGGAAAAATGACAGAATCTTATTAGTGGCAAGAGTTGGTTAAACGACACCCAAGGCCGAAAAATTCAGTGGATGGATGGAGAAATTGATGGAGGTGAGAGTTTCTCATTTGAAACCAACAATTTTATAGTATAAGTATGATTTCGACAATGATTCTTTCGAGTTCGATACAAAACTTCAACTAAACAAACCCAAACGAGGACGGAAACCCGTCCCTGGCCAGGTTGATGTACAAACACTCAAAAATGTTTACAGCCACCCTTTACCTATCACCAAGGCTCTGTTTGCTGACCTGAAGTCTTTGTGTGAAAGTGAGGCCATCCCTAAATGTTATCACAGTTTTTATAGTAATTTAAATTATGCAGATCTCAATATTATACCTGAACAACAACAAGAAGATATAGATAAAAATTAAATTCAGTAATTTTTGTTTCATATTATAATAATAAAAATTGATAATTTTTGCGTTTAATTTGTCGCCATTAAATAGTAAATTTATAATCAACTAGCGTGTGCCCGCGACTTCGTCCGCATGGAATAGTGACTTTGGGTCCCATTTGAGTGAATCCCAAGCAATGACGATACTTTCATACAACATTTCAACCCCTATTTCCACCCCTTACAACCCTTTTTTGTTTTAGTATATGTCCTTCCTCAGGCTCTAGGGTATCTGTGTACTAATTTAATATAAATCGGTTCAGTACTTTTAGCGTGAAAGCTACACAGACAGACAGAGTTACTTTCGCATTTATAATATTAGTAAGGATTGTATGTCTTGCCCAATTGAAAACTCGCTAGATTATAAGCTGACAATATTTAGATTTAATTTACAGTGCTACAAATAACCCTGTAAAATTAATACAATATGCATCAAAACATAAATAGATAAATAATGTCAAATTTAAAGTAATACACATAAAAACTTTATTTATACATAGGTACCGAAATAGTTAATTTTGCTGCTTACCTTTCATAACACCTAAAAATGATCATTAAATAAGCATGTAATTTATGTTTACCGTAATATTAAAGTCAGTTATATCATCGAATACGATTGCAATGTCATTTTACGAATAGAAAGTCTATTCATATTTACCATGGAACAATATCATAATGAACGATTACTACAGCAACACCGATTTGTGATTACAGTCGAACACTATCGTAAAGTTAGTTTGCGTTAATTTTTTCCATAGCTTATTTCAGTAATGGACATTTTCACAATTTTCTTACTAATAAAGAAAATTTATGATAAAAATTTTGTAAAAATCTAGTTCAAAAAAATATTCCCTATTTTTGATAAAAGAATCTTCTTTTTAGTCTTGATAGAATTCAAGATATTCAGTTTTTATTTGCTCCTGTAAAATTGTAATTTTCCTATTACGATTTTGTTCGTCGGGGACTGCGACATATACTTACATATACACGATACATATACACATATACAATATTCGTACATATTATAGATAAATCACACCCAGACACAGAACTCATCACACACATATTTATCCTAGGCGGGATTTGAACCCTAACCACTAGACTAATAGGCCAGGCAGACAACTTGGACAGGCCAAGGCCAGTTTCCAATAATAGTAAGTAGGTTTCATAACTTTCTTTTACATTCATCAATAAAACATTCTTGACGTTACAGCAAGAAGTACAAATTGTCGGTGTTTAAATCACATAAAACCGAGTTTTATTTGTAGTGCGGGGCACAGTGCAGTTTAGTTGTTTCGATACCGACATCCTACTTCATTTGTCATTATCACTCGTTCGTTTATCTTTATCAATTGTTTTATTCGAAAATATGATGAATCAATGGCAAACAAGTGCACTTGGTAGTAGAACGTAATGACCATGGTAATTCCAATAATGCTACTAATCCAGAGTCCTACCGAACGTACCTTAATGGCCTATAATAAATAAAAACTTCTCCGACACTTATGTAGCAATATTCATAATGGTAAGATAATGAGTCTGGATGTTCTTTGTTTTCGTTTCATGTATGTTGATACAGTTACCCGCAACACAGGATATAATCCTAGTGCGGGAGTTGTCTTTAAAAAAAAGTGATAAATAACAAAGTTTATGTAAGTATTATCACGAGCTGGTACATGATTAAATAGGTCAAGAGAATAATTGTAATAAACAAAAATAATCCAATTAACATCCATCCTCATCATCATTCCTACTTGTTTATGCGCAGTATCACGGAACTAGAAATAAGGCTAAAAATCGCCGGCTTCATTTCATAGAAAGGCCAGAATGCTTTCTGAATTTTCTCAGATAGTGCGACCGCAACAAATAATCATCATTCATTTTGCGTAGGAATAGGCGATCACATGCTCCATAACAAATAATAATTTCATATTAAACTGGTATAAAATTCTGAACAACTTTTTCAAGAACATCAGTTACTTCCTTTAAATTATGTTTGTCAACTGTGTTTAAAGTTTTGTAATTTCGAATTTTGAACATGTCTTCTGAAAAGTAAAATTAAATACATTATTAACATAGAAATAAAATGAATATTAATGGTTTTATAAACCTAAAATTTAAATTATATATAAAAAATATAAACACATTTTTTTACTAGAACTGCTTTAATAAATTTAATGTATTTTTATCAAATGAGAGTGATTATATCTATCTTAAGACCAAAATGTGTAGCAAAATAGACGATAAATGTTTCATTTATCATGTTGCCGACGGTTGATTGATATTTTTTTTATATAACTGTAATTAATTTATAACTACCTTTTCAATATTGTTAAGTCAAGAGCAAGAGCAAAATCGGCAAGGCGTAGAACGAAGTCAAGTATGAGGCTAGGAACCGATCGAGACGGAGATTTGCTGTAGACGCCCTCTGCCCATCCAAGGACAATAAAGAAGATATCGGATATTACAGAACTTAATAGCGAGATCCTGTATGGCAGGTATACATACAGGATCTCGCTCACCAAGAAAGATACCAAACAGAAAAGCTATCAGATTTAAGTTTTACAGGATCCCAAAGTTATATCTTAAATCCAGCTTTCGTAAAACAATAATTTTAATTTGTTTAAATTGTTAAGGGAATGTGGCGTATAGCTGCGGGTTTAGAAACTGCGACATATCCGTCATAATCAGCTTAAAAGTGTTGTCTGTAGGTGCGGTGAGTGCGGAGCGCGCCAGGTGACGTTAAGCTTCTTTAGATACGTTCGTGTTGCATTTTGCTCATACGTGAACCTACGTAAGTGGTTTGTCGGTTACGCGGTGTACACTTTGCCTAATCCCTTCCAATATTTTGAGTGATATATATTTAATTATTTCACTTGGTATAAGGAGACTCGGTTAAAGGTTAATAAAAGTATTCTTGCTTATTCAAAATGTGTCTTCATATTGTATCATTTTATTTGAGCCCTACTTCTCTTCTAGTATTTAGGGGTGTTCTGTTGTTATACCTGGTTCCCCGGCTATTAGTACCCGAGACGGCGTGCGGTTTTAGTCGGTTCGAGTCCGACATACCACCGATATGTGGTATCCGAGGGGATTTCCGCACGGAAAAAAAGGGGTGTTCTGTTGTAACGCACACTTAAGTGAATCTGCTCAGTACTAATGTATGATTTAGGTACATAAATTATAAATGAAATGTTCTTCACACAGTTGTGTATTTTCCTCTCTTGGCCTACACATATAAACAAGTGAGAAATGCGATTAAATTTTATTACTGTCACAATTGTTTACGAATAACAACGTTAATGTGAAATATAATAGTCGGTTAAACGTAAAATTAATTATCTTTTAAAACAATACTGTGTCCGTCAGCGCCCATAATTAAGATTATAGCCATAAATGTAAAATTTATCACTTATGTTGACATTTCGGAGTGTAATAAAGAGCTAAATTATTAAAGAAATTAATTTTAATAAAATAATAAATAATATGTATGTATATAATATATCGCGAAGACGTCATCTCGCAGAAGGAGGCGGCGGAGAGGGCCCGGGAGGATGATTTCTACTCGGACCCAATTCGCCGCCGACGAACCGGGCTGCGGAGGCGCCTTACCAGAGCCTTTTGCCGCCCTGGGTGTGGTCGCGTTTGGACGGGACGAGTTTTCCCCTCCACCCGTCGTATCGGCCAGCCGCCAGGAGGCGACGTTTGCGTGTGCCGGACGTCGCCTAAATAGAGAATGTACCCGAAGGTGGTGCCCGCGCCGTTCCCGGATCCCTCCTATTACAAGCGCAGAGGGGCACAATGTGTGGTTTTAGTCGCTTCGATTCCGATCCGCTGCCCGGTGGGGTGACGGCCCGAGGGGGTTTCCACACGTAAAAAAAAAACAATGCCCCGCATCCTAAGTCGTCGCCTCCAAGGCGCTAGCTTGACAACCGAGCGTTTCCCTGGGGGCTGGAAGAGCGGGAAGCTGGTCCTGTTAAGGAAGCCGGGACGGCCTGCCGATTCGGTCTCCGCCTACAGGCCCATCGTGTTGCTGGACGAGGCGGGTAAATAGTTTGAGAGGGTACTCTCTGCCCGCATCGTCCGCCACCTCTACGAATCGAGGCTGAGTGCTGCGTGCGCCTCATACCGCCCTGAGTGTGGTCGTGGTGGATGGGACGGAGTTTCCCTTCCACCCGCCATAACGGCCAGCCACGAGGAGCCGACGTCCGCGTGTGCCGGTGCTCTGCCTAGTTTTATGGGATCAGACGGCCGTTTGTGAGTTATGCGAAGTTATTATTATTAACTAGCATTTGCCCGCGACTCCACCCGGAGAATATCAGCAATCGCAGTAAAAAAAGTAGCCTATTTCCTTCCTCAAGAATGACCAGAATGATGAAATTTCATCGAAATCGGTTAAGCGGTTATTTATTCCCCGTACTTCCACTTTCACCCCTTTTCACTTCCTTAAAGGATTATTTCTGGGATAAAAACTATCTCCTTTCCCTTTCCCTAACTATGTCCTTTCCCAGGACGTTGGTCCCGGGTTTGTGGTGAATTTTTTCAACAGCTTTGACAAACGTCTTCATATTTCCGCAAATTAATACAAAACCATAATAAACTACACCTCTACCATTTTATGACATTGTCGTGATGACATTCTGTTCGGTGTTTTTGAAGTTTTTTTACTTCCAGATACGCAGACAAAAAGATAGACTAAGCAATTCTACTATAAGTATTTCAAACTTCTGTTTGCATGAACACAAAATACCATGTTTAAAAAGGGTTATAAAGGTTTCTGCTCACGCATTAATATAAAATAATTAAATAATAGGTATACAAAAAAATTTGACTGTTTAGTCCTTCGATCAAGTAGTAGTCTAGTCATAAATAACTACCTACTACTACTACTACTACATAAGTAACTAGTTTAGTCATAAATTTTATACGACGCCTTTATACAGTTATTTCCTTGACCGTTGTCCTGTGCATAACTGTGCAACTATGACCTTTTACCTTTACCTAAGTCATTTTTTTTCATATTCCCACTTTCCATTAGCATGAAGACGGTAACACCATTGCTTTAGAGTTGAATACAGGTTGCAAAATGGTAGTACAGAGGTAGATATTATATTTTTTTTTCATGCACATATATAGTTATAAGTAGGTTCATTTACCTACTGCTCAAAAGTTACAAGTTTCGTCTTCAGTCAGACACAACCGACATGAACACATATCTAAACGAATGAAACTTTAAATTACTTTACAAAATTGTGGGTGATTTTGATAATTGAAAAGAATTTATCAAATGCTTATTTTGTTCGCTCTTTACATTTAAACCAGCACAACACAACAACGTTTATGTAAGAGAAAGTTCAATCTTTTCGCATATTATTAAAGCCGCAATTATTTGTTCAAGTGGTGTACTTCACCAAACACTTGCAACAGTTCAAACTTACAGTTGTATTTGTAAAATCCAACATTATTTGTAACTTATTTATTATCGAAAATTGAAAATAGTCTTATAGTTCTTATGTATCTTTGTATCCGTTTGAAGCAAAAGTCGCGCACTCTTTTTTGAAGATAAGGTGGAGAATCATTTCGGATTACCGGCTCCTTGGGAACATAGGATCCAGGAGTATGTGGTGTTTCTACTAATCACCCGAGGGCCGCCTCCAGACACCCCACTCTGGAGGGGATCCAGACTATGTAATGTATGCCCCCCCCCCGAATCGACGCCGTAGATGCCGCCAAACTAGGCCCTATCCATATTTCGCGTCATAGGATCAGTAAATTTGGAATTCTTAATGTTTATATGTAGAACTATTATTGTATTTATTTTATTGAGGCCTATGTCCAGCAGTGGACTATTTAAGGCTGTTGATGTGATATGTAGAATTATCAATGTTCACATTATGTATTGTATTGTATGTTCCCATATGTATAATATCTGTAACAACTGTTGGTGAATCTAATTGAATGAAATAAAAATGAAATGAACAATAACATTTAACAATAATGCGAAACGTCTACAAGAAGCTAGCAAGCGTCTACCTACCTACCTACCTCTAGAGGTAGGTAGGTAGGTAGACTGTAGTGTGTGTATTATGATGTTGACTTGATCTGGTATGAAAAGTCTAACTATACAAAGCAAGTTATACCCTGGTCAATGGTAAAAAACAGATCATTTAAATCTGATTATATTGTAGCCGAAATTCGACCACTAAGCGATATCTTGTTCGTAAATATATACCGTTGAGATACATAAAAAGCAATATACTTTTCGCTTAAAGTACACGCGTTAACACTTATATTGTGTAGAAAAGCACCTATTAACCTACTTTTTCTACTTATGCCGTTATCGCGATAATGGCAACACGATACTCTACGTCAAAGTATCGATGATTTTATCTTGCTCTCTGACCCAGATTTATTGCGAAATATTTTATATAAATTTTTTATTAGGCTCTATTTATGCTTTGGTTTGCCTATTATGTAGTATTTTTTTATGTATTTCTATTATGGTATATTGAAGTGTTGATGTAAAAGTAGCAAAACAAAAAAAATATTTGTTAATACTAACTTAATCATTAAAAAGCCCTCATTTGGTAATTTCCGAAACAATGTTTTTAAATTTTACACCTATGTCATAATAGTCATGTTTTTTTCAGTATAACATTTTTTATAGTATTATGTAAAATTGATCATGTTTATTTGAGGGAGCCTACTTTATACAACTTAGTTCCTACAAATAAGCAAAATCAAATATTAATAAGTGTTTAATTTTTGTACATGTACCTAGACGTGGCGTTAGGGCTCGTGCAACGGCAAGCGGTGTCGCGCGACTTAAACGACTCGGTGTAGCGTGCCCGAGATTCATTGATTGCGACTGCGAAACGCACTTTTTTATCTGTTTTATTATAAAATGGCTGCAGTATACTTAATAGATGCAGTTCATAACCACCCGTAAATCTTTACTTAATAGATGCAGTTCATAACCACTCGTAAATCTTCCCCATCTTCACATTTTTTTGATGTCATAAATCCGTAAAACAGAATTTTCCAGGAATAAAGGTCATTATACTAAAAAAAAAAGTATCCATTTCCGTTCTAAGTACTCTTCGTCATAAAACCCAACAATTGTGTTATGTGTTAATTACGTTCAGTACTAACCCCAAATAGGTTTATTATTATTATAGGTTAATTATGAATTGCCATCGATCGGTCGCAAGCACTCGTCTATTGCTATTCGCCCACTGTTTTTCGTAGCTAGAAGTCGCCACGTGTCGGCGCGACCGAAGTCGCGCGACATCGCTGGCACGCGGCACGATCTCTTGCCTATCCATTTACATTCCCCTTTTCTATTCCTGCCTATTAACTTGTTTTATTTTTGTTGATAACCGCGGTTGCGAAAAGAGAGGAGAAGGAAGTTCTGTTTCTTGTAATGAAACCCTTACCAATAAGGCAAATTTTCAAAATCATGTCCCAGTGGACTGTTGCCAATAACCAGTGTCAATCAGGTTATAAATTAAGTTATTGTCATTTATTGGACAGCTGATGCTTCCTACAGGGAGCTAGTTATAGAAACAGTCAGCTTACAGAACAATTCAATTGCTCTTTCTATAACTTTGTTGCTGTTCACTGTGCTCTCGAATATGCAATTGCCTATGCAGTTTTGGTTTATTTAGGCTTGTTAAAAAAAGAGATATAAATTGTTATACCACTTTATTCATATTCTAACTGTTTATAACTCTTTTATTTCTAAGAGGTGAATAATTTTATATGCTAATATGAGTATTTTGTATTTAAATCTCTAATATTTATAAACAGTTTTTATTTACTTCTTAGATCACTAAGAAGTAAATAAAAATTGTTAGCAAAGTTTAGACGGTGGCAAAATTAATCCGATAAACAAGTCCCTTTGCAGAGGTTACTTTAACGCAGAAGAAACAGCCAACCATGTCATCCTGGTGCTCATGAGCTATACAACCGGCAAATATTCTTATGGGTGTAAGGCTGCTTCTAAGGCCAGTGAACGCTCCAGAGAGCTTCTGTGCTTTTGGAACAAGCTAGACTGATGCAACTAATCAGCGATGATTCATAAGGGGCCGCGTTGAAGGGCAAAAAAGAACCCTATACGAGAATCTCCATGTTAATATTTATATTTAAAATTAAGACCCATTTCAGATTCGACCTGACCTTCAATATCTTGAAACATCTTAAAAAATGGTCGTATTTTTTTAATTTATGTGATGTGCAAAGGAACAGTTGGGTCACCTGATAGTAAGTGGCTACCGCTGCCCATTAACACCTGCAGTTTAAAAGCCCCAAGTGCGTTGCCGCCCCTTGAGGGCGGGGTTAGGCTTCGGTTACCTTATTCATTCATATAACCTTCAAGAAAACTCTTCTACAAAGCCCGGCAATGCGCTTGTGACTCCTGAGTTCCAAGCGTTTATAGGCAGCGGTAGTCGCTTTTCATCAGGTGACCTTCCATTACCATTCCATAAAAAAAGGACGCATAAAATTAATTAATTAATCATTGACGTGAAGATTATCTCTCCCGCGTTCAAAAGTTGTTACAGTAAAAGTGACATTATGTTTTTGTTATTAGTCCTGGACTATCTCGCTATAATCTTTGTAATTATTTTTTATAGTTAGATTAATATGTGCTGTTTATTTCTTGTAATTTTAGCATAAGAAAATCAGTCTAAAATTGTGTTATAAAACGGACTCAATGTACTATAACCGGATATATACCTACTATAACCGGAACATCGCTTCATCAATCCTGAAGCCCGCGGTGTATATTCTCTATGGCAGGGTTTTTGTTATGTACACACCAAGCCGTAATTAATGTTATCATGAGGCAAATTGTGTTTACACTACCTTGTAACAACGGGAGCGAATGTAATACGGTAGATTGCATTAAAATATTATAAACCTCAAAATTATTTAAACTAAAAAAACAAATTTAAAGTTATTTATTTTAGAACATTTTACTTCTCTGGCCATCCCCTCTAAAACCTAAAATGTTGACTGGGCCTTATTTGAAGAAGCTTTCTTTGTTTTAGGTCGATCTGTGGCCAAAATTATGATATCAATTGTTAAAACAGTATCTAAAACTGGTTACGATTTATTAGGATCTGCTATGTCTAGTGTCAATTCGGCTTTGTAACAGTGGAAAAATCTTACAGTGTTTTCGATTTCAGTTTTATACTATTTTCTTAGTACTTGAGTTATGTATACTGGATACATACAATTCTATCTTGAACACATTTTTGAAATATAATTTTAAGAGTATGTCTGCTCGATGAATGTATATCGAGCAATAGCTAAAACCCAATAAGTGCGAGTCTGTATCACGCTCCAAGGAGTTTTTGCGTTGCATTTCACCGAATGAGTAAGGTAACCGGAGCCTAACCCCACCCTTACGCCCTCAAAGGGCGGCAACGCACTGGGGGCTTTTAAACTATTTGCATACAAAAAACTTGTATGCAAATAGTGTGTGTATCTCAGTCATTAATCATTGCTATTTTTGCTCATTTTTTTTCTAAAAATAAACGTTTCTATCAAATACATAAACACAATACAACAGTATTCTTATAATATAATAGTAGCTTATTTTTTTGATGTTATTTGGAACTGGTTTCCGTTTGTTTTCCAATTGTGAGTCCGAATAATATTATGATGGTGAAAAGAGTATTTTATATAACGTCAGAATATCATAGTTTTGATTGGATGATCACATTTTGCCTGCAAAAATGGGACAGAATAAATGCAGTGCCTTTCATTGCTGGCAGTTCCCAAAAATAAATGTATGCTGCATTTAAATAACACGCGCTTAAATTTTGACACGTTCGTGCCCTCCCCAATGTGGCCGTAAACCGCGAAAGTTCGTTCAGTGTAATAAAAAGTTAATACTTGGCGCAGGCGGGTTGGGTTGGATTGCGCATTACTTGCTACATTATAAACAAGCCTGCCTGTGACACCCCTCCTTTATGACCCCCTCTCAACGGACAGCATGCATAATTAAATCTACGCGGTCAAATTAGCAATTTGGACCTCCAACAATAGGACATAGTTCAGTTTAAGCGTCTTTATTGTCCAAACAAATTTATTCAACCATTACTGAGCTCAATTAGCGCACAGTAACTACACTGAAACAATTTCAGGATTTGTTTTTATTATGTCTTCGTTACGGCAATTTCGTACTGTTGCAAATGACTTTGTTTCAAGCCTTTTAAATAATGAATGAAATGTATTGAAGTCAAGTTTAAAGTAGGCTGTAATCTATCCATCGTATGCACACTATTATTGTTCCAATGTAATGTGTATATTATTTTATATACAAGTATACGAGTATATACCTATAGTATGCAAACTACGCAGGATATAACCACCGCAAAGAGAAGGAAAACTTGACACAAACCCTATAGGTTTTCCTCCTCTCTCTCCAAACCCTAGCGTGGTATAGTAGGCCAAAACCAACAGTGCAACCTATTAAAGGCTGTTGATGTGACGTGATGTAATATACCTAAATATACAAGAAATTATTGTACTAATCTTTAAACTTTGGCATTCAAAAAAATATTGATATGGGTATTAGAGTCGTACTATGACTAAGTCCAGTGCATCCTTATCAATACGTCCGGAATACTTATTGATTGCGGTAATCATCACAGCCTATTACTGTCCTCTGCTGAACGAAAGCGTCTCCCAAGTAGCTAACCATCCCGGTCTTGGACAGTCCGTATCCATCGGCTGCCAGTCATTTTCCTTAAGTCTAATATAGGTTATGATTTATTAAGATCGGTTTTGTCTATTGTCAGTATTGATAAACGATTTTACCTAAAATATTTCGTTATTAAACTTTTAAGAGGAGAATTAGGGACTATTTTAGTTCTCAGCCAGGTCTGATAACAACCAGACTAATATTTGTGAATATTATATGTATAAATTGTTTATATTGTATATGTGTAAATATATGTATAGCGTAATGAAAATGTGTCTATTGTTGTAGTACACATTTAGTGTAAGTATGGTTTTAGTTGTATATATTTATTTCAATTATTTTTATTCGACTTCGACTTCGAATTCGACTTTTGTTTCTTATTAATTTACTCTGTAGATAAAATATTTAGTCATCTTTAAATATATATAACGATTTGTATTCTGGTTACATTCAGTAACTAACAACTTCCTTTAAGGTAATTTTCGAGCCTATCATGTCTAAAAGCAACTATTATATTCTATTATTTATTCTTCTTCTAGTCGTAAACGCTTACGCCCATTTTCTTAAAGACCAGTTTTAAATTCTCAATAACTATTGTACGTGTATTTTAATATGGTCGAAACTTCTAAAAAATAATCACTCTTATAGTCGTACAATTCACAGTTCAAAAAATTTGGTTGTAAGATGCAAAGGAATGCAACTACTTTTGACCGACTTTAAAAAAGAAGATAGTTCTATATTCTGCTGTATGTATTTTTAACCGACTTCAAAAACACAAAAGGGGAGGTTATCAATTCGTCTGTATTTCTTTTGTATGTTTGTTAAGGAATATCTCTGTTCAATTGTGGACCGATTTTTGTAAACATATATATAATATTTTTCAGGTTCAAGTGTTTAAAATATCGCACTTATCAAACAAACATATCTTACACTAAAAATGGTAAAATAAACCCTTTTAAAAAAAGTTGATCCGACTTCAAACAATACTGACAAAGAGCACTAAAAATAAAAAAATAATTACAAATCTAAGGAAAAACTGTAATAATACTGTATAATACCCTTAATATAACAGGTAACATTATAATAGCAATAGTCCCCTCTGGTCTGTTTGATCTTGGATCATCATCACCTTTAGACGTCAAAATTTGGGTACTGAAGGTGATATCCGATTGTAATTTAATCCTCTCTTTTCAATTCCAATTTCAACTCAAACATTGATTCTGCCATACGCATATTTAGAGTCGTAAAAAATTTATCGAATGAAACAATAAATACAGCTGTATACCACTAACACTTTATAAACTTGAAATTTCAGTCCGCATTAACGCTGTTTACCATAATTTTACAGATATTAATAAAATTCAACAAATTCATAAATATTTATGTTCTTGCAATCGAACGCCCAATAAAATGTGGTTTCGATAAGTGTATGTAAATTCTAGAGTGGGTGGTAAAGCAGGCGTGCGCCCCGCTGATAAAGGATTTAGGGGTGTTTTTCAATCGAGTGAAACCGCGATCCTGTAGCATTATTAACGATAAATATCGTTATACCAAACATAATCTTAAATGACTTGGCAAAATAAACAATTTTACGCCTTACGCATTTTAGTGATTTGCTCGATATTCTATATAGATTTATGTTACGTCGCTAAATCAATTGTGATATGATTTTCTTACATGGCTACAACAAACTGAAAACAAATAATATGAGACTGAAAATAATCTTAGTACATAAATTGGACTTCAGATTTTAATATATGACAGAAACCCTGTGTCACATGTTAACGAATAATAAGTAAATATGTGTATAAACATAAGTAAATATGTAACATCGGGTATTGTTAGTAGTGTAAGTAGTGAGGGTTCCAGAGGTGAAAATCTTCATAAAACACGAGCGGCATCGATGAGGGTTGTCTTATTCAGAGTTCTGTGTCATCATCATTATCAACAGCTTTTAATAGTCCACCGCTGGACATAGGTCTCTCCATAGAAAGGAGGTTTTGGCCTACTATACTAGTCTGGCCAGACGGGATGGTATAGAGTTTGTGTCAAGTTTTCCTTCTCTTTGCAGTACTGTTGCCCCTCATAGTTTGCTCCCTTAGTTGGCTCTTACGACATCCACTGGGTGAACAGTGATAGTGACACTCCATATTGTTAATCCGTCACCACACGGACTGTTCTGTGTGAGACCATCAGAGTGTGCTAAAGTAGAAGGTTAGACCCTTTCTTACGTGGAGCAGGTTAGACTTGTTACGACCCAAATATTACAGGCCTACATCCTATTAGTTGATAAAAGATTGTTATTTTTTTTCAGTGAGATAGAGAGATAGAATAGACAGATTTAATTTAAAATATTCACTAATATCTGATATTTTATTAATATTATTTTGGAATCAATATCATTGTAAGAATATGTGTTTAAACGACTGAAATATTGGCCATAGGTATACCATAATAATGTATTTGTTAAACCAATTCTAATGATAATACATACTGTGGCGAACCGTAGTAACGGTAATAGTCTAATGGTGCCTTTGAATGGTGGTCGCTCTAATTTGTAACCAGTAGATTTAATGAGTATGGTTACTTTTATAATTATCCAATGCGTATTGTTCTGTAAGTACTAACTACTAATACAACTATACCTATTTTTTGTTGTACTTCTACTGTATTATTTTATTTCACGCTTCATTCCATTTTGTATTGACTTGATTCCAAATGGCATTTTTGCCAGTCAACTCTTTGGTGGTGCACATGTCAGGTATGTAGGGAGGAGTCATAAATTAAAGCTTTTCATGTACACATTTGCGATATTTGTATATTTACATACCAAGTGTCATATATCATAATACATAAATATGCCTTACATGTAAATAAATACAATTATGTATAGATTATTATACATTAGGACATGAAGTTATGAAGATATTTTTGATTTTAGTTTTAAAGATGTCACGGAGAAGAACTCTATCTGGGGTTAGAATATAAATTAAAGCTGTGAAGTGAGACTAGTGGGTGCAGTAAGCATATTGAAAAGGGCGTAAAGAATATTTCGGAGCTTTCGAAGACTGAAAATAAATCAAATATAATAATAGAGACGCTGGTTCAGTTTGTTGAACAGTAAACCATTCAGGTCGAGATAGCATTCATCACAATAACCGATGTTGATGTACAAACAGTTCCTTGGTGCTGGCTAGGAGAAGATTTCCGAATCGATAAAGTAATCCTAACTGTCTGATTGACGAACGCAATTTGTGGTTTCCACACCTGGGTGCCTGTGATGGCTCCCTATAATTTTTGCTTTGCATTTTGAGGTTTCAGACCACATTTTGAAGCCTCTAAATTTCTGTCAACAATGTCAAATGATTCTGTCGAATTATCTTGTCGAGCCTTAAAATTTCAAATTTTTTTTTTGATATATTACTTTTTTTTTCATAAGGAATAATAATTTTTTTAGTACCTGCACTCTAAGATGATCAATTCTTCAGTTAACTAAGAAATATAGATTAAATTTATGGTATTTCATTTCAAATACTTTACTTTCTGTTGAACAATGTCTGTTAAACATGCCATGGATTAGGAATAGGTTTCTTATTTTACTTTTATTGACTAAGGTATTATCACACGTTTCTCACGTTGTTTTAAATCAGTAAAGGAAAGGCAGAGCGCGAATTTATTGTTGTGAATCATTAAGAAAAAAATTACGTTAGTTATTTATATACGTAAATTATTTCCACAGACAAACCTTAAGGGTAGGTCGCTCATATGTAGAGAATTTATTTAACATTTAGTTTAAGTGCGAAAAAAATGTTAAAGATTAATTACCAAGTTACTTTCTTTTGAATCTCAAATTTCAAAGCGCCTCATCTGAAAATTATTAGATCGAGCTTTTGCAGCGGGAACCTAAATTAATTTAAACTTTGCATTTAATCTCGTTGGCTTAAGAAAGTTTTACCAAAGTGAGATAAAGTGTCACCTAAAGCAGCAGAGTACCCTATATTATTACAGATAAACTGGACGGACACATGCAAGCTAACTTTAGCAAATAGAGTTAGGGTCAAAACACAACATGTTTTACTAAATTTGAGTTCCAACTTTGTTTTTGGACACCCTTAAAGGACGATATTGTTTAAGAAAATCAGCAGCTGTTTTTTTATTACTTAATCCAGTGTAGCAACGTGTGTGTATGTGTTATTTTCGTATTTAACTATCCTACCCATACATATAAAATCTTCTTTTTACAATATGACTGTCGACATTGATTGATGACTGCGGTTAAGCCTTACTAAACCTAGTAAAACCTATTGATAAAATTATTATACAATAGCAAATGTCAGACACAAAGTTACTTCGTCGTTACTATAATACTAGTTTATTGAAGTAAAAAAAAAACCCTTTACTATCTCTGACGTAATTTGCCCTAAGAGATGTAATAAAATTCTAAGAGCTCTCGCTTTGGTCCATTAACAGAACTAGGATTAAGAGCGGAATACTATTGGCATCTACTTTCATATTCCTTCATTATCTTGCCTTTAGCTTGCGATCTGTTTTTCTTCCATTACACGTTTCCGTGGTAGTTTAATTTGCATTTCAATTAGCCTATGAACATTTTACAGTTGATTTGCCAATCAACAGTTTATACTTAAACAAACTATGGAATCGATTAATCAGAGAGTCTAACGGTGGGGAAGTGATTGTTTTTTATCGTTACTTAAAAAACCTTTAGCTGACTTTAAGGTACTCTTAGGAAAAACAAAGTTATCCATATAGGATGAAACTAAAAGTACTGATATTGTAAGGTGTAGAGTAAGTAAATTGATACTGTTTTCACATCGATACTCGTAACTAGATAACATATACGTCTAAGCCTTTTGCTTAGCCCCAGTCTTTTCTTTGTTAATTTTTCCTCAAAAGAGGATTAAATTATGAAAGGACAAAATTATTAAAAACCTACTTTATTTAAAATGTCGAAACGTTATTTGATTTGGCATTTTTTCATTTTAATTACTATCATATTACTATCATCATTACTATAATAGTTGCGTTTCACTATTATCTCATGATTAAAAAACTAAAACATTTAAATTTGTTTCATGCAATTTATTTCTTCAACACTCAGTCACTATATTTCTAGCAGTATCATTTACTTTTATGTGATATAGGCGGCAGATTCGTTTTTTATGATATAGTGTAGACGGGTCACCTGATGGTAAGTGACCGCCACACATGGACACCTGCAATTCAAAAGGCAGCACAATTGCATCACCAGCCTTTGAATGCTCCAATCCCCAGAAAGACGGTTGGATTACTGGTAACCTCACTCATTCCATAAAAAGCAAAAAAAAATATTACTAAACACCGGTTTCACCGGTATCACTCGAGCCGACCCATTTATGCTGAGGTAGCTCACGGATGAAATATAAACACTTCTTGTGCGCTGTAAGCTGAAACACAGGTTTTTAACCTAGTTTGGCAACGGAGGCTATCCCAGGTAATGTAGTAGTTTAATGTCTAGTTATACTAGTTTTATGTTGAACAAATTATATCTGTATTGGCACAATAAATTTTATTAATATTATTTATTATATTATTATTGTAATTATGACTAAATGAAACCATTGCATTGTACAATTATTGTGTTCGTTCGTTTCTATAAAGCTAACAAATAATACAATAACTAATACTTCGAAATGTACTTACTACATAACTTCATTACAAATAATAAAAAGTTAAGTACACGATCATGTAAAACTGATGTTTTGTATGATTACAATACAACATTGTCGGCATAAACTGGTTTTCAGGTACACGTAGTCGAATTTTACAAAACTATAGAAGGTTATGTATTTATGACCATGCTATTTACGAGTACGAATTGACTAAAGCTTGTGTTCTGTGGTCCAACTATGCTCAACTTTATCCAGCGGGTACACTGCTTAAATTTTGATATCAAATATGCCACCCAGTTTATACTGGCCAAAAAAGTGTAGGTTCACTTCATTATATTTTTTTCATCAATTTTATTAAAGCCTTACTGTGCCGCATGTCTGGGGAGCAATTTTGCATAGTGATGAAATGTTGCGTAGGGGAGACGTTGGCTTACTCCAAAAAAGGGTGTGGAGCTTTAATAAATTATAAGTTAATTTAGTAAGCTATCAAATTAAAAAGTAATTTTACTTTACTGGTGGGTTCAGTCTTATTTTGAAAGTATTTAACCTCGAAAGTCTACAAACTGCGCGGAGGACATAATGTTTGTTCAACTTAGATCTGTGAAATTAGTCAGATGACATGTTCAAAAATTGTTAACAAATAAGACAAGTAACAATTTAATTTAAAAAAAAAAACTCAAATAAAAATTTTAACCATGAAAACATAAACCCAATTTATCCGTCTTACTCGGAATTATGTAAACCCAAATTAAACTCAAATATAACAAACTAGGAAAAATACATTGATCCTAAAAATATTACAATTCTTTTTGGGAAATTTTATGAAAATACGTCGTAGACAACTATGAGACAGACTATTAACTTTTTGCGCTATACGTCTTCTTTGTAAACTAGTTATATTTTTAATACGCCTTTCTATTGTTCATAATTGAAAGTGCTATAGTTTATTTATTGTATTTATAAATACTCGTATATTTTATAATATACAACGTTATATACAATAGCTATACTATCTTATTCTATGAAGACCTGGTAAGGTCTGTATGAGTATAAGTGAGCCGTTTTTTTTATTGACTATTAGTAATTATTACGTGTATGATAAAAGTAGTGTTTGTATTGTGTGTATGTGTAGATACATAATAGTAGTACATAAATATTTATAACAGCATACCAACTTAACGAGCCCTATGATAAATGTCTTGGGATCGGTCAGGTTAAAGTCTATACAATCAATAAAATAACATGTAATTAATAAAAAGCTTGTGTTATTCCTAAAAAAGTCAAAGGTACGCATTTAACCTACTTATTTTGGCAGAAATAGCTATGAAGATGTAGGTAGGTAGTTATGTAGGTTTATGTTTGCATGTGTGTTTTTATATTGTGTATGTTTCTGGACCTAACTTATGTTAAATTTCATATTTTATTTTGCACCTACCGCATC
Organism: Arctia plantaginis; assembly: GCA_902825455.1. Taxonomy (NCBI): domain Eukaryota; kingdom Metazoa; phylum Arthropoda; class Insecta; order Lepidoptera; family Erebidae; genus Arctia; species Arctia plantaginis. Next base: position 10,589,019 of record CADEBD010000337.1, read on the forward strand.
ATATTTCTACATCCCCTGAAGGTTGACCTGGACAGAATGCCTAATGGCATTAAGTCCGCCTTTGTACAATATGTGCATTAAGTTGAAAATAAATAAATAAAGACCTTTTAGAGGGGGTTTATCACCTTTTTGTATTGTAACTACCTCATCTGTAACTAAATTTGATACGTTTAGTTTAGTTTTAGCTCTACTGAACTGAACTGCATATAGCGGTCTCCGTAACTTCTGCTGGTAGGCTAGCACATCAGAATTTTTTATTTAAATATAATAGTATCTACTATACATTTCATATGCTTGAAAGTTAAATTAACCTGTAACACAAACTTCAAAGTTGGAGGCCCGTTAATCACCAGGTGTCTAAAGATCGGATTATTTGCCTTTGTTGCTGCACACGCTATTCATTGTCAGTTGGATATTCGATTTGTATGTAAATGCAGTGCGTTAAGATAGCGACTTGGATAAAAAGTCCGATATGAAAATCAGTACAAGCACTGTAGCTGACTTTTATCGACGCATTGGGAATAAGGAATGTACGTTGATTTATTTTTGTTTATTTAGTGATAAAGGTCTAAAGGTGTTAGTTTTTGCAGTAAAAGTAAAAATGCATCTTTGTTTCTTTCTGACAAAGCTGTTGGCCCAAATCGAATGAATTGCTAGTTTGTTAATATACCTACATACAGGTAAACTGCAAAAATATTTCAAGGCGTTTATATAATAGCATTCTAACGATTTTATTTAGGGTCTCCCTCACGGTAATCTAGAGTAAGTACAATCTTTCTTGAAAAAAGGTAGGTACCCAATGACACAAACATGACAATTAGTAATCATAAGGTGGTTTTACTCAACATAATGTGGCTATTTTAACAGAACAGGATTAACTAATAATTATTGCAATGAAATAAACAGAGTACCGACGGCAAACTGATTCTAATTATTAAAAGTAAAAAATCGCTTTTATTGTAATGTAAAACATTTTTTCATAAATATATTTTGAAATCGAAACTCCGCGATTTTAATTAATTATTTATTACTTTGATACACGTTAAGGGTACGTAAAGATGCGCACAATTTATGAAAATATATTTAATTTTGTCATTTAGCATTACTAACCTCAAATATTTACAATCATGCAGGTCAATCATAATATATCTTTCCTTTAGTGAACCACCACAAGTCGGGTAAAAAAAACGACGGGTTGCACGCCGGGAGTGCCGGCAGAAGTGAAAACTTGAATATTAACGTTGTGCATTTTTGATATTTTGGAATCGGAAGGGAATAATTTTGCACGAATTGCTCTAATTATCAGTATAAAAGTACTATCATTTTTGTGGTAGAATACAATATTTATTTATTGTGCTATCGTACTCAAACATGACAATTTATATTAAATTAAAAAGTTTATCTCTCAGAAAAACGAACATTCGCGTAAGCGCCCTGCGCCGCCTAAACGAAACAGCAGGCGCAGGCATACATTTTCGCCGCGCCGTAGAAAGAGAGGGGGATACTTCCTCTCCTACGCCGCGTCGGCTGTCTACTCTCCATCCGTCTTACGAATTTTCGATCAGGGTCACGTGTCCTGACGCGAGTTTAACATTTTTTACAAAAAAAGTGTACAACGCTGCTAAAGAAGTTTTCACTTCAAAAAAATACCAATAAAGTAGGGACAACAAAATGTTCAACCTTTCTCGGCTTTCTGTTCTTTTATAGAAGTATCTAAGAAGTACTCTGATCAATATTTATTTTTTAATACGTACCTACCACACTCAAACACTACAAACATACTTATTACAACATAACTTTACTCAAATGTTTTACCATGCGTTATTTGTGCTGTATGCGTGTATGCGGTATTCCCAACAAAATAAAATAAATAAATAAAAATAAAACTTACTTTTGCCGACACTGGCAAACACCAACATCGATTCACTTTACTTTACTTTTTTTTCGAAATTCCGGAAACAAATGAGTAATATTTATCCATGGCATTCGTATTTATATTGGTGAAGAATCAAACAAGTTCATGCAAGATTGCAAGCACACAAACCACAAGTCGTATTTCGTCCCTTTGCACGTATTATTGACTGAAAATGGTGATCATTCTACTGTCATCGATCGATTTCGGCCCCAGCGAACTCTTCAACTCCGTTTAAATTGTCGTTGGTGTACCCGTGTATGGCTAACATAGCCGATCTCATTGATAAACTTACGCGCACAATGCGGGCAAGTGAGCACACATTTCTAATTTAAGAAGTTCAGCGATTGTTACTTGTATAAACTTGCATATTCCATATTCAGTACAACGTGTCGAGACTTGGAAAGTACCACCGCTGCCGCGGCGGCGGCAGCGGTGGTACTTTAAAATATGATCTGCCTACATTGATAGGTGAAGTCCAGCCAACATTTTAGTTCTTCAGTATCGAAAGCAGATTAATTTTCGTGGACAGCTTACGAATTATGAGTAATATGTATCGCTGTTTTGTTGAACTTGAGAAGGGATTCGACAGTGTACCACGAGAAGCCCTCTGGGTAGTGCTTCGGAAACTTGGATGCACGGAGAAATTTGTGAGACTTCTGAGACTCTTGCATGACGACATGCAGAGCTGCATGATTGTCGACGCTGACCAGTCAGAGGTCTCTCCTATTGTGTGACACAACAGTCTCCTGTTGTGTTACCTGTGGGATAAAACAAGGGTGTATCGTCACTCCCGCACTGTTTGCGCTATACTTTGCTGTCGTAATCCAGGAAGTCTTACAGATAACCCCTAAAGGAATCCGAATCCGTTTCCGTAATAATGGTAATCTTATTAAGTTAGCCAGACTCAAAGCTCGTACGAAAGTGTCTCACGCACTGATCACAGAGATCGTTTATGCAGATCTATGCTTTGTGACCGATTTCCCCGATGGCCTAAAAAAAACTTATGAATACCTTAGTATTCAAAAGATGGAAGTGATGTCTTTACATATCCAATATATTCCGTTATTTGGGGAGCACTACATCATCAAAAATGCGACCTTAATTCTGAAATAAAAACTCGGATTGGTGCCGCAGCTGCTGTATTCGGTAAACCGAATCGCAAGGTTTTTAATTCACACGACTTGAAGTTGGCTTCCAAAATTGACATATATAAGGCGGTACTGACCATACTGTACACTTCCCAGTCATGGACAGTTTATCGCCCCCATATAAGGGCGCTGGACTGCTTCCAAATGAAATATCTGCGCAAAGTACTAAACACCCGTTGGATTAATATAATAATGGTGATATACGTACGTACGGCAAAGTGCATCTTTTACTCAGTACTTGAGAAGGGTAAGCGTAAGCATGGCGAATAACTTTTCAGGTATAAAGATGTTCATGAGCGCCACATGACCCTTCAGGGTGGGAGTAAGCAGCTGCTCAACGATCGGAATGAAGGTCTTTGGGGAAAACCAGAGTCGAAGACCTTGAAGACAATCGCTGCTCTGATCTAGATGCTCGGCTGGATGAACTAGAAGCACGCCCGCCTTGAGCTGTCACTTATAACTACTGTAATGGTGTGCTCACTTGCCCGCATTGTGCGCGTAAGTTTATCAATGAGATCGGCTATGTTAGCCATACACGGGTACACCAACGACAATTTAAACGGAGTTGAAGAGTTCGCTGGGGCCGAAATCGATCGATGACAGTAGAATGATCACCATTTTCAGTCAATAACATTAAAAACGGCTCTTAGTTTCTACTGCTTTTCATTCTCTTTACAAATTTCCTACATTTGTATTTTTAATCACCTAACTTTGGATAAGACATCTTTTCAATTTCTTACTATAGTATTTTATATTTGAAACATCGTCGTATAGTTACTATCTCAGAATATCTGTTTGACCTAAAATTATCAGAAAAGTTGTTCTACTTTCCTTTTCAATTTTGTAATGCTAATAAGTAATTTCCCCAGGGCCCGTGCCTGTTCGCGAGATTTAGTATAACATACGAGTACATATGAAGAAACTACTTCCAAACTTTATAATTGGATGACTTCTAAACAAAGACAAAATGAATCTCTGTCTGAGGAAGCATCGTATTTTAATTTAATTAGTTCATTTTGCGATATTTAGAGGCTATTGACTATTATTTAATACGAGTACTATTTTATTGAGTTTTGAGAAAGAACTTATCATACACAATATTTAGGTATATATTTTTTTTTTAAGAAATGAAGAATTCGTAATTAAAGTCTAATTAAATTGAACATTTGTCTGTTGCCATTGATTCAAAGACAAAACAAGCTGAAAATATAAATTTAAAATTAATCTTTTATCTTCCGACATATATCTAATATGTAAATATCTAGTGTTACGGTGTTTGTGTTCGCACTCCTCCAACACGGCGCGATCGATTTTAATGTTTTTTGTTTATTAGGTATGCGAATCGGTTGTAAAGTATTTTTCACCCGTCTACCCTCAACCCACATATTTAGACGCGATTTTAATTATACGGTCGATTTCTTTAAAAATTTACATGGCAGAACAACGTTTGCCAGGTCATCTAGTTACTGCTAGTAAATACTATGGACCAAGTGATTAATAGGACATAATAAAAAATGCCCGCGAATTATTTCATGTTCATAACTCCATCATATATAGACGGATTTTCGAAATTCTTTTTTTGTTCGAAAAGGGTTTATTCCGAGATGGTCTCATTTAAATTTCATATGAGCTGATGACGAGTTTCGGAGACGGAAAATGGAACAATTCAAAAATGACAGCAAATCAATCGCGATAGCTGCCAGGCTCATCATCAAAATCATCACCTGCCTACCCTTATCCCAATTTTATTTTGGGTCGGCGCAGTAGATATAATTCTTCCATTCTACTCTATCATGTGTCATCTCACTGTTTACTCCCTTCCTAGCTATATCCTCAATTTAACCGCGATTGCTGCTAGGCTAATTGTCCTTCTAAAAAAGGTTGAAGTTGGTTCAACCTTTTTTAAGAAGGATTTTTATTAGGGCTTTTAAATTATTTAAGAATCTTTAGTGCCAATATTATTATTTTATATCCAGGTGCAGGGGGCCCGTCTGGCAAGGGAGGACGGGTGGTCCTCCCTGGCTGGGAAGAAATCGAGGCAATCATGAACAGTGAGTTTGCCCGATTTCAGTCCGGGTTTTTAGACAGGTTCTTCTCAGAGAGAGGTGCCAGACCCCCTCTAGGCAAGGGACAGACTCCAGTGGCGCGGCAGCCGACTACTGCAGCCACTACGCTCTCTTTTGTGATCTTTTTTTTTTCTTCAATTCTTATTGTAATATAGTATAGAAAAGAAGAAAAAGAAAGCGACATGGCTAGCGAACCAGTTACTAATCCCGGTAACGTGGCAGGCTTCCAGTCTTGGAAGGTCTACCCAGCCGGAACTAGCTATAAGCCCAGGGTGCCGCTGCGAGACAGGGCACGGTGGCTGCTGTTGTCCCAAAGGTGAAGAAGCCGCAATTACCACGACCTGCCACCAACGCCGCTATCGTAGTCGCAGTGCCGCCGGGATCCAGTACCTCACTATCGAAAGTAATGTAGCCACAGCGGGTGGCTGCTCTCCATCCGACATCAAGGTCAGGGAGATACGCAGAACCGCAACCCGTTTGGGAAAGGTTTGGATCCGGGGCCCACTTATGGCAATACGCCAAGCTGCGGCTGCCCAATGCGTGCAGGTGGGCTGAGTGTCGGTCCGTATCGAAGTGTGAGCGCCCCGGCCCTTGCAGTGTTACCAGTGCCTTGAAATGGGACACGTTAGGGTGAACTGTTCGGGTCACACTGACACCAGTGGGCGCTACTTCAGCTGCGGAGAATTGGGTTATAAGGCCCGAGACTGTGCAGCGACCACGGCCGGCCCGCCAACCATTGGCTGGGTAGCAAGAGCTGCTCCTCACCGAAGAAGAAAAAGGGGAGAGAGGTTTAGCCTCGCCCCGTTATTGCCCAATCGGGATAGCCACTGTCGAGTGATAGCTCGACGGGAGAGGCAATGGAAGCCTAACATTCCCACCACACGCAAGGATTTTCCAGAGCAACCCCAACCACTGCCGCGCAGCGTAGGATCCATTGATCCAGACGCTCGCAGAGCAGTCGGTTGCCCTGGAAGTTATTGCCCTATACCATCCCAGACCATGCTCACGGTTGCTTCGGTGAGTATCTGAATCGAATTGGACGCGAGGTCACGGAACTTTGCCACCATTGCGGGTCCGACCGGGACTCGCCCAGCACACGCCAGAAGACCGCCCTGCGTGGAAGTCCGAACGTCGAGTCTGGGTCTGGAGAAATGACAGGGATGGGCAGCCGCGTCTCTTTCTGCGAGGACGTTATGCTCTGCGCCTCTGCGGCGGGTAAGATGAGAGATAAATGAGATATTTTTTTATTTTCTTCCATACCTTCTTATTTCCTTAAAGTCTAATCTCGAGTGTGAAAGGTTGTGTTGTGTTATGCTAATGCTGAGAAACCTTACGTATTAATGAAGTTTTTCACACTAAACCTTGACAAAGTTTGCATCCCTTTAGTACCAGGAATATTACTTTCTTTAGTCAAGATATTTAATATGAATAGTTTAGAACAGGGCGGCTCTTCCAGTTGAATCCAGTTGGCGTTTCTGTTTGATTTGCGACTAATTAGACAAAGTTTGCAAACTTGGGCGTTTGTCGATTCATTCAAGCGAACACGGGGTAAGGTTCCCATCTTTCCCGTGGGAATAACTATCTACATTATAAAGCATATTTGTGATTGACTCAGCCCGTTTGATTTAGTTCTTGTTTTGTGCTTGTCTTAGGTGAATATATATTACAATATGTTTTTACATAGCCTGTCCCGGCTTTCTACCTCTAGCACAAGATATAACATAATGTGCCTACATTTCAGCATGTTGGACTGAGTATAGATAAAAATATAAATTTGCGATTGCTACCAGATAAACACTGGATGAATTTCGTGATAAGAGTAAGGGCCAAAACACATAACCGCGTTGCGGTGCCGCAACTCAGAAATTTGAGGTGTGCGATGCATCGCACATTCAAGCGTTTTGATGTCACACTTGTTGACAAAAATTTCAGTTTATACGTAGCATGCTTGGAAACTAGACGTTTCAATACTTTTGCTTTGAGTGAGAGAGGTTAGAGAGCCCCAAACCTCCGTCTCTAATTCCAAGGGAGGGTTGCGGGCTAAAAGGTCGCATGCACGTACGACTGTTAAGTGCAGGTGTCCGTGGGCGACGGTAGTCACTTATCAGTGTGCCCATTTGCCCACCAGGCCACAGAATATACATGTAAATAAAAGATTCCGAAAGAAATAGGTCATAAGTAATAGTCACTTTTTCAATAAAGCGATACGTAACGCTCATTTACTTCTTAAAAAGTAAACATACATTTAATTGGTATATGAGTTTTACAGAATGATTTGAGGAAAGTAATAGTTAGCAGCTAGCAAACAGTTTTAATTTCAAAGAATTATAATCCCAGGCTTTACTGAAATTGGATTGGACCAAGTTTGGTAGACGAAAATTCTTCAAATTTTCTTTTGCGTCAAGTTACTACGAGTTATTATTGTATTCGTTATTCTTTTTTCGTGAATTTGGGTAGGTATTTTCGTCTCTCTATGTTAAAGTTACGCCGGTGATTTAATATCTCTCATAACTTTTTGATAAGCAATGCTTAAGTACGTGTGTATTGCGAGCGGTCTCTTTTATTGATTACGTAGCTGAATGTAATAACAAATGGCAATAAGCTGGTCTTTATTATACCTAAACATAATTCAAGATGTGAGTATAAGTACAATAAGCCGCCTAGCCATTTTGCTAGCTTGGAATGGGATATTAAGTACATAAATCTAAGTAAGTCCAAGTAAGACTTTGCGTCATAAAATATTATTAGTATTAATACTACAAACGAGTGCAATTATATCCTGAAAGTTCAAGTTGAACTGGTCAATGAAAATGGTACGTTTCGTCGTTTGATCGGGCTTCATAGTTTTACTTTTTATCGTGTATCATCCTGACAATCCATCATAATCCGGGAGCCACAATAATGCACCCATAATTTTCTGAGAAAAAGTTGAAGTATGTTTTGTACCAATCTCTTTATTTAAATTCTATCCATTTGAAAGCTTTTTGTGAAACTTTTTACACTAAAAAATATTCGAATCAAGTCTATATTATTGCACGTAAATGTGTATAACTTGAAAGTGAGTTCAATGTCCGTTTTTTATGTCTTTGTTGGTAATATTTTGAAAGAAGTAAATGAAATAAGCTAGACCTTCATGAGTTATTGCAAATTAAATAATAACTTTCTTGTGATTCTTCCTTAATGCATTTATAGTATTTTAATGATAGAGTTTATATTAATACCTTCCCTCTTTAATAATAAAATAATTAAATATAAAATTGGTTCAGTTTGAGAAATTTAACAACGAAATTAGTTTAAGACAAAGCGGAGCTGACCTAACGAATAAAAGTTTATGGTATACGCGACGCTAGACTTCAATCTTACTCAGTATAGATACATTATGTACGTGTACTTCAAAAGCAAAACTGTGAAAGGTATTCATCACCATTCTAGCGTTTCCCAAATACATTTTATGTTGGGGTCGGCTTAGAGTGTAATCTGATGGACCTAGTTACCAGTACTACGACATGAGACCCAGTGAGCCCCTATTAGGGAACTACATGTAAAGTGCACAGAATAAGGCTTATGAGAGTTCTTAGTGTGATGTGCATCATATTGTCACATAGGAAAATAACTATGGGTACGACTTAGTCTCAATTACTTAATGTTAAGAAGTGAACAAAGTTATTTTTGGACATTTGGTATAGTAGGAATAATTTGTTGGCAAAATTTATTATTTCACAGAATTTTGGTATCTTAATAAACGACTTAATCATGACATTAGGTATCCAGTGGAAATTAGTTTCATGTAAAGTCTACGCTTATATATTCCGGAATATGCCATAAATTATTGACTAGTTTAAGTTAGAGTAAAGTATTTTTTCTAAAAAAAAAACAGAGAAATAATTGTGTGAGGAGCATGATTATTTGGTCAGTGTCTGGGTGTAATTTATCTATAATTTACATGTATTTAGAATTACATAAGTATGTTTATCAGCAGTCTGGTTACTATAGTACAGGCTCGGTCTAGTTTGGCATCAGGCGGCCGTGTGTGAGATGTGTGAAATCATTATTATTATTAAGTTCACGGTACTCGTTCCTTCTAGAAATTAGGATAGCTGAGTAGCCGGCTCTCATTCAAGATGAAAGTTCGAGCTCGCGTTCTGGACACCCTAGCAGATTGATCACAACCTTAAAGAATTGGTATATTTTAAAAGACAACCCCCGCACTAGGAATAAATCCTGTGTCGCGGGGAACTTTACAAACATACATTAAACGGACACAAAGAACACCCAGATGGAGAACAACAATTTGTGAAACACACAAAGTGTTGTCCCATGTGGGGATCGAACCCACAACACCCAGCGCAGGAGGAAGCGGCGAGGTAACCGCTTGAACCACTACGCCATTCGTGCAGCCAGAAAGTTTTATATATTATTAATATGTGGTTTTATGTATGTATGTAACTAGGTAAGTATTTATGTATGTGTATGTACTTGGTAGGTATGTATGTATATTTATCTCATTATTTCTGTCTAACTTATCAAAAAAATTCTCTACCTTAAAATTTAAAAAGAAAGTTTTTAAGTTCAGAAAGAAAAAATATATTATCGTAAAAAAGCGTTGGGTGTTTTTTAAGATATTTTATAATATAATAACTTTAACCAATATCTGTCACTAAAATATTTGCAATAGTGCTAATGTCAATTACATTAGCACTATTAGGCTAGTTACAAAAGCGTTTATTTAGCAAATAATTTGTTTATTTTTAATAAATGATTATGTTTCAGAGCTTATTTTCAAAGATCTCATAAAACTTTAAGGCTTACTACCTTAAAGTTTTAAGATAGATTTTTATTAGTTATACTTTTAATAATTGAACGAAATATTTTGAATTTTTGAAACAAATATCAATTCCACAACCACGATGGTTTATAATGCTGTTAGTGAGCCTAGATCGATAGCTCAGCCCCAACTAAAATAAAGACACTAATGATATGCTCATTTAACAGCTCAATAAAAAAAAAGAAAAACAAACGTTGAACATAAAACAAACAAGACATGAAAGATAACAATGTTCCTTGCAAATTGGGACCTCATTATTTAAAAAATGTCGCTACAAATGATGCGCACGTATAACTTCTTATTAAAATTTTCAGTAAATATATTATACTAGCTTTTACCGGCGGCTCCGCTAGCGTGTGTCGGTTATCGCGGTAAACAGTAGCCTATGTTACTCGCTGCTAATGTAGCTTTCCATTGGTGAAAGAATTTTTAAAAGCAGTTTAGTGGTTTAGGCGTAAAAGCGTAACAAACAAAAAACGAACAATCACATTTATAATAATAGGTTTTGACCTATGAAGTTGAAAATTTTGGTTGGTTGGGGGCTCTTAACTGTAAGGGAAATCGGCGATTTAAGGCTAATCATCTCACAAACGGTTACCTTAATCAAATTATTATCTTTCCAAATTCTTAATTTTTTTAAAAGACCTATCGAATGACACCCCACAGGAATATAAAAACATCATCCTCACTAAGTTACTAGAGGAAGGAATGTATACTATTAGTTTGTGCTAAAAAAAATATTTCTCTTTACTAGACTCACAATGACTGCGTTTTATGTGTAATATCTGAGCCGTGTATTGGACAAAGGCGGCTCGTTGCACGCAATCTGCGCTCTAGTGGTGAAGCAATTATTTTTTGCTGCATGTTCATAACTTGCAACTTAGTAATTTGATAACATTTGTCGTCACAATATTACAGAATCGAAAAAAAAAATGGCCACGAGGAGTGTTCCTCGACAATGAAGCGCACGACCGTCATATCAAACTCTAACCAAAATGCACCAAAAGTGCATGAGCTATGAATAAATAAGGGTTACCTGTTCGGGACCCCCGTATCCCCGGGATGTCTGAAGTAAGCAATCGGCTACGCAGATCGCCTCTTCGATCTGGTCCACGGGGTTCCCGAACCTGCAGCGTAGCTCCTCTACATTTTCGCTACCGCCTCTCGCGACCGCGGTGCTCAGTTTGTCGGAAACGACCTTCTCGAACAGGGCCCTTAGGAAGAGCTCACTCTCGGTCCACCTTGCTGCTTTTTCAGATCCGCCTCTCCTTCTGGCCCACCCAGGGTCACCCTCCCAGTTTTAGGAGGTTGGCCTCCACCACGAGCCCCTCGGCGGTTTGTACCCACTTTGGGGACATGGCCTCATCACTAGAGGTTATCTCCAGCTGCCTTTTCTGCCCCGAGTGGGGCTGGTGCCTTTTACGCTTTTGGGTACCGCACTAGTACTGTTCCGCAGCTGGCACCATCGGTGTCTCCACTCCGCTCCTATCTGAGGCAGTGTCAGAATCTAACACTTGGCCAGCCATTTGCCTCCTGGAGGGACTCCCCAAGCGCAGTGCGACCGGGACTCTCCTGGGTAGGTATAACCTTTATTTTATCCATGCCATTGTTTTTAGTTTAAGGTCCTCCTACGTGACGCCCTCGGCACTGAACTCCCTTCAGCGACTCAGCCCATTGCCAGGCGTCAGAGCGTGGACTTGTTTTTTTTATAGAGGTTACCTTCCTCGTAGCCTTCAAAGACCCGTCGTTCCTGACTGTTGCCGGATGTCCACGACCTCTTGACCAAGCCGGTAGAGAACCCGTCCGTCCCTCAGCTTGCTCTCCACTGCGCCCTATGCTAAACAGGAGGAACACGCGGAAAGCCTCCGAACATCGATCAGGACGGTCGTTTCCACCTCGGCCGGATTTGGCCGTAAGCGGCAGTGCCTCTCCCACCCGGGAGAGAGGTACTGCAGTCTTCGTTGCCCAGGGAGCACCACATGGAGGTTCCAGACCCCGCACCCCTCATAGTTCAACCCCTATTATATTATTAATTTATGCAAATAGTCTAGGTGCTTGCATCACTATTTCGTTCACAAACAACGTTCGTAAGTCATTCATTAATATACAAACACTTAAAATTACCCACAAATCATGTGGTTAAATGTTACTAATGAGGCTAATAGCAAATACATCAGGCAATGTGTACATACCTCTCTAGGAAATTACAATTTAATTAAACTGCTCTAGAATTCCTGCCAAGCGACTCTACTTGTCAAAGGGATGTCGAAAGTATTAACTTCTTGTTAAAGATCTATTGCTATTTTTTTTTCGAAGTAGTTTTTTGTTGGTATACGAAAGAGCTGACGGGTCACCTGATGATAAGCGATTAGCACGCCCATGGTCATGTACAACCATAGAAATCGTAATAATAAGATACTAGAAGTCGCATAGACGCTTGATCTTGTCGCCGGAATGATGTGTACACGAACACCGCTTACAGAAATTCACACCATTCGTGATTTAGTTGCGCGGAGCGTCGTATGTGCATTTTTATTATTAAAATGGTGCACTGCAGCATAATGGATTGTGAAAGGCATAAATTACATCGGTAAGTTAATTTTTTACTTATAAATCTTTTTTTTACTAATTTAAATCTCGATGAAAACTTTAATAAGATATCTGTCTTTGTAAACATTCGGTTATTAATTTCTGTTTTTTACAATTACCAATGCTGCTGAATTATTGGATGTCGTTGTTCATTGCGTATGTTTATAATACGGCTGCAGATATCGGTACCGGTCAGTTTTTCGTTTCGTTTTTTTAAAAAGACAACTCCCGCATTAGGAATAAATCCTGTGTCGCGGGGGACTTTACAAACATACATGAAACGAACACAAAGAACACCCAGACTCAGAACAACAATTTGTGGATCACACAAAGTGTCGTCCCATGTGGGGTTCGAACCCACAACACTCGGCGTAGTAGGAAGCGGCGTGGCGACCGCTTAAACCACTACGCCATCCGTGCAGTCGGTGATGCAACCGTACCATTCATTTGAATGAATGTACAGTTTATATCGATCTTAGTATAAAGGGTACGATATTTGCAGGTAAAGAAAATATTGTATAATTAATATTAGGAATATTCTTAATATTAATTATACAATACTTTCTTTAGGAATTTAATTATTTATTTAAGTTTGCGTAATATTCTTATTATTATTATTATTCTATAATTTTTTGCATGCTGATACATACTGATTTTTAAGATTTTTTTTTAAATAAATTGCTTCTTTTCAGGGGTCAATAAACCCATTTCGTAGAGTTGCTGATAATATATTATATTATATATATTATATTATAAACTACATTTTCAAACATAGTGTTAGGAATAAGGATATTACACAGTTGACGAATCATCATCATCAACAGCCTTAATCTGTCCAATGCTGGACGTGGGCCTCTCCTTAGAAAGGAGGATTTGGCCACTTTTGAATCTGTCAATATGACAAATCGGTCTAAATTAATTGAATCAATATACGATATCGCTTCTGCTATAACAATTAATTCAATATACATAATTGAAATATTAGAATCAATCCTCAGCTTTACATAACATCCCGACGCGGGGTCAAAGACAGCTTAACCTGCTCCTTTCTTTCCTTTAGAACCATCGGTGTAGATTTGATAATAATGTTCATATTTTTGCTGAACAAAATTTCCTGAACCCAAGTCTCCAAAGAAAACATTTCACAAACATTGCTACACTATATGGATACAGAATCAAGAGAAGTTTTTATGTTGATCAATAACGGTATTTTTTTATTCAGCCAATATCGAGAATTAATAAGCGATGATAAGTTATCTAAAACATTACTAAGTCTAAGATGTTAAATTAATAAATTAGTTTCACATCTATTATCGTACAGGAAACTAGCACAGTCGATTCTACTACGTATAATAGATATACATATATAGGCGTCTAAGGTGCTTTTGTTGCACTCCCCATCCAGGACCAGATAGAACTTTCAACAGATTTATGTACTTTGAAACTTTATTAATGTTTTCATTGATATGTTTTCCATATCTTAGGGAACAATCCAGCCACATACCCAAATACTCTACAATATTAACCTGCGTCAGCGCTTGATCATTAGTTCTGAAATCAATAGTGTTTCAAAGCAACTCTTCTTAAATATCCATAATTTACTTTTGTTTGGAGTTATAACCAGACCCAAGGTCTGTAGCATGCTATTGAGATCCACACATCCTAGTTGGAGTGCGGTAATAGATGTATCTATATTATGATTTGAAACATACAACACAACATCATCGGCATATTGAGCTATGTACACATTTTGAATATTTTTGCAAATATTTATAGTTGCTGCATTAAAAAGCAATGGGGATAAAGGATCTCTTTGCGGTAAGCCTTGGTAGATCTAATGAAATCGTAATCATCGACTCTAATTCCCAATTGTCTATAACTTAAATAGGTTCAAAGGTACACACAGATGCTTAAGCCCACACCCAATTTATCTAAGGTTTTTAACAAATAAGTAATATTTATGTTATTATATTCTCAATATCAATAAAACAAGCTGCTGTCAGCAAGTCCTTAGAAAAGCAAATTTCAATATGAGAAACCAAAATAGATAGACGAAATGCCTGATCGAGCTTTTCGAAAGTTTACCATGTTATCTGAAAACATCTTTTTGCTCTCGAAATACCACTCTAATCTTTTATTTAAATAAGGCGTAGTGAATGATCTAAATTAGGCCTACCTAATTCGTTCGTAAAGGGTTCGTTCGTCAAGATAATTTCAATTCCTAAGCCTATTAGGAATTGAAATTATCTTGACGAACGAACCCAGAATGCAAAAAGGTATTGTACAATTTGACTAAAATAGTTTTAGCTATCTAGGCAAGGATGAAATATGGTTCTCCATGATAAAACATCTTCTATCATGGCGAACTATATTTCATCCTTGCCAGGTGCTGTATCAGTTTTTTTAATAGAGTTATCTGACTCATGAATAGTTATTTCGGATTCTAGGGTACTATAAACCGAGTGAAAACGAGGTTGGGATGGACAAGCATGATCAGAAGTCAAGGAATTCAATAAACTCAATGCACTATCGTTGTCTTTATAATAATTATGTGAGTTGGAACGATGTACTTTTACCCATCTCATTTTTTTCCACATTTCTGAAGATGACGTCGTTTCATCTACAGAAGTATAAAACTCTTGCCAAGACCAACCAAGACTTTTCGCCATCCGAATAAGTCTTTGGGAATAACGTATTTTCTGTTGTAATATATCTAAATTAACAGGAGAAAGGCTTCGTCTAAGATTGGCTAATGCCAAACGTCTTTCAGCAACAGCTTTCGATAGTTCAGCATTCCAGTATTGTTTGCGGTTAAATTTCTTGCACGCATGTTGAGGCATCTTTTTACTCAAAATTGTCGTAAAATGCTAGGGGATTGGTAGGTATTATAAAATCGATAAATACATTTTCTATATATGCACTATAAGATTTGCAATCACTCATTTTATAATTTCTTTTTGTAATTATTGTACGACTGACGTTTAAGGTAACGGTTAATTTAATAACAAGATGATCGCTGCCTAGGCATTCATTCCATATTTGACTTTTGTAGTAAGCCTTAGCCTGGGTGGTTGACCGTTACTTAAATAACAATAATTGGGTTCAATCATAGAATCAAAGACCTGAAGTCCCTTCCGGTGAGTTATGTATGACCAATTAGATTGATGAGCATTAAAATCACCTAAAATTATTGATTTTGTGTTTACTAAGGAAAATAGGTAATCCCAATCATTCTGTGACGTATGTACAGTAGAAGGGCAATATACTGATATTACATTCTCAATATACCGGCAATTGTGAATTTTAACATGTAACAACTCGATACCAAGGTTTCGGCTACGTGACCAACTTACACTACTTTTAATCGACTAAAAATTTATACTGAACCCTCGGTGGGCGAGTCCGACTTGCACTTGTCCAGATTTTCAGGTATATATACCTCAGCCTATGCTTGTCCACTGCTGGACATAGGCCTCTCCCAATGATTTCCAGCGGGGACGGTTGATTGCGTCCTGCATCCAACGGTTTCCGGCAACCTTTACCAGGTCGTCCGTCCATCGGGTAAGCAGTCGTCCCACACTGCGCTTTCCAGTACGTGGTCTCCATTGGAGAACCTTGCTGCCCCATCGGCCGTCAGTTCTCCTTGCTATGTGCCCTGCCCATTGCCACTTGAGCGCGCTAATCCGTTGGGCTATGTCGACCACCTTTGTTCTCCTGCGGATCTTCTCGTTGCGGATTCGATCACGCAGGGAAACGCCAAGCATAGCCCTTTCCATAGCGCGCTGAGCGACTCTGAGCTTTCTGATTAGGCCCATAGTAAGAGACCACGTCTCAGTTCCGTAAGTCATCACTGGTAACACACACTGGTTGAAGCATTTCGTCTTTAGGCACTGAGGTATTTTGGACGTGAAGACGTTTCGTAATTTCCCGAACGCTGCCCAGCCGAGTCGGATTCGACCATTGACCTCTTTCTCGAAGTTGGACTTACCTAATTGGACCGTTTCTCCTAGGTAGACATATTCGTCAACAACTTCGGGGACAGGGTTTGCCACGACCATGGGAGTCGGCGCGACATGGACATTCGACATGATTTTCGTCTTGTCCATGTTCATTTTAAGGCCGATCTGTTGAGAAACTCCGTCAAGGTCAGCGAGCATTTGTCCCAGGTCTTCCAGCGATTCTGCCATGACTACGATGTCGTCGGCAAATTGAAGGTGAGTGATGTATTCGCCATTGATGTTGATGCCAAGTTCTTTCCATTCCAGGAGCTTGAAGGCATCTTCCAGAGCAGCGGTAAACAGTTTCGGAGAAATAACGTCTCCCTGTCTTACCCCTCTCTGTAATGGAATTGCCTTCGTGTATTGGTCCTGTACTCGAACTGACATATTGGCCTTATTATACAAACACTTTAATACCTCGATGTACCGATAGTCAATACGGCTCCGCTGGAGAGACCTAAAGACTGCCCAAGTTTCGATCGAATCGAAGGCTTTCTCATAGTCCACAAACGCCAAGCAAAGTGGCCGATTATACTCCTCGGTCTTCTGTATAATCTGCCGCAGCGTATGTATGTGGTCTATGGTACTAAAGCCTTTTCGGAAATCGGCTTGTTCGGGAGGCTGGAAGTCATCAAACCGACGTTGGAGACGATTCGTGATGACTCTTGAAAACAGCTTGTAGACATGGCTCAGCAGTGTGATGGGCCTGTAGTTCTTCAATAAAGTATTATCGCCCTTCTTGAAGAAAAGTACCACCACACCCCTTTTCCATGACTCTGGCGTGTGTCCCTCGAGCAAGACGGAATTGAAGAGCTTCTGGAGGACCTTGAGTACCGGTTTGCCACCCGCTCTCAGAAGCTCAGATGTGATTCCGTCATCGCCCGGTGCCTTGTTATTCTTAAGCTGTTTCAGAGCCATCCCAATCTCGTACTGGCTGATGTCCGGGATATCTTCGGTATAATGTCGGGTTAGCCTTGCTCTAGGGTCTTTAGCTGGGCTACTAGCAGGCTTTGCGGTTGAGGTATAGAAGTGTCGATAGAACCTCTCTATGTCCGTAAGTACCTCTTGCCTACTCGACGTTACACTCCCCTC
The DNA here is from genome assembly GCA_902825455.1 of Arctia plantaginis. NCBI lineage: Eukaryota > Metazoa > Arthropoda > Insecta > Lepidoptera > Erebidae > Arctia > Arctia plantaginis. The sequence continues at coordinate 10,606,652 of CADEBD010000337.1, forward strand.
TTCTGTCTTCAGCTTCGTCAACTGGCTTTTCCCAATAGACGCCTCTCTTGCGAACTTAATACTGTTAGTATTAAAGGAGCGGAGATCGTGTCGTAGAGAATTCCATATCTGTCTGTTGAGCTGCCGATAGGACTTAGCGTCATCGGAGGTTTGGAGAGTCGTAGAACGTCGCCCGGCCATGAGGTACCGGGTATGGTCGGATAGTTTCTGAGGTCTATCTTTTCGGTGGAGTCTGAAGAACTTAGGACCAACCTCATGGATTTTCAGGTATGAGCTACCCATAATGCCCTATTTTCAATAAAAATCTTGAAGTATATTTTAAAATTATTTCCATAATTTGTGTAGTGTTTCTGGTTAACTATTATAATTATTAAAATATTGTTTTGGATAAATGCTTAGTTTATGATCGATAAAAGTGTATTAAAGGAGAACGGCAGATCCTGTACCCCTAGTAATATATGATGGATGATTATGAAATTTGCACTGTTTAAAAAGTGAATCATCCAAGTGAACTATTTTCAAGTTATTATTATATTTTTAGAACTTTGCTAAAAGTAAAAAATCTTCTCAAAGAACTTTAATATCTAACTACTAGCACTAACTAAACGCTTAAGTGTTAACAAAACGCATGCCTACGTTTTCTAATCTTGCCATGCATAAAATATAAATAACGATATGTTTACATCGAGATCAAATAATGAGCTCACTAATGTACTTAGCAGTTAAAAACACACATTTCGTTAATAATAATGTTGACTGTACAGATTAGACGAAGTAATAAAGGAATGATTATTTTAAATCAGTTAATTTAAGGTAAGGTTCTCAGAATTTTTATTCAAACCGATTAGGTTAATCGTGAACACAATGTTAAAAAGTAATTAAACTGATTTGACAAGGCATCATTTCATTAACAGATCAAAAAATCATAAACGTATGATTTTGAAAGATATCTATGTTAAATTTTTGTCAGTAATAACAACTCATTTGTGCCAGCCATCTGTCATTGGTATCGACTTCAGTACAGCTTATAAGCAAACTACAAACTAAAATAATTTTTGAACGCAAAGTTCTAAAAATCTGGTAATAAAAACTGTAATTGTTGATGGTATTACCAGCTAAATAAATACAAGCATAGTCCCTGCCATGAGTTATGCAAGGCGGTACAAAAGTCGCATACATGCCTGCCATTGTCCTTTGGCAGTTGTGCAGAGACAATATCAATTATTTAAAAAATAACTTTCTGTAGGATAACAATATTAAATTTTAGTTTCTAGTTTGACTTTTAGTTTATTAGTTCTTGTTATCCATTAATTGCAAGTGATTTTACTTCGATCGATTACCAAAATTACTAAATGAAATATAAGCTGAAATATACAGGGATATGTTACCTTTTAGTCGACTTTAGAGGTAGACTATAACTTGACGTGTTCACCAGAAAACGATTATGTTTCAACGAAATTAGTAGGGTTGTCATAATAACAAGGGTTCCCTAGTTTATCCAAGTCGTGTAGCGTCGTGAGAAACAACAAAAGGGTCCAAGCCGATATAAAACGGAGTCTTAGAATGAAAACTTTTGCCATTGTTGCTCCTGAGCCATGGGTCGGCGCATTGTTCAAGTTATATTAAGTGGGAGTTTAATACTTCAAAGGATTACTGTTAGATGTGGTCAGGCTATTACAATCCTGGCGGGGAGTGCTTCGAGATCTTAGATTAATATTACGTCACAATGGCGTAGGACGAAGCATCCTTGTTATGATTAAATTTAATGAATTGCATGATAATCTCGCTGAATAACTTTGCTCTTTATTTTCGGGTAGCATTAGTTTTGAGTTTTCTTTGTTGAAATTTATCTAAGTTCAATTCTTTGATAGATTATATCCCAAAAGTTTGAAACCAGTTTGTATTGAACTAGCCTATAGTCCACGGTTTTACTCGCATGGACGTAGAAAATATGCATGCACTAAGTCTTCACAATGTTATTGTAAGTTAAAATAATAAATAAGGTTAAAACATACGATTTAACCTTATTTATTATTTTAACTAATAACTAACATTAACTAACATTACATACGTTGATCTTTTATGACAAGAGCCGATAGTTAAATATTAAAAAAAAAAGAATATAGATAAAATATATTAACATTTATCTAGAAGAACTAGAAAAAGAACCAGATTTTGAAATGTTTAAATTGAGAAACATTTTTTTTTTAAATGAATTAGATATCAACTCCAAAAAGTACTGTATTCAAATCTGTCTATCCATTTTCAGGGAATAGGATTCCAATTGTAAGGTATTTTTGACGGGGCATGTTAAAAACAACGTAGGGAAAATAAAAGTCCTGTTGTTGTTCATTTTCATCGCAAATCCACCACGGGTCATTAATCTAACCGCCAACCTAAATTTTACCGGAGTAGGCACTAACAGAAATTGAGACAAATTGGGCTTCTCGACTTAAGGTATAATAGTCAAGCACCATAAAGAAATGCAATAAAGCCAGAAACATCCAATAGAGCTTCACGACGCTTCGAGTACTACTTGTGCAATCTTCGTTTTCAACTAAAAATCCAATGAAGCGTGGACGTTTACTGAATATGCCGAGTATTTCCGAATACTTTAGTTTTTTGTGAATTCTGATTGATGTAAATGCCAGGAATTGATATGCAGTATAAATGCTACTATATGGGTGTAGTATCATTTATACTGCATATCAATAATAATAATAATAGTAATAACTGCACATATAAATTTTATGCTATGATTTAATTTAAAGTGATTCTTAAACGACTTATATACTACAAAACATTACTGTAGGGTTTTAACAGTAAACCTAAAGATTTATTCATATGTAATGTTTATGTTTAGACCTTTTTTTATTTGTTAAAACATGAGTATATATACGCAGGCATATAAGACGTGTAATAAATTAGATTATATACAGTCATGTTTAGCCATTGTGGCGTACAAATATTTAAGCATTAAGTACAATCATCCCTAAATTTTATAATTTTTACATCTATGCAATGCAGAATTAATTGGGTATTATCATTATTCATTACATTCATATTATTGATGACATTATTACATTATTTTTTCATATTATTCATTATATATTATAGAATTATTCAAATTATCAAATTATTTTTTGACGGGCCTGTTGGTCGAGTGGTTAGTGACCCTGACTGCTAAATCGGATGTCGTGGGTTCGATTCCCACCCAGGAAAACTGTTGTGTGATGAGCACGGTCATTTATTCTGTGTTTGGGCATAATTTATCTATAATATGTATCTATTTAAAAATATATAAGTATGTTTATCAGCAGTCCGGTTACCATAGTACAGGCTCTGCCTAGTTAGGGATCAGACGGCCGTGTGTGAGATGTGTGAGGTATATTATTAGGTATTATTATTATTTACTATATTTTCTTTGTACATTGGTAAGTCATTAAATAAATAAGCAATACCTATCAGTGCATCAGTAGATCAGTTATCAATTTTATCTTGCAGGAACTCATCAATGTCATAATAATCTTTGGAAGGTCATTTTTCAATTTATTTTAAAATATATCATTGTTCTGTTCTTTCCAGAGTCTACGCATTTTATTATAGATTTTTGCGGCCATACAAAATATACTACTCCGGTGGTCTGAAAAGTTTCCGACCTCAACACGAAGATGGCAGAGCTCGTGAATAAAAGTTAGTGAATTTCGTTCTTCATTTGTTGACAGTTACTCGCCAAAGTTACATAAAAAACGGCGCGTTATGAACAATTATTTCATCTTCGTGAACAATTATTTTGCAGAGAAAAACGCCGAGTACTATTTTGACGGCTTACAGAGATTCCTATCTCTGTAAGCCGTCAAAAATAGTACGCATCGCTGGGAGAAGTGTGTAGAGTTACATGGAGACTATGTTGAAAAATAAAATAAAAAATCTGTAAAAAGGTCTTTGTTCGGTCGGAAACTTTTCAGACCACCCTCGTATTATGTATAAGTCCAATTTTTGATGTATGTAGGCAAAGTTTACTATTGTTACATCTATTGCGGATGATTACGATAGAAAGTAGTGGAAAAAAATTTGGATTTGTTTTTAGACTTTAATTAATTTTAAATATGGTTTACAACTATTAGTAACTTTTGCTTTGAACATAGTCCTTTAGCATCACTTCTGGATTTTAAATACTCATTCCTTATTAATAGAATTTCCCTAAAAGATAACGCCATATCTAAGATTGGAGGAAACCAGCCCATGGTACGCTGTAAGGAGCGTCAAACCTAATTTATATATGGCATGAGAAGAATTACTATTTTTTTTTAGTAAAGCTTTTGTGTGAGCTTTCCAGTTTTTTTTTTATTAAAACACCAAGAAATTTTGCATTGTCAACTTCTTCAATATTTACATTGTTATATTGTATATTGTATATATATACAAACTACGCAGGACAACAGTACTGCAAAGAGAAGAAAAACTTGCAACAAACCCTATACCAACCCGTCTGGCCAGCGTGGTATAGTAGGCCAAAACCTCCTTTCTAAGGAGAGGCCTATTTCCAGCAGTGGACTATTATAGGCTGTTGATGATGATTGATGATGATATTGTATATTTAGGTTAGTGATAGTAGATCCTCTTTGAGTACAGTGCATAATTTTTATTTTATCTATATTCATCTTTAAATTGTTGTTCTCTAACCATTGTATAACTGATTTTAGAGAATTATTTATTTTATGATTTTTTTTACTGTTTTTATGTTGTTGATAGACTGACTAATAATTTTCATTACTTAATTTGTAGTTATCTTAACCCAGCTTGTTAGATTAGCTACAAGTTTAGTAACGAAAATTATAAAACAATGTATCAACTACATAAAACCAGTAACAAAAAGCATAAAATAAGGGAAATAAGTTCAACTTTTTTTGCAGCAATCATCCGTTTAAACAGCCTTGATCTCCTCGAATTATTGCTAACATTCCGCAAAATCTCCTTCCTTCTACTACCTACCTCTCTTATCAAACTTTACTATTAAAATATTTCCATTTTTGCTTTCTTATCCCTACAGAGCCCGATTAATGGATTGAGGCTTGCCAAAAATGGGACTAAAGTTATAATCGACAAAATCAGAGCTTTTATACGCCTTAGCCATCAGAGATTTAAGTGTGAGTGTGTATGAATGTACGAGTACGTATGTTTTATTGTTACTAAAGCTTTCAGTTTAATCACCGTCCGACGTCTATTAAACGAAAGCAACTCAACTATGTACATAATAAAGACAGTCAGAACAAGTATGATAGTGAGTCTTCAAGCTTATTTTATGATATATTTTAAATTATACATTATTTTATGGTATGGTATTACTTTATGGTATTGTCATAAAAACTGACAATTAACACGTTCATCTGATTATTTTTCTAGCACAATTTGTTGTACTCGTACTTTGATCCCACGGAGAAAGAGCATAGTAGGTTTCAATAGATTAAAGGGCATACTAGTTTATTACGGCGCAGAAAAGCTGGCAAGGAGGGGCTCCGTAACACCGGTAGCTGACCCAACCACAACTTGTTAGTTGGGTGCCTTTCAACCAACTTCTCTTTAACCTCCGACTCCTGGGTCAGGTACGTGAAGCATGTAACCAACGGTGGATAAGCCCAGTTAGTGGACACACAACGGAATAGTATACTTCCTGATACAAGATTGCTTCTAAAAGCCTGCGAACGCTCCATGAGGCTTCTGTGCTTCTGGAAGGAGCTTGGTTGGCATACCTAGTCAATCTTAATAAATGCGGAAACTACAGTCCCTTACTAATACCAATACCACGGTATCAGTTTATTTAATGTAGCCTGACATAATTCTTATCTCATCTCATAAAGAGAGTATTCGTTTTATCGTCATATTATTTATTTGTCTGTAACATGTATTATCGCTTAAAACAATCATACTGTTAATTAATCAGAGAATTTCTTTACTCTTTATTCGCTCTATAATGTATTGTATGTAGAATACGAAACGTACGAGAAAGAATTACATCATAATGAATGATACGTGAATCAAGTACAAGTACCTATAAAACATAAATTAGATAAAACAAAATTAATATTATGTGGATTCTAGGCGCAGGGTACCCTAAAAACTATTATATGGATTACTTAGGTCTGCCTCTGACCTCAAATCTCTAGTAAAAGCCAACGACAGCTTATTGAACGTTGTTAGTAAAGTGTCCAGATTTATTCGATAAAGGATTTTAGGCATGATTTTGGCTTTAGGCGTTAAAGTTACTTTTTGTTACATTTCCTAAGTGCTAAGGGCCTGCTAGTGACAAATTTTGAACATTAAAAGATATGACATTTCGTAAATACGCATTTTCTTTCTTTATATTTTTAAAACATCTTGTTAAAAGTGGCGTTCAACTAATCCAACGTTTGTCTTAAAAATTAAATTGCTTTCAGAAGTAAGGTGGCCTAAGTTTTAAAGTACACATTGTAGCTTACATGTGCTTACTTTTAAGTAGTGTTTCTCTATCTCCTCCTCATTCTGGGGAAGCATACTTCAGAGACCCGTAGTAGTACCCGTGTAGAATTACTTAATTATTGTTAGTGATTAGTTATAGAATCTGCACTTTTTAAATTTACTTTAAACCACATTTACTTATTTGAAAACCAAAACAACTTAAAAATATATATATATCTATTACCTCTATATCTATTTTCACGTGTATTAGCACTTTTTATACCTACTACTCTGTCAAGAAAGTACCGGGAAAAGATCAATAATAGCATAGAATGTAATACATAGCAGCATAAAAATACTATTTAAAATGGTAATGGTGTCAAAATGCTTATTCAAGTAAGCACCCACACAAATACTACCCGACTTATTAACTCTACGCATCGCTACTGAGCTGCAGATTATGAATAAATTGTATTATTACGAGTATAGGTAATGCGTAAAGAGTTGGCGCAAATTTCAACAAAATACTAATAATAATATTTTAGAAGAATTAAGAAGAAGATTTGTAGACTGAACGGCTATGTACGCTATTGAACCGTAGATATCTACTTTCGTTCTAAAACTTGTAATATACCTAGTCCTTTTGCATATAATATATGTGAAGACACAAGAGAGTAACAATCCTTTAAGTGCCCGCCCCCCTTCGGAAAAAGGGTATGACTATAAAGCAACGTAAGAACTGCTTAATAGGATTATTTAAAAATATCAGTGTTTCTTTCTTTTCTAATTTTCTGCAATTTAACTTCGTTACTTAAACGTACTACACCGGAATCACTATTTCAGGAACTTCATAGTTATTGAGTTAAGAAAAGAAGATAAAACTAAGTAGTAACTTAATTAGAACATTTAACTTCGTTACCAATTCTATTTTGATGGAAAACGCCCGAAGATGTACACAAGTACGTGCCAGCAAACGAGATCCGGGTGTATCTAATCTGTTTCAGGAAACTTCAATTTTAACTCTTCATAATGACGTTTCAGTTTTAGGGCAATGTTGTCATAGCTACACTGAGGAAACACCTCAAAGCCGTTGATTTAAGTTAATAAACTTTCATGAAAACAAATTCATGAGAAATTGGTTTTTGTAATCAAAAGTATTGATGATCAGTAATCAAACCTTCCTCAAGTTACACTTATGATTTTCTTCTGTACATCTTTATGTTTTCATAGCTATCACTCACCACATCCCTCGTTCTAATTGAGGTATGTGGTTTTTCTTGGTCTAAGAACACTCACTAGAAAAAACTCTTCCATTTGAGTTATCTACTTAAATTGGATGAATTTGCGAGAAGCTATGTCTAAACAATCAACTTAAACTTAACAGTGCTCAGTACTTCTCTTGTAAAATTCTTATGATTTCTTTAAGTTAAAATTCTTTCAACTGAAAAGATTCATCTGTCTTCCAAACAGTGCACGGAGTGTAGGTAAGATTCTCTAAGGATGGTTATTGAAGCCCACCTACTGATCTGCAGATAAGTACGTATACAGAATGTAGTAAAGTATCTCACCTTAGAATCTCGATATAAACAGGATGATGTGGCGGAAAAGTTTTATTTTCTCCCATTTGTTATTTACGATTCAAGAGATTCCACAACAACATCTTTTGCAGTATTGTTACTCTATATTAGGAATGTGTTCCTATGAAACTGTTTGCCAGATGAGTGCTTATTTATTGTTGTTTACGCCGTTGCTAGTTTATCTTAAATATTTTATTCATTGTTATACTTATAATAATAGATATCAAATAACCGTTGTTTGATTACAAAGACAAGATTCTCTTGTTTAGGCATCTTCCAAAAAGAAGGAAGGTTGTAATTTATTAAATCCTTTGTTTTTTTGTGGTTCAGCACCTGATTATTCAAAGATTTAAGAACCGATTAAGAAATAACCTTTAATTTAATTGCTAGCAGGGACAGACCTCGTCCGATTCCGTCGACCAGGACCTCGCGTTCAGAAGTCCGGACGCGGGGCTGTCCTCCAGCGTATTCTGGGCAGAGTTCCAATCGCAGCTCAGTGCTGATTGATGCAAATTCTCAAGTTTTTTTTTAATTACTATGGTTATTATGAATATAATGATATTCATAATAACCATAGTAATTATTTAGACACATCACTTTTACATCAGTTTAACCTCTCTTAAATTTATTCACAATGGTATCTATATAATATTATATTGGTAATAGTATTATTTTAATCTTATTACATCAACTTTGAAGGACCGATAAAAGCCAGTAAGAGGATATTATTATTAAGCTCTTTCATTGTTCGATATATTTATGATGCCTGGTACTCATTATTTATTAGAAGTGGGTTCACGGCACTTGTACATAGGATGGTGCTCGAAGCTGCAATCGCTTGAACGTAAGTTTGACACTTGACAATGCCGCCTGACTGGCAACGAGCCTTAAAACTTGAACGTCAAAAACTGATACAGGTCGTTTAGTGTATATAATACTAAAGCCTATTATAGAGTGCCATAGATAACCCCGCAACACATAACGTTTTTCTTTACTTTTAGAAATAGATGGGAATCACGCCAAGGATGCTTCATTTCTTGATAAAGGGCCCCTTGTTTTTTTTTTTTTTGTTTTTTCCGTGTGGAAATCCCCTCGGATACCACCTGTCGGTGGCATGTCGGACTCGAACCGACTAAAACCGCACGCCGTCGCCGGGTACTAATAGCCGGGGAACCAGGTATACCCTAGAAAGGAAGTCCTTGGTGCCCCGACATACCTCGGGTCATCTACAGACGAGTAGACGACCCCCCCCCCCCCCCCGTGTGGGAACCCCATGTTCCCTGTGCTCCCTGGAAGCGAGCGCGCTTCGCAACGCGCTCGCCGCCACCCCGGCCTGCTTCTGCTAGGGTGACAGATGGCCTCACCTGTCACCCCCAGGCCTGCGCTTATGGAGGACGGAGGTCGTTCTGCGACCTCCGGCGCCTGAGTCGCCTGCGGTGCCTGGCCCGTTCCCGGGCCTGGCGGGCCGGGAGAGTTCTAAACCTCTCCCGGTCCCGCTCCGCCGTCTCCTTCGCGAGCATAACTTGCTCGCAGAAGGAGACGGCAGAGTTCCACGCACTCTCGCTCCGCACGATAGCCGCAATCAGGCTATCGAGCGAGAGAACTCCCACTCCGATGGCCGCCACGAGGTCTCGCCTCTGCTCAACCCACGCCGGGCACTCTGCCAGCGTGTGGAGAGCCGTGTCCACGGTCTGGCCATTGCAGTGGTGGCACTCAGGCGTTGGCTCCTTGCGGATCAGACACAGGTGATCTCCGAAACATCCCTTCCCAGTGATCACCTGCGTCAATCGGTATGAGAGGGTCCCGTGACGCCTCTCGAGCCAATCCTCCATAACGGGTCTTACCGCCGCGATGACGGCGTGCCCGGCGCTCGGTTGCCCGAGTCGTTCCCTCCACTCCCCTATGATGACCTGACGGAGTTGGTATTTCCGGTCATCGATTTCTCGAATCTCGGGGCATCGACCCAACTCCCGCGCCTCCTTGCGCCACTGATACAGAGCCGCAAGGACTCTCGCCTCCAGGTCCCACGGTGGAGTTCCGGCCAGGAGACTCGCCGCCTCAAAGGAGATCGTGCGGTACCCCCTTATGATCCTGATGGCCAGCATTCGCTGCGGTCGTCGCAGTATCGCGACGTTGCTGGCCTTCAGGGCCCTCGCCCATACTGGGCACCCGTAAAGGGCCATGGACCGCACAACCCCCGAGTAGAGTCTCCTGCAGGAGTCATCGGGTCCCTTCATGTTGGGCAGCAGCCGCGCCAATGCACGCGCTGCCCCAACCAACTTGGGGACCAGACCTCGGAAATGATATCCGAAGTCCCATCGGCCATCGAGTACGAGCCCCAGATACCTGATCGAGGGCTCGATGCCGATGCGAGTGCCTCCTACCGTGAGCCTAGATCCCTCAGGCGGCTTCCTCCGAAGCCCGTGGAAGAACAGGGCCTCGGACTTGTGCAGAGCCACCTCGAGACCCAGCCGCCGGATACGCTCAACGACTTGGGCAACCCCGGCCGTGGCCCTCAGGGTTGCCTCGTGGTGCGTCTTGCCGTGCGCCGTCACGAGTGTGTCGTCAGCGTAGCACACGACGGCGTGATAAAGGGCCCCTGGGACCGAAACTCGCCCTTTTTTATGTTGACGATGTACAAAATCCATTCAAATCCATTCGGATCTCCTGCTCCTCGAGGTCGCAGAGCCAGGATCCCTCCCTACTCTGAGGAGGATCCGGGCCTTGTTATTTCAGGTCCCCCCCCGGGTCGATGCGTCTAGTAAGGCCTTATCCCTGGGTAAGCCGCGGACTTCCCTGCAACTATCCGCGCCATTCTATCTATCGCCTGCTGCAGCAGTTAATCTGCTAACAGAGGTCCCCACTCTCCGGCAGTCTGCGGCCCCGTCGACGGCTGGTATCGCCACCGACGTCCTCTATGTTCGGGATCAGCTCTCTCCCGATCCCGTTCAGCGGTTTCTTTCTGAAGCATTATAGCTTCACAGAAAGAGATTGCCACCAAAACTAGTCTAGGCTTTCTCAAAATACACAGTTTTAAAACCGCGTATCTTAAATTCCAACACGATAGTAATTTTGCATTTATAGTGAAATAAATATTACCTGTACCACTACTTGCATTGCTTGCCCATGAGCCTCGTGAACGGCTACCGTATGATTTGAGTCTTTCAGTACTTTCAGATGACCATTTTCACGTTGACAGGATTTTCGTTTTAGACAGAATTAAAAAACCATCTTGTCCCAACATGGTTCCAGTAAGTAGCGCAAAAAAATTAGCAAAATAACATTATTGGAAAGTTTATTTAGTTTTAATGAGATTGGGGCTCAATATTTAAGTTTCTACCCGACATAACTTTGTAAAAAGCTCAACTAATACCTACTGTGTGAATTTATAATGTAAGTTTTAATGCCCAGCCTCAATATGCTCAAGTAAATAATTCGGAGGTTGTACAATTTTACCTAAAAAGATTAATGGGGGCAAGTTGTGCATAATTTATGTATACATGATAGGAAAGGGAATTCGTAATGTAATATTGTTTGTGTAGGATTTGGTACTGGCTACTTGCTACAATTTTATGTTAAGAGTTCAGTTAATGGGTTGACATATGGAAATTATCTGGGTCTGATCCTCGACGGGAGGTGGCTCTTCGACGAGCACTTTCGACAGCTTGCTCCAAAGCTGGTCGGCGCTGCGTCTGCCCTAGGGCGACTTTTATCCCATCTTGGTGGACCCAGCGTCGCGACAAGACGATTGTACACGGGGGTTGTACGGTCAATGGCACTCACTGCACGGTGCACCGGTATGTGCGGCGGCTCTGACCGCCCAGAATAGGGCACGCCTGTGGCGCCCTCAGAGGGTATTGTCGGTTAGAGCCATACGCGGTTACCGCACCGTTTCGACGGAGGTGGCTTGTGCGTTGGCCGGAACTCCCCCGTGGGATTTGGAGGCGGAAGTGCTCGCCGAAGTATATCGGCGGACGGCTGATTTCCTGGCGGGTAGTGGCAGTCGGCCCCCGCCCGAAGAGATACGCGAGTGGCGTGAGGCCGCTCGCCGAGCCACGATGACTCGTTGGTCGTCCAGCCGGTTATCGACGAATGGGCAGGGCGGCAGCATGGGACCCTTTCCTTCCAACTGACGCAGGTCCTTTCCGGGCACGGCTGCTTCGGGAAGTACCTGCACTCGGTCGCTAGGAGGGAACTGAGTACCGCCTGCCACCACTGCGATTGCAGTGAGGACTCGGCCCAGTACACGCTAGCAATGTGCCCGGCTTTGGCGTCGCAGCGCTGGGTCCTCATTGCAGTCATCGGAGGGGACCTCTCGCTACCGGCCGTCATACGCTCCATGGCCGGTAGTGAAATATGTTTTACCGCGGTCGCATCCTTCTGTGAACACGTCATCTCGCAGAAGGAGGCGGCGGAGAGGGCCCGGCAGGATGACCTCCACTCGGACCCAAAGGGCGGAGGCGCGCTTACCAGCGCCTCATGCCGCCCTTCGGGTTTTCCCCTCCACCCGCTATAATGGCCAGCCGCGAGGAGGTGACGTCCGCGTGTGCCGGACGTCACCTAAATAGAGAATGTACCCGAAGGTGGTGCCCGCACAATTGCGGGCAGGCGCTAGGAGGGTCCGGATGTCTTAATAACAGCAGTTCCAGGATCCCTCCTATTACAGGCGCAGAGTGGCACACCGTGTGGTTTTAGTCGGTCTGATTCCGACACACCACCCCGCCGCAAACCCCGGTGGGGTGACGGCCCGAGGGGGTTTCTACACGTAAAAAAACAAAAAAAATAATGGAAATGACCAGTATTATTGTAGTAGACATTTTTTTTCTGAGAAAACTTCTCAATAATAAAATAGTTCAGGTTTTTTAAGCTAAAAGCAATGTATTCACATAATACCTCATAAAATAATCTTTCATTGCAAACAATTACCGGTAGTAATAAAACAAATAATCTTTATAAGAAGTAAAATCCGATAAATTACTTCGATAAATCTATTTAAAAATAAGTTGAATCGACTTTAAACAATATTGATAAAGAGCACTAAAAATTAAAAAATAATTATGCCAACGGTGCATGGCCTCAAACAGTGGTTCACTAAGTAGATTTACACACATTCAGGAACTAAACTTCATTAAAAGTAGGTTTACATCAGTAATATACTTTCTATCTGAATTCTAAGCATACAATCTTTCCATTTTAAGCTCCTCACCTAATTCATCACACTACAGCCGCTTTTGCCTTCTAAAGTAACATTACAGAATTAAATTAATAACGTTTCCTTTGACGAAAATTAAAGGTACCTGCTATGTTGAGGTACAAGTTTGATATGTGAATTTCGCGTACTTTTACAGTCAAGAGAAAATGTTATGAGGTTTATTAATCTGAGGGCATTTTCCGTACGTTGCTTTTAGTGTGATGAAAGTTGTTGCGAAAGTCCCTTGTGCCATATACTGGTAAGTCCATTACGCAAATGGATGGAACGGAAATGAGAGCTCGTTTTTAATTTCGTTGTCATGTAAATACGTGATATTAATATAAGTGTCTCCTGTTTACTTGGTCGTAGTTAATTAAAGCTTTTGGCAAATTAAAAAGCTATACATATTATGTGTGTATAAATTGTAAATTTATAAATAGTAGAAACCTGGCAGTCGACTCGACCACCGGCTTAGCAGCTAGATTCACTAACCACTAGACCAACAGGCCCGGCAAAGGAATATCTTTGTACAATGCGCTTTTCAGTAACTCATGCATTTTAATTAAGTCATTTTGAAGGTGTTTGTGTTACTACATCGAAGCGCTCGATGAATGATGAAGATCGAAGCGCTCTTGAAACGATAGACATCTTTTTAGGCTTTGTATAGTCCACCTATTCTGTGGGACACAGCGTACAACTCTCATCCGCACAAGCTATCTATGTGGTTAAGATTGAGAGGCCTGCTTGGTTACATATAAAACATAGTTTCTCTCTGGTACCTAACCTAAAATAATAGTGATCACCACGTCAGCACCACGTCATATATGATCACAGTCTCACAAATAAGTAAATACTCATGACCACAGATAGCGTAGTATAGTGTTGCACGTACGTCAATAGTTATAAGCTTTTAAAAAAATGAAATATTTCTGTAAGTTGTATTAAGTTAGCAATTTATATTAAGTTGTATGCTGTGTTTTCTTACAGAATGAAGTTTATTTTATTTTATTTATTTATTTAAATGTCTATCAGCGGTCGTAAATTCGTTGTCAAGTCTAGCGAAAACGATGACCTTGGCGTAATTACCTGGGTCGCGACGAAATAACCTCTTCAAAAATTCCTAATCCTACGGTGTAACCGTGCCCAAAGGATGAATGGCTGGTGGGATGACATATTTTTTCTTCATCAAACTGTTGTTCACAAACAAGTTTGATCTTGGTATATTTGGGAAGAGGCCTTTGTGAAATATTTGTTGGGTTAAGATTTTAGTTGAATTTGTATTATTGGTATTTACATTTGCCATGTTGTTCCAACGAGTAGGGTCGAATTTCTTTGCATGTGGCCAAACGGAAAGAATACATTTTGAGATAAAAAAGGAATTTTCCAAATCGATTTACAAAAGAAGTTCTGAGGTATCAAACATTGTAATTATTATTTTTTACACAAGAACCTAATAAATATATAATAGGTCTTTACCTATGAAATTGCCGTTTTGTATGCAATAAGTGAAAGTACTTATTTTTTCAAACTTTTTTATTTCTGTTATTCAAAGTAATCACCCATACAATCGACGCATCTTTGCCAACGCATTGGCAGTTTATTGATGCCCTTCTTGTAAAAATCAGCTGTACGGGAGGCAACAAACTCTTCAAAGACATTTTGTACTGCCTCTCGGGAATCGAATTTTTTACTTACTAAAAAGTTGTCTAAATTTTGAAAAAAGTAATAGTCGGTAGGTGCAAGGTCTATTTTTTAAATAAATATACAACTTATTTGTGAACTTACATGTCACTAAGTATCTGCTAAACCATCCAGCTGCCGGATCCTATAATAATGTCAATTTCTGCTGCAATATGACCAACATGTAAGCGACAATCAACGACCTTTCTAACACCTTCAATAAGAGAATGGAAGAATTTGAAACCCAGCTCACAAAAAATCTGGCCCGCCTGCAAGTGTGGCCAATCTGTCTACAGAATTTAGCTACTACAGCATCAGGTGGAGGCACTGTCTCACACTGTAGAAAATATTGTAATGCACATGCGACGGAAGATCCTGCTCTTGCATGGTATCGAACAGACAAAGGATGAAGTTATTGCTGACACCGCTGTAAAAACTCACTCACTCAGCACCTCAGTCACCAGGGCTTCACTACAGCTGATATCAAGCGCTGTCAAAGTTTGGGTCAAGCCAGTTCCACCAATAAACACAGACCCATACTCATTAAGCTTGCTGACATGACAGTCCGCGACAACTTTATGTTACAGTAAAACGAAGCTGATGGGCTCTGGTCTCACGTTGTCGGAGTTCTTGACTAAAACCAGGCATGATATATTCATTGCAGCCCGTGAGAGGGTGTGAATTGCGAGGTGCTGGACCAGGGAGGGCATTGTTTACGTCTTGGGGCCTGATGAAGTGCGTTATCGAGTAGTGTCCTTAGCCGAGCTAAACAGAGTTCGCACTATGCCACCAAAGCCGACCATTGCAGCTCCGAAATTCCGGTGGCAATCAGACGTGCACAAACACTTGCTTCCCTTAAAAAGCAAGTGAAGGAATGTTACTTGGGACTTATCAATGTCCCTAAAGTTATTAACTTTATACCAAGTCAATAAGGTTTAATCCAAAATATTATGTATTTAGTATTTATAAATCACACGTATTTATTTTATTATACTCGTATGTATCTAATAACGCCACTAGTCTTGTTCTGCACATAGTATATTCCCTCTAGTACGTTATATACTCACCAAAGTACAACAAATATATACTATGTGTAACTATCACCATCTTTTATATTTATATACATTATCATCATCATCAACAGCCTATAATAGTCCACTGCTGGACACAGGCCTCTCCTTAGAAAGGAGGTTTTGGCCTACTATACCACGCTGGCCAGACGGGTTGGTACGGGGTTTGTTTCAAGTGTTCCTTCTCTTTGTAGTTTATTTATATATATATATATATATATATGTATATATATATATATACATATATATTCTACTTTAATTTACTCTTTTAGTCTATTTCCTAACACACCAGCCATTACCCTATACCTCTTCCCCTTCACGTTTTCTGTCCATACCACGGTTGCCTGTAAGAGATTGCCTTTGAGCGATAAGGCCGCCATTTGTATTTGTCTAACCTAATTTAAGTTATTTATTGTATATTTATACCTGGTGTACTTATTATTATTATTATAATCATCTTTCATTCATCAAACTATTGGTCCGGCATAATTCGGATTAAATTTATAATTAAAATAACTGATGTACGTGGATGACTGCGTTATTTCTTGATATTTTAAATAATATTTCTGAATAAATAATATAAAATATACGCACTGTAGGCGATTATACCAGGGTTTATTTGCGATAATTTGCTCGCTTCATTAGAGAGAAGCCACCTAATTAGAACTAAAATAATCAAATCATCATAGAAACATGGTTATATAATACGGGTATATAACAGTATAAAATAATCATTTTATATCGACAGAAGAGTTTTACAATATTTCATCTGGACATTTTGCGTACATGAACATACATACTATTATACATTAAGCGGTGTGATTTGTCAAGTACGACTAGTCAGCTACGGAGCTGAGTTACTAATCAACATTTTCACATAAATGACTTTTTGGCATGGAGCAAGATATTTGCATTTCTTACCGTTGTTAAATCTTGTTTACGTGGGCACTTAATAAGTGAGCCTTGGGAAGGAAAGGCCACTTGGAGGTAACTTTTAAATTACGTCTCCGTACCGCTAACTTATTTACTCCTTATAAGAAGAAACAAAATATAATTCCACTTTTCAGGTCAAGAGATAATGGCCTTTGATAACAGCCTGAAAAAGCTTTCCGCTGTTTTGTTTCTTTTATCTTTAAGTTTCTGTGAAGTTTGCCACAAAAATTATAACTTGCGAGATTAAATAAAGAAGTTTTAATAAATTGCCCAGGGTTAGCTAGAATTAATGCTAAGGTGAATCTAATATTTCATTTTTGAGTAGTATCTTCAAAAAGATTAAATCTTTAAAATTGTTTCAAGTTATGATTTGCGAATAGGAGCGTTCAAATTTAGTGTCAAAGTTTAGATTTGCTCCATTTATTTTATGTTCACTAACAGTTGCTGTGACAGACTGGTTGGCTTCAAAAACACTGTAAATTTTGTCACTAAGAAATGTTGGGTATGTGGTGCAGATAGTTGGCTTAAAGGTATAACTCAGGATAAGAAACTATGTGCTAATAAAAGCAGTATATTTTGAACAATCTTTTATACAGTTTTTGTGTGACACTTACATGACGTTAACCTGTATCCTTTGACGATTGAATTTTTTCATTGTGGGGAATTTTTATTTTTGGTTTCAGTAAAAAATAAATAGGTTTGATTAGCACTAAGTGCTGACATTTTTCATATTAATTTTTGTGGTTTTTAGGGCTATGTACATCATTTTTGTTACAAAAAATGATACGTATTAATTGTTTGGATGTTGGTGATTATTTTAGAAAAATAAATGCTTCTAAGACGAAAATGGTACCGTGTTTTGTATATAGCATCTGCTTCTTAATAAAATGTTTAGATATAAGATATGAAAGGTCCTTGAGTTATCGCTATGATGTTTACTGAACGATTTGAAGCTTTTTACTAGGCCTACTTAAAAGTTATAGCTATATAGATACCTATTGTTTGCAAATCAACTTATAAAAAAAATCACTTTTATAAGATTTTTGCTCGCACACAACTTTCTAAACTAAAAATACAAGTCAAGAATTCCAAAAGCTAAAGTAAACAAAAGAGTTTGATGAAGATACTCGTAATTTTAATAAAAACAGTACTTATGCGATTAACGGATTTCTTATGCGTGAAAGTGTTTTATATTTTTAAACACTAAAGTACGTTTAGTTTTCTTTTTGAACGATAAAGTTCGTTCAATAATAAAAAGAAAACTAAACGTTAAACTTTCAGTTGAGGGCTCGAGCTTACCGCTAATTGCCTGTTCAAGTTTATTTGACCTGCTTGATCTACATTCCCAGTCTATAGTCTAAGCAATATCTCTTTTCATCCCTTGCCTTTCTTTTCACTCAAATTCAGTAACAATAATATACATTTTCTCAGAACTGGTAAAAGATGCTGTTTCTTAATATCTAAAAGTAGAAGTATTTCTTTCTGAGAGCGACTGTACCATTCGGCTGGAGCGGAGGTAACGCCTTTTACTGGACTCTTCGTGTAGTGGTTAGCGATCCTGACTGCTATGCCAGAGGTCTAAGCTTCAATTCCCAGACAGGTGCTTATACTCACACCAAAGTTTTGTATGCTGAGCATGGTGATTTTTACTTTATCTGAATAAAATTTGTCCATAAAATATATGTGTTTAGAAATAAATAACTATTTTTACTTAGAAATAAATGTGCGACTAAAATTATTCTCATCAAATCATCGGGTCTCGATCATAGAGAAGGTAGGGTATTAGGAAATTTATATTCTCCCGTCTGTTGTACGATCAAAATCATGCCCACTTCACGATAGTTAATTGCAGCTTAGCTAAACAGAGACAGAGAAGACTATAGGGCGTCTATCTCTCTCGTTGCCTGTGTCGTTTCCACTTACAGACAGCTGTACTCCGTGTTCTCTCCATACTTATATCTATATGGTCTCGATTTAATAATTGAAAAATATCAGCTTCCGCTCGGGGGTCAAATAATCCAAACGGCAACTAAAAAATAAAATAATGCCAGTTAGCAAGGATACCTGGAGATAACCGATTTTCATTAAATTAACACCTAATGTTACTTTAGGATATGTTTTACTGTTTTCTAGTTTCATTTTCTACATAAATTAATTTTCAAACAAATATTTTAACAATGTGTATAGTTATTATTTTTGAGCATATCGCAATTATTTTTTTTTAGTATTCTAAAATCTATAGATACATGAAATATACATTTTATTATATAAATCCGTTTAAAGTGCAAATTTTGAATATATCAAACCACAAAATATTAGCGCTGTCATTTACTAGTTCAAAAAACATTCGTTAGGAATCGTTCCTCGAATAAGACGATTAAATGCATAAAAATAACATTAAATATAAGCACATGTTGCAGTTTACGTCGAGATTCTGCAGTTTCACGCCCTGCAGCTAACATCACAAAGGTTATTATGCAAAATTTGTGCCAAAACGCGTTGTTCTGTGTGTAGTTTCGATGGCGGAAACCGTGGGCTTTTATTTACTTGCCGCCCGGATGCAATTGTGGTCTGAAATTACGCATGATAAATTGTCAACTGACTTTTGGTTCAATTTGCTAATTAGTGTTTGTGAGTGATTTCCGCAATTCATGAATAATGTTCTATTTCTATTATTCCTATTAATATCAATTATTTAAACGCGTAGGTTTTTTTTTCTATTTTTACAGAAATTCGTATACTTTTTACGTTTATAACGACATAATGTTTTTTTTCGTCGGTAGCTGTAGAAAATTATAAACGTGTCGTAAATCTCGTAATTGAATTTAAATTATATTTCTTATAACTTTTGTCTAATTTTATATCTTTGGACAAGTAAACACAGTCAATATGCTGATACTCATATTTGGTGCACATTTAATGGGATAATAAGCCACTTAATCCACACCACCTGCCAGCGCATCGCTTTACAGTGCTTAACAATTTATTTTATACTTTTAAACAATCAAGGATATCGCAGTTCGCTGATATATTATCGGCGCAGGGAACATTTGAGGAGACATTCACAAAGTAGATGTCTAATCTTGAAGTTCAAATACAAAGTGCTGGTCCTGCTAAAGATACTGTGGCCAAGGTTGCGGCACAATTCCGAACTTTTCGGGAGTTAATTTTTTCCATGTTTGGCATGCTCCGGAAACGAATCAGTGAATGCTCATGAGAGATTGACGCCGTAGAAACCAGACAGCGGCGTAATTCATTGGTATCCTTGGGTGTCGAGTAAGCTGGGAAGGAGGACTGTAGGGGTGTCATAATACAGGTTATCAAGAGCAAGTTTGGCCTTAAGGATATACCTGCTTCCTCCATTAAGGTCTGCCACCGGATTGGAGTATCGGATAAAGAGCGTCAGCGGCCTAAACTTGTTAAGTTTTCCACCGTGGATGACAGATCGTCAGTTTGGAAGGCTAACTCAGGACTTAAGGGTTCCTCTATAACTATAAAGGAGTTCCTAACAAAGAATAGGCAATCTATATTCGCCAAGGCCAGGCTACAATTTGGTCTAGTCAGTCTAGTCAATATAGTCATCAAAGTCCCGGTGGTGGAATCCGGCACAAGATCACGACCATCGACGAGCTAAAACGACTTCCGCAAAGCCCTCAAAGCCTGCAGGAGATGTCAGGTCTGGTAAATAAATTCAATTCAGCAGTGACATTTAGCATTTACTTAATAGTAGTATTTACCATATACTTATAACTATTCCTTGTATACAAGACCCTTAGCCCACTCGCATACTTATCTTTCAATTGTTTTTATTTGTGTAGATTTCTAACCCTTAATTTTTTATTGTTATATAGATTTTTTGTTCATTTTGACTTGACGGTTTAGGTGTATTATTAAAGAGTATAGAGTAGCATAGAATAAATATTTAATCATTCGCTCTTTCGGTCACTGTTGTTCGGATACGGTACGCGTAATATAATGTTTGGCATTAAGGGCGAATAATAGTCTGTATAAAACACCTACGTTATTTTCATACTGTTATGAACTGTATTTTAAATGTTTGTTTTTCTGTTCAAACTTTTTCTAGTGATGTAAGCTAGCGGGTGGTGTAAAGAAACAAGAACTGTAACAGAACAGAATCTGCACGTAATTAATTGATATATAAAAAAATAATTATTTTTTCAACTATATTTTTATTTGTATTACTCATACATATTTATACTTTATTCGTACTTATGTCTTCAGATAATGAATATTATGTTTCTGCTTATGAATCTAAAACCTCTTTTAGTGATGATAGCTTCTCTTCCGTAACAGAAACTCTGTGGTGTTATACGCAAGAAATTTAGTAGTAACAAAAAAAGCCAACTGTTTAATCTAAATGCCCAAAGTGTTCCTAGCCACTACGCTGCTTTGTATGAGGCATTTTGTGATGCCAATATTCATGCCGTTGTGATCACATCTCTAAACCTCGATCGATTAGGGAAGGGGGTGGTGGCGTGGCTATTTACTTGCGCAGTGACTTTCTCCATAGAATTATATCATCTTTCTCTTCAAATTATGATGCTTCTGCTGAATTCCTATTCTTAGAGGGTTGTGTCAAAGATTATTGTCCCCCTTCTATTGACTTTTTCACTGATTTTGAAACAGTTCTTGAATTATTATTTTTGAAAAGAACTTTTCCCGCATTAGGAAAATATCCTGTGTCGCGGGGGACTTTACAAACATACAGTAGTAGTAGGAAGCGGCGTGGCTACCGCTTAAACCACTACGCCATCCGTTCAGTCGAGGTGTCTCAGCACCGCTCCCATTTGAAATGGCTTTTTAATTCACCAACGCAGGCAGACACGAGCATTAACTACCCTATATTCTTTACTCTTTTCTCCAAATCCTTCCTTCTTTCTTCTTCTCAAATTCAATACTTAAGTGCAAACCACGCAAAAATTTTTAGATCTTTAGACAACCTACTAACCTATGTATATATAACTACTTATGTATTATGTGTATTAGTATCATGATTACTTATTGTATTTGTATTTGTCATTAAAATTATTCCAATGTTATTTATACATGTACTCTGCTCATATGATATTCTATATATTCTATAGTCGTAATAAATTACATTTTTAATTTCTGTGCATCTACCACGTTTGGCTCTGCATCGCCCTACGGTCGACTGGTAGAAAATTTATGTCTTTGTCACATTTGTGCATAAAGATTTAATAAAGAAATAAATGTACTATTTGGGTATAATTTTCCGCTCCAAATAGCTATTCCCACTAGTCCCATGTATGGAACTAGTGAGTTTCAAAAGTTTCATGTGGAACTGGCTTCATGGAACTACTGGGAATAAACCCTAATAACAACATTAGTATAAAAATGACTCACCTTTCTAAGAAACATTAAATAAGTATGGTTGTGTGAAAGAGGAGTTGTCTTTTAAAGAATAAAAAAGAAAAGAAATAGGTTTAAAATTTAAAAAAGGATATAAAAAGTGAGTGGGAGAAGTCAAAATTTACTGTTCACCCATCCAAATGTATACTGTGGTAATGCTTTTCATACAATACCATTTACAAATTTTTTTTTAAGTGTAATACGTTATTCATAAAAAAGTCGCTTGTCAGGTCAATTCCAGGTACATTGACCAGAGTCAATGTACCTGGAATTGACCGTTCACGGCTTTCAGTCGATAGAACATCGACTTACAAATTACAAAATACGTTCTAAAATATTTGATGACATAGATATCTGCAAATTCAAAAACAATGACATGTCATGCGAACATTTGTACAAATAACTTTAATCTATTCCGTTTGGTTTAAGATTTAATCTACTTCTATGATTACTATTTTATGATTTAATCTCTTATACCTTAAATCCCTATAAAATAAAATAAATACCCCTAATAAAATAAATAATCCCCAAATATATACGAGTATAGCTGATTCTGCTATGATCAAAATGTAATATACCATAAAAACCAACGTTAAGGATTTGTAGTAATATACAATATTTGCATAGAGTTTCAGAGGTATATGGAGTTAGAGGTCTCAGATAGTAAAGGAATATACACATTACTATGAGGACGACTATATGTATAACTCTATCGCCAGAAAAATCGTTTACGTCTGCAAGTGTTGTTTTCTTACTCTTGTACTGCACAAGAGTTTACAAGAATTGTAGTGTACAAGGAATTATGTCAACAACAGTATACTAATACTTGTACTAGTCTAGTACTGTTGCCATAATACCTGTAGGTAGATATTCTACAAGATATGACGTAGGCACCTGCACGATATGGCACAAGATATGACGTGATAGCAATGGATTCAAACCGACTTCAACAAAACAAAATTATGAATGTCAAGAGAGTTAGATAATATGACGCGCCAAAAGCAAGCGTCTTCAATTAGACGAATAAAATATCTTTCCATATGTAGAAATTTTACGCCACCCGATTATTAGGTATTTTTTTGTAGTTTTTACTGAGAATTTCTTTATTATAGCCTCGTATTACCATTCTTAGGTTCAATTGAGATCGCTATAGCCAAATAAACCGATGTCTTTGTGGTACAGTTTAATGTTTGTAACCCATGCCGGCTGCCAAAAAAATTGGTTGGTTACGCATTGCCAGAGAGGAAGGAGTCTGTATTGTTCACTGTTTCTAAATGAATCAAGAAACAGGCTCGTACATACTGAGTATTTCTTATAGTGGAGTCGAATGGAGATTTGATTCAAATGTTGCATGGCCCGGCAACTACAAAGTTGTCTACCCTGACTGATGTGTCCCTGTATTACTTTGTTGGTTCTTTTTCTTCATGTGCCATTTTCATTCTCATCGAGACTATTCGTGTTTTGGATACTGTGGAACTAAATTTAGCTAAGCGGTCGAGTCGAGCACTCGCAAGTTCCGTGGCCAAGAACGTCATATACTTGCCACGCTTCTTTTTCCTTGAACTCCACGCTGTATTTTTATTTTTACAAAGTATAAGCTATATTACAGTTTACGATTCTTAACAGGTAATCGCTATTTCCCTTTCTTTATTTAATCTTTGCACAACACTCTCGTCCGTAATTGTTTTCGTCCAGCTTATTTTTTTTTTCCTTTTGAGGCACATGATAAAGTGGCCGAAGAAGGTAGTCAAAATGTGGGTTGTTCTTTGAGATTATAGCGTGTCTCGGCATGTATTGTTTGAGCAATCCAGTTCTTTATTTTAGATGATACCTCCAATGCGCAATCATAATCATGTAGTAATTTTTATTCTTTTGAGGCAAATGTTTATTTGAGGAATGGGGCTAACATTTCCGCATTAAACTATTTCATGGAGTTGAATACATGACATAATGATTAATTATAAATTTCATAGTTAATTGCGGGTTCCATGACAACAAAACTGTACTATTAATTTGTTCGCCAACCGCGCCCCTGTTCCTGTCACCTCATTCCCGAAATTGATGACAAATAGAGTCCCACCCAGCGAGTCTAAATGTCGCGCCGTGGTGTTTTCGATGGCTAATTGACTATGTTAACCCTTTGTTAGGTATGATGTCCATAATAGGCCAGTTAACCCATTACACTCTGCACGCAAACATGACTTCATAGTGATACTAATTAGAATAATTAAAATCATTTTTCTTTTTTTAAAAGATGTAGTTTTAAAATATATTTTTACGTTGCACTGTTATTCTTACGAGTATTACCCGCAAATGGTTTGATCAAACAACTTCTTTTTCTTGTCTTTTCTTTTTTCTTAATCTTCTATCTTTATTTAATTATTTTCCTATTATTAGTTAAATTTATCAATATCAAAACTTTATTTTAACTATAATCATCTCCAAGTATGTAGTGTTTGTTAATGGGTCATACTCAGAAAAAATGTACATTTGCCATTTGTTAATAAACTGATAAGTAACGAAATGGAGAATCAATGTGACGAAACTGATATTGTAAAGCAGGGTACATACTGAACAGAACACGCATAATTAATCTAAATAAAAACATAATATCTCAGAAATCTAAATCAGGCTCATCCTACCCGACGGGAATAAGTGAATATTCCAACGATACGAATATATCATTAAGAGAAGAACCCTAAGCCTTTTTAGTTGTTTAGTTAAGTTAGTGTGACGTAGTGCTTGAGTGCAACTCTTGAAGAACAAGTACAAAGTGTATTTACATTGGAGTAGGAACCATAAGAAAAGTACCAATGGACGCAAAACACCAAAAAGTACCAATGGACAAAAATTATAATATACTTAAAGAGTGCTTTAAGTATATTATAATTTTTTAGCTAATAAATTTAAATTACTTATTACGACTAAAGGCTTAATTGCAATTATTATGGGGGACCATCCAGCCATAAAATAATGAAAAAAAAACTCAATTGTATGAATCAGTATGTACGAGTATATATTATACTCGTACATACTGATATAGAATTGAGTTTTTTAGCTGGCAATGGTTTTGTAGCTGGCAATTGTAGGTTTAGTAGTAGTTACAAATTAAATTAAATTACAGTTTTCTCGTTAAATTACAAATTATTGTTCAATACATAAAAATAACTAAGAACAATCATACACATTTCTAAAAAATCAATTAAATAATCGGAGTAATATTGTGAAAATTTAATCGGGCCCTTCCATATTTCGAGCAACGAAAGAAAACAAGTTGTCAAGAACCGTTAAGACCAAATTGAAAAAAAAATAAGTAAGATAGTAATAACAATATTCCTTAAAAATAATATAATCTTTCATAATGAAAATCAGTCTCAAATCTCCATAACAAACAAATTTGTAACAAAAAGATATCAACGTTACGTACTGCTCCCTTATTTAAATATTTTGGTAACTGAAGAATCAACTTAATAAAATAATAAAATTATTGATTATAATTAAATGAAAATAGAAATAAATATAGAATTATAATTAAATAAAAAATATTCTAAATACTGACTACTCTGCACAAGTACCCACACAAATAGTAAAATAATAAGTCAATCATATTTTTTTTAGTTCAACAGAAATATATTGTTACGTTCGGGAATCAAGCGGGTCATTTTCATTGTACCACTATTACACTTCTGTTCCCCTAAATTAATGTAATAAAATTTTAATAGATAATAATTAATTTTTCAAATTAGAGTAACTTCGTAAACTCAGCTTTACAATTTCTCAGTTTCGTAACATAACAGAATTTAACTAAACTGAAGACAAACTCTGAGAAATTATAACCCCGAAAAATAATTCTGTTAGTACCAATTATTGTATACTGAATTTATTTGTCTATATATTATTATAACTAAGACGTGGGCATAAAATAGTACAATCAATCGTATATGCTTATCGAAATTCAAATCGTTTATCACCCTGACAGTATTTTTTACCAAATGCGAATTCAACACAATGACTCCCGTGTACAGATGAAAACAAAATGACCTCTGTATGTACAGTGAATTATAAAAAGCAGCAATGTTGTCAATATTAGGAAAATTATTTCCCGTCAGTTTCGAACAACTGCGTTCAGAATTATACGCACGTAACTAACACTGAGTAACGAAATGTAATAATTTTGGGACAACATTAATATGAATTTTAATAATTTTATTAAACGTTCTAAAGAATAAATTGTATTACTATTTAAATGATGGACTAAAAGAGACCTGAATGACTACAGTCAATCTTATGTAAGTCGACTAATAATCGTAACAATTACTCTTTTATTAAGAAAAATCGTTATTGGGACATTAAAAAAATTATATGGAAGATATTTTATAAAAAAATCCCAATGCTATTTATACTATGATTTGACGAAAATATTATATTATTTATAAAAAAAAGATCCTATTAAAGACTAAACATAGATATAAACATTATTAAAAATTTGTGCCATAATATTCAAATCTTAAATCTGCTATTAAAGTAGTGGGACAAAAAAAAGTGCCAAATGTACAATTTTTCTGAGTATGACCCTAATATAAAGTAAAAAGTGCCAAAAAAATGCTTGCAGGTGACATGCAAATTTTCACTTTTCAACGCCGATGAATTACCTTGCCAACAGGTAATTTGTAAACACATAACTACCATAAATAAATGTTACATATTATCTATATCTATTTTAAAATATTCATTTGAAAACTTTACTGTAATTTAAAAGAACTGGTTTGCACAAATAATGCATGCTTTGTATATCAAGACACAATTTTGCTCTTCTACATGTTATGTACTGTGTGGTGAGGGATCAAGAATACGGAATGATACCCCTCTGTTCATCGATTGGGTATCGTAAGAGCCCACTAAGGGAACAAAATATGCAGGAAAATAAAACTGCAAACAGAAGAAAAACGTGAAAAAACCCTATACCAACCCGTCTGGCCAGTGTGGAATTGTAGAATTGTCCTTTCTAAGGAGAGAATTTCTAGAATTGTCCTTAAATATAGAAGTGCACTAGTAAAGGCTGTTGATGATTGATGATGACATTTTACAAAAGAATCATAAAAGTAGTGGAACCTTGCCTACCTTAATCCCCTCTATTTATTATAAAGAGGGAATTGAATGCATTATACATTGCGAAGGTTAATAATGTTACTAAACACATTTATCATTCAATCATAGCATTTGGAATATTTCTCAATATAGCATATTAATTTTAGAAAAGTATTTTTTAAAATTAAACGCGTTCACCTAGGTTTACGCGGTATTATTAAATATCTACGATGTCTCGCCGTATATGTGTGGATACTTTTGTAACAGTTCATTTCACGCCTCGTAAAATACAACATAATATCTGCTCATGTAATAAGTACCTACATAATACATGTGAATCATGTTTTACGACATATTTTATGCCCTGGCTTCTTTCATTTTATGCTTAAGGAGATAATTTATGTCATATGGAAAACATATTTTAGTTTTATAAGATGTTACTGAAGGTAAATTTCTAAAAAGGTTTGACAAAATATGAGTTCCCTTTACATTCTTTTTATCCAACTGTGGCAGAAGGAAGGTAATGTTTTTCGAGTGTATGTATATTTCCTTGGCACGCTCTGTAGCCTACACAGCTCCATGGATTTTTGAGGTTTCGTTAGAATCGTCTTAATTGTGAGAGTGGTACTGGGTATATGTATGGTAAATTTTAAGTCATCATCATCAACAGCCTTTAATAGTCCAATGCTGGACATAGTCCTTTTTTAAACTATATTTTTTCTTTTCCAGTTGCATTTCTGACCCCAACACTCTTTGATAGTTTAATTGTTTTGCGCCTGGATAAAGGAAGAAAGTAAATTAAGGTTACTGATATGGATAGGGCGAGGAAGGCTAAAGTAAGGAACACCCAAAATTAAGTTTGAGAAAACGGGATTTAATGTGTTTGTGAGTCACTGCTGTTGATCCTGGCGTCAGCAGGCGTGTGGAAGAGATTAGTCTCAACACGGCATTATGGATGTCGATACCAATAACCCAATAAAATTAAAAGACTGATAATGCACTCATGTTTCACACACACTACACTACACACACAAACTAATATTAAAAACGCGTGTCTTTTCCTGATGACGCAATAATCAACATATTTCGTTTGATTCGAGTGTAGTAAGGCGGGCCCTTGTGAGTGGGCCCTCGCCTAAGGTCAATGTGTTATGACTGCATTTACACATGATGTTGCAAATTACGAAAACAAAAAAATTGTCCTGTTTTTAACCACTCAATATTTTTTGTTCATAATTTGCAAATCGTCTAGAAATAAAGTGCGAAATATATGGGCTAAAGGTTTGCCAAAGGGAAAAAAAAAACACAGTCTAAATATTATATCAATTTATTTGAGGGAAACATGTAATCTAAAATTAAAACCAAATGGAGCCCCTTAGGTTTTAATTTTAGAAATATGTGGTTTCCATGTTAGCACGAGTCAAAGATCAATCCAAGATATTTTTGTTCATCAATTTAATTTAAATTTTATTTAAAATTTGGTTATTTATCTTTAAGAGTGTGGAATGTGATATTTTCTTGTGTCTTGCTATAAATATTATATAGTTTGTTTTTGATATATTAACAGTCAGCCGATTGCATTGAAACTAGATATTTAGAAGATCTAAGTCTTTTTGTGCGTCTTTAATAACTGAGTCTATAGAATGGCCAAAGTAGATTAGAACCCGAGTTATTTTATATTATCTACATATATAACAAACAATAGAGGTTCTAGAATCAAACCTGAGGTATACCACAAGGCACAATTATTATTATTATTATTATAAGATCTGAGTATCTTATTAGCGGTTCCTGTAATGCCAATGTCCGATAGTTTCTTTAGTAACAGGTCATGACTAACTGTATCAAATGCCTTCTTTAAATCTATGAAGACTCCTAGTGCTATTTGTTTTCTATCAATGTTAAGTTTCACTTTTGTTATGAGATCTACTGTAGCTGACAGTGAGTTAGATTTTGGTCTGAAGCCATACTGCTGCTTGTGAAAGAAATTTTGTGCCGAGAGATATGTCTCAAGGCGCCTATATAATAGTTTTTCATAGATTTTCTGACATTACCGGAAGAACAAATATTGGGCGGTAATTGCTAGGCTTCGCCTTAGACCCAGATTTAAATATGGGTGTAGCTTTGGCCACTTTAAGACTCCTGGGGAAAATGCCTTTTTCCAGATTATAATTTATGCAGTTTGTAGGTTCAGTTTGTTATTGATTTGCTATTAATCGCATCTAATTCGGAACTGGTATTTGTGATTAAGCTATCTATGAACTTGGCAACTTCGTCCGTTGTACATGGCTGAAATGAAGAATAAAAAATAATATTTATCGAAGACTTTAAAATAGGGGTACAGTAGGTTTGATTGGGGTGTATAAGAACCAACTTCAGTAAAAGATGAAATATAAATTAATAGTACAAGAGTGTTTAGTGAGTGTTCACTGCGATGTTGAACTTAAGAATTACTGTGTAATATACACAGTAATTACTAGTAGTAAAACTACGTCAGTGAGAGTTATGCTGAAAGTCTATAAGTGGACCTCGTCACTCTAGTCGGGTGTTTGTGTGTGACAGTGAACAAAAGCGTGACCATTTAACTCTGCTTCTCATTTTTTGTTGTGCTGCGTGTGGAGTTTTTGATATAGCGAAGTACCACGGAAGAAAACGTAGTTTTTCTAAATTAATCCATGTGCAGGTTTTGGGTTTGTTACATCTGTTTTAAAACAGCATAAGTATATTAATTGTTGGGCCATGTCAGTACCAAATGATAATAGTAGTAATTACACTGAACCGATCAGTATTCATTAAAATAGACTAGAGTTTCACATTTTAATTATATTCTATTAGAATCACAAATAGTTTAAATGGCTAGAATTTCCCATAATTATTCTATGTAACCACATACAAATCGAATTATCAATTTGAGGTAGTGTTTGTTAAATTGGACATAAAGGTCTATTACATGAGCACGAAATGACACACTTGCAGTTCTGAAGTAGTTCAATATTTATGCATCAAATTATTTAGCGAATATCTTTATTGCTAGATATAATAAATAATACTATTGACATCCTTAAATATTAGGATATTAAAAGAAATAGAAGAGACCAAATCAAATAATACTTCTAGATTAAATTTAACACATTAGCCGAACCGCAGAACTTCGTTTGTGGTTCGACTAATGTGTATTTAATTAAATTTAATAGGAATATTTTATTACAATTTTCTCGTTTTTACAATATTTTTGATTAATGCAACACCACAAGATTTTTTTAAATCGAACCTGTATATTCTAAGATTAGCGATTTCAAACAAACAAACTTTTCAGTTTAATAATCTTTCTCTGACTCCGGACTGCATGCTATTCTGATTTCTGAGGTTCAAATATCATCTGCTGTCTACCGCATACTCAGGAGTATATTCTTATACGGAACGCAGACCCAATAAGATAGTGGGGTGTTGCCATTTATCTTCGTAGCTCTTTTTCTTATAAAATCCTTCACCTCAACTCAACTAGCACTGCTTCAGCTGAATAGCTTTTCCTTGAGGTTTGCAAAAGCGGTGCTGGGGTTGTTTACTGTCCCCCCACCGTTGATTACTTCTCCAGTCTCGAATCGATTCTGGAATCTTTAGGGTCTGAGTATACCTATCGCTTCTAATTCCCCTCGTTCCTGTAAACTTACCCAGGTTGTCGAATCAGCCAGTTTGTCCACACTACCGCTGTCAGTCAGTTAGAGGGTAAGGTCCTCCATAAGCGCAGGCCTGAGGGTGACAGGTGAGGCCATCTGTCACTCTAGCAGAAGCAGTTCGGGGTGAGTAATGGCGCGACGCGCTACGGAGCGCGAGCACCCTTCTGAGCAGGAAGGGAACATCCGGGTTCCCACACAGGAGGGGTCATCCATAAGCCGTAGATTGCCTGAGGTACGTCGGGGTACTAGGGCTTTCCTTTCTAGGGTATACCTGGTGACATAATCACCCACTGGTGGGTGGTATCCGAGGGGAGTTCCGCACAGAAAAAAAAAGAAAAAAGAATGTTATTGAAACAATTAAATAGTTTATTATTTAAAATCTACCCCCAACTTTTAGTGACTACTAAATAGTTAAAAGATTTATATTCTTTGATGTTTGTTACAATACTGCACTCATAAACACATTCCATGAATACTCAAACAATTGTGGAGCAACGGGTGTCATGTCCCTCCAATACAAAGGAAGGATCCTCCGACCAGGCGAGATGATCATGCCTGGCGGGCCGCGGCCCAACGGTTGATGTGTGAAGTTGTATATATGCTAATCGGCGAAGGAATTCTTTATATCGCGATACAGGAATAGCAATTCTTATTTTAGTAGTTACTCCGTAGTTTGGTGTGTCTTCATTAGATGACGCTGTAGTATGTTTCTGTTTCTTTGTATGTGGGAGTCGCCACAAAGTTACTGTAAGGTTGCATGAGTTTTGAAACGGCGGCATTTGCATTAGAGCGTCCACTGCAGCGCCAGACGGACAGTTTTTGATTGCGTTGAAATTAGTTACTATAATCATACGCACGTAGCGTGTATACGTATGTGTGATATATGTTAATAGAAAAAGGTAATAAGTCCAACTAGTTATAATGCTATAACTTTGTAAAAGTGCTACTGGACTTATGACCTTACATAGGTGCAGCGCTTGATTGACTCTATTTTGACACAGATTAATATTTACTACTTTCTAGAAACACATTGGTTTATTACTTTACAATGTTAAATGAACATTTCTTTTCATTTTATGAATTATAAAATAACTTCGATATTGGTATAGTTAGGTTAGTAGTGGTGCGTCTCGTCCTGTCTTCATTGTATTCATAGTATGTATATTGTGTGTAAGGACAAGCAGCTAGGACTAAATATTGTTTGCAACTATTTAATAACGACGCACACAGAACTATTCTGGATAGTTTAAACAGACTACACACTGACTACTGACTACATATAACGTTGAAGTGAGTATCATTAGCAGTATTGGCAGCACATGCAAGTCCCCATCCAATTTGCCACGGCAATCAACTGTGTTAATAAGTTCAAGCCACGCACGCACTCATCCGCACACTCGTGAATATCCCACATTGTTCCAATATAATGGATTTGCAAATTTATATCGCGGTGTATCACGCGAGATTGCTTGCTTTCAGATTTTCTTATTAAATGAAAATGTTCTACGATTATAATTATCTTGCTAAATATTACTATTCCTACGTAATATGAAGGGTATTAAGCAGTTTAATTTCGTCCTTGTATTTGTTAAGAGCTCAGTGCCAGACTTATCACAGAATGATATATATGTACAACCACATTGTACGCAGTGTTGTGTATGTAGTTCAATTTGTGAAAGTAACGATGTATGTGTAACAATTTATTATTTCAAATATGTTTTATTAAAATTATTTGTTTGGAATTTTTAAATAGGTCAAACTTAAATGAACGCAATATCATATACTTTTAAACCATCACATACCTACATACACATACATAGTGCCTAAGTTTTTGTTATTGAAATAAATTGCATACAAACTACTTTTCCATAATATCCAGAGATACCTTATAAAAAAGGTTTGCTTAATAAAATATTTTTAAATATTTTGAGAATACCCCAGAATACCTACATGTAAAATAATAAAAAATGAAGGTTATTTTTAAGAAATTTAAGCTATTATTTAACAACGACGCTGTATTTAAATAAAAAGTCAAGTGTTAGATATATTATGTGGAATTAATTGTTTCTTAAAATTTAAGAACCCAATAATTGCTCTAAATAGAATTTTAAACAACTAATAATATGAATTAATGTATCTCTTGTTTTCTCGCTCTTCTAGTTAGGGTTATTGAATTAATAAAGATTATCCACGAATTAATACGCAAAAAAAATATTGGAAGAAATTTAAAGAAAATTTTCGCTATTGCATAGTGTTAGGTTATAAAACTGTAAACGTTATTATTGAAGGAGTAAATATGTAATAATCGTATCGTGTAAACTTACTTACTAACCAACTACAAGATAAGAACTTAAGAAGAAGAAGAAAGGATGAAGTCAATAGAGAACAGAGAAGAATGCTTCATTAGGAATAAAATGTGTGTGTCATTCACGATGTAAGGTAAAAATGTTTTAAAGTCTTTCTAACTCTAACTATGTAACTTTGTATACCGGTCACGTTTGCAAAGTTGTTAAAGAGGAGACTCGGGACCTCGCTGTAATTATTCAGAAATTGAAGAATATAACTTTGAAACAGAAATTAAACTTATTGATTTAGTCTGCCAAGTTTACGGTAAAGTTATGTGATGTAATTTGAAATTTCTTAAGGACATTTTGCGGAAGGTTTTCTTTCATAATTATAATTCCTCTGTCAAACAATGTTACGAACAAAGTAGTATATAATGATCATCTATTTCAATGTTATTTTGCCATTATAATTATGTAAAGATATTCATTTCTAGTTTGGACTACAGGATCTTTTTTTAAATATCAAGAAATTGAATGTTCAATACAATTATTGAACATTCAATTTCTTGATATTTAAAAAAAGATCAACAATTTGCATGTTACTAAATCTGATGTGGTGAATGGGTGTTTAGATTTTAGAGGTTTGTATAGTTGGTTAAAAGGTACGTGCTTTAAGTAGTTTTTATAAAAAAACAAATAGCACATTAAATAATTCTATGTAAACTAGATAGCTAACCTAGAACATATATTATTGTATTGTACATAACGGTGTATTTGCTGATGTACGTGGTATTTACCACATAAATATGTATGAATGGTTCGTTTATGTAGGAACTTCTCCTAGTGTAACATTATATTGAGGATCGCGAAGTAATTACAGCAACGGACAGGAGGTTTACCCAGGCACTAACCACTGAAAGCGCCCATTTCTATTCGGAGTCTTGCAGATCTTTACTTCTTTTATGAGCTCTGAATACGCAGGTGAGCTCGCATGCTTCCCATTGGTGAAAGAATATTTAGTCTTCTTTTGTTTAGTCGTGAAAGCTAACAAACAAACTCACATTTACATTTATAATATAAGTAAGCGTGGATAGATAACTCTCCCTAATTTTACTGTATTTAATATACTATAAAAAATATGGGTTTATTTTAGTTGGTCAATAAGGACATGGCCTCGCAATTTGCAAAACTATTCCCCTTTGTGGAGTTACCTACCTACCTAAATACAATACTTGGTATTCTAGAATGATAAAGGTATCGCAGTTTGATGGCTATAATCCGAACAAAAATGCTTTAGTTACAGTGTTGTCGAAGGTTATCGATTAACTTTGAAAAGTCAAGCAATGCAGTTCATGTCTGTCAGTATCAAACTGTAAGCCTAGTTACTTATACTTTAGGGACCCTTCACGAGTGATTTTGATTTTCCTCTTTAAGTTATTATTTTAATTATTAACATAAAAGGTAAGTAATAATAATATTTATAAGCATAAAAGTAAATCGGATATTAATAACTTTTTAGCGTAGTCTATATAATACTTACGCTTGACGAATATTGCCAATTTAGGCCAATTATGTGCTAAATACTCGGGTTGCTTTAATCAAAGCTCCGGCAAAATACCTTCAACGTAAACCTTCATTATAATGACGTAGGAATTTTAAGGTAAGTCTAATTTGACGTGTTTACAAAGTCACAAGGTGTGCAAATTGACAAATTGCTCCTTAAGGTCGAGTTGAATTTGAAGTAGAAAGTACGTCTATTTTTTTTAAATATTTTACTTTCAAAGTAGGTACGTTTTTGACGCTGTAAATATTAGAAATTAAAATCGGAGATTGTGACTATCTTTGTAGGGGTGGCAGTTAGTCTAGTAGTCTGTGGCGATGAATGTTGAGCCAAAGGAGTACAAATAATTGTGTTATGAATATGATTATTAAATTTGTTCAATGTTTGAGTGTAACTTATCCATAAAATCTATATACACTCAAAAGTAATGAATTAAATGATGTTTTTTTTTTTTCACTAAAATAAACTGTTGTCAAACATAAATTAATACTCCTTAAATGAATAATAAAATTTATTTGTCTCTGTCTATTATATGTATTTCAAATCGAAAATAATAAAGCTACTTATTTTTCTACAATTTCATAAACAATTGTATTAAAATGTTGTACTTTGTGTTGCCTTTATTTGCTGCCATTGCTGCATTATGGGGTTTAGCTTGCTGCACACCTAGCTGGGGATTATTCGCCCATTTCATTTTGAGAAATTTAGAGTTCTTGACGATTCTTTCGATGGTTCACATTCACGATTTCACAACCCGATCTAGATTCAATTCTCTCAAGTGTGTTGGTTTTATTTTATTTACAACCTTATGAAGTTATGTACACCTACGGAATTAATGCCCTGGGCATTCTCTACCAGCCAACTTTTGGGTGCTGTAGAAATATAGTAAGGTAGGTGCAATGACGTTACAGTTGTAATCAGTGTTTGCCAATATATTTATATATTTAATATCATTAAAATATAACATTATCAAAGCCCACCTCCTACATCCATGTGGTGACCGATTTAGAAAACAGAATATCACCACCCCAATTCAATCCGTGGGTGTCGTAGAAGCCGGCTAAAGGACCAAACTACGCAGGACAAAAGCACTGCAAAAAGAAAAAAACCTTGACACAAACCCTCTACCAACCGGTCTGGCTAGCGTGGTAATGCCAAAAACTCTTTTCTAAAAAGAAACCTATGTCTGGTGGACTATTAAAGGCTGTTGGTGATGATGATAAAACCCCAAGCCTCACCATTTGCAACACAGTTCTTTCATTGCATAAATTTGTGCAAAGAAATTGGGTTGGCTGTTAGAGAATGTCCAGGGCATTAAATCCGCAAATTGTAACTTTATTAATAAACTAACAACATGTCTAGGCACTGGGTTTATGTGAGACATCTTAATTCTTTAATAACTAATTATAAAAATCAAAATGGCTAGCATGAAATGCATACAAACTCTCTAACAGAGAGTTTTTAGTTAGAGCTACTAAAAGCAATGAGACGAAGATTGTTTTTGATTGAGCAAGATTGTTTCAATATGAAATTTGTTATGTATTATTTTCTGTTTTATCCGTATAGAAATGTGATTTTCATATGGCCTGGAACAAGCGGCTGTGAAAGTAATACTAGTTGACCGTTGGGACTACTTTTGTGTTCTTTCTTATCATCCATGAGTACGAGTAGGAAATGTCATCAGATTTAAGTCGTGTATATTATTTATAGAGATTAATATTTTGGAACTATGACAACGTTATATCCTAAATCTTTACAGTTTTAATTTAATTTTTTTACTGGTATACTCTCAGATTTATCAGTATCTTAATAACGTTTAGTTTATTAATTTTTTTTGCTCTCTTCGCTATTTACAGAAAGTCAGCTTAGTAAATGAGATTAGTAAGATGGATTCAGGCATAAATATTGTTATTATCGACAGAAAATATTATATTCAGGAAATGAGTAAGTAATTTTTATTGCATTTAGTATCTAACAAGGAATAATTACTCACACCATATTAGCATATCTCTTGCATACTTCAAACGCACATAGTAATAAACCTTAAATGTGTTAATAATTCCATTTGTTATAATTTACTTACATGAAAGCACTACTTATTTGAGTCTTCATTGTAACATTTGAAGTTCTATCTGCAACGTGTTAAGATGGATAGATTGAAAAACGTTGTTCAGTTTGCAGTTCATTTTTATATCTTGTTCCATGAGAATATTATAGCTCGTCTTTCTGCAATGCGAATGGAGTTGGCAGCAGGCCCAAAACTTGGCTTTACATTACTTTACTTTTTTTGTAAATGCGGTTATGTCTTCGATAAAATATTAAGTGGTATTTGGATCTTCGGCAAGAGTTTTATGAGGATACAATTTATTAACTGTACTTACAAGTCACATTAGAAAATTCTTCATACGTCATTACCAAAAACATTTTAGTTATTCCTTCATTCTATAGTGATTTAAAAAAATGCCTAGTTGATTTCAGGTCTAGGCTGCAACTGGATCAATAGAAAATTTGTTTTTTCTTTCTTGTTCGGCAATAAAAAAAATTAAAGGCGTGATTACCGACATTTCCGTCAGTTATGGACTGATTTTGAAAATTCTTTTTCTGTTTAAAAGGGTATGCTCGAGGGTGTTCTAATACTCACCAAGTCTAATGATAGGCAAAACGGGCAAATGAGGGGAACGAAGATATTAACGGAAAATATAATGTGTTTGTTTTAATTTTTGATAAAATAAGCAATATTGACATTGACTGCGTTAGTGCTATTTACTAACTTCAACTTTTTCTACCTTTGGATAAGTTGCTGTAACTGTAAAGATTCCCATGTAGCACAGGATATAAAATAAGTAACCGCACACACACACATTAGCCTACATATATACCCGCACATACACACACACATATCTCTTTGTTAATTGCTCAAAAAGGCAAACCACACAAAATCGGAGAAGGGTTAATTTTGCCACAAATAAAGGATAGTAATATAACTACTGTGCTTCATTAACCGGCCGCAGATATTATCCGAAAAATTCTTTGAATAATACTGTGCAAAGACGAATTGATGAAATGGCTGAAAACATTGAAGGATCATTGTGCAATCATCTGAGGACTAGTCAATTCTCAATTCAGCTTGATGAGTCCACTTTACCTGCTAATGAAGCATTGTTGCTGTCTTACGTGAGGTTTATTAAAGATGATAAAATATGAGTATGTGAAGAACTATTGTTTGCAAACCATAGTCAATTCATTGGAAAAGTTTTGTGATGAGAAAGATATTCCCTTGAAAAATAATATATCAGTTGCTACGGATGGCGCTCCGGTTATGACAGGATACTAGAAACTTAAGTGAACGACTATTTCAATCACTGCAATATACTATGCAATATATACTAAAATAAGTAAGAACCTTGACGCGAAAAACAAATGTCTATGCGTATTCTTGAATCTTTCTAAAGCCTTCGACACGGTCTCTGCCCCTATCCTCCTAGCGAAACTAAACAGATATGGGGTGAGAGGCACTCCGTATAAAATTTTTGAAGATTACCTCTCAGATAGGCAACAGTCGGTTAAAATAGACGGCTACGTGAGCAAGGAGCATAAAGTTTATTATGGCGTCCCACAAGGGAGCATCCTGGGCTCCCTCCGTCCCCTCCTCCCCCTCCCTCTTCCTCCTCTTTATAAATGACCTCTGCACACTACCACTGCCGTATATCGACATCTATACATACGCAGACGATACAGCAATTTTAGTCTCAGGCCCAAATTGGCAATTAGTGAAAGAGAGAGCGGAGTGTTCCCTCCGTAACATCATGAACTGGCTAAACAAAAACTTTTTAACCCTAAACTTGTCCAAAACACACTACGTTCCCTTCTCAATCACAAAACTTACCAAACCTCCACAAGATTTTTCTGTCAAAGTCCATATATGCTTGTCCCCACAAACTTGTTCCTGTTACGAACTCACAAAAACCGAATCAGCTAAATGTTTAGGTGTTCAGATAGACAGTGGCTTAAAATGGGATAAACATATAAACTTGATGACAACACGCGAAAGACGCTTAATCCACATATTTAAATCTCTAATAGATACAATGCGGCAAGATAAACTTAAGCTTGTATATTTAGCGCTGGGCTAATCAGTTATCCAGTATTGTGTTGCAACATGGGGAGGAGCCGCCAAAACCCATCTTATAAAACTAGAGCAAGCGCAGAGAGCGGTGCTGAAAACTTTACTCAAAAGACCGTAAAGATTCCCCACCGAGCAGTTATATACAGACTTCGACTCATTCTAGAATGCATCTGTCTGTATCTGCTCCTAACCCAAAAAAACGTAGCAAGAAACCTATCTACTCTCCTGCTCCTTGCAAGACTTCTTTCGGTAGACGACATTTTTATAGTCTAAGCTGCAAGGTTTACAATATCGTGGCTACAGCAACTCGACTATCAAAGAACAGAAGAGCTACTTATACATATTGAGTAATCTCGTAACTTGCAACACTCCTTCTTTCATCAAAACACATAAAACCAGCATGCGCACGCACACACATACCACACATACGCGCACACTTACTCACACTTACTCTTTCTTATAAACACACTAACACACACACACACACATACACACACACACTCACAAACATACAACACACCTACGCACACACACTAATACACACTCATACACAAGCACACATGTGTGTTCAAATGAATATTAACTTAAATATTTAAAATACTCTCTAATACTTGCTTTTTAACTCCCCTCAAACCACTATGAAATACACCACAAGGACTTTCACGACCCGACACACGACACGAATATTGGTATCAAAACCCCACGACTGAACGCTGTCGCCCAACATACAGGCAATAGCCTAGTTTGGAAAACAGTTCATTAGATTTATACATCTTTAAATGTCTAAACAACAATATGTCTCTCTCTCTCTCTCTCTCTCTCTGTGTGTGTATTTACTTGATGTTAAATAAACATTTTTTGATTTTTTTAATATGTCATCAAAGTGGTTAATAAAATCCGTAACAGCTCTTTGAATAAAAGATTATTTCGCTTTGTGTTACTAATGACGAAGATTTCAACCGTTTGTTGTTTCATACTGAAGTTCCTTGGCTATTAAGAGGCAATTGTTTGACTCGATTTTACAACCTGTTTGACTCTGTGATAGAGTTCATGGAAACTAAAGATACAGAATTGCGCAACAAGCTCATCACATCAAAGAATGATATAACTTTCATGACAAACCTGTATAAATCGCAGCCAAACTGCTTCTATACAAAGGAATATGGGCAGACGTGAGTTTAACAATTTTCCAAATTTATCAGCATCCTGCAGTAACGACAACTTGTTTGCCTACTGCCAACATTTATAAAACCTCCACATTGACTTTACCGAACGATACCAGGGCATTTTGAACTTGGAAATACTGCTGGAAGTTGGATCCGTTTTGGACAGTCAACACAGCAATGTCACCTCAGCTGGAAGAAGAACTTTTAGAATTGACAACAAACGAGGAAATTAAAATCAAGTTCAAAAATGGCTACCAAGAATTTTGGCTACAAAAACCGATCTCGCAATTGTACCCTGGATTGTAGTCAATAGTTCAATGATTCTTGCTGTGGCAACGCTGTTTACTAAAAAGAGAAATCGTTTGCATGTTACTGAACGTGGCGACTTGCGGCTGTTCTTGAGTAAATTGGAAGCTGATATCAACAAACTTATTAAACAGCGTCAGATTCATCCTTCACATTAGTTTTTATATAAGAATCGATTATGTTGGTTTTACTTTGAATAAAAGGTGCCCGTAAGAGTTAACGTGAGACCTGAACGCAATAGGTAATACACAACGGCGCTTAGGTCTCAAGTTAACTCTTACGGGTTATACCTGCCAATGAGAATGATTATTGAAACGCAACTTTATAGTATTCAGACATAGCACCTTTTACTATACCATACTCTTGATAGTAAAAATCTCATTTCGAATGAATGTTTAATCTCCGCTGAAATAGCTTACAATAATTAATTAATTTAATTCGAAGTTATAGTGGTTTTTAGGTAGGTGAAAAAATTGGGCGCTAAAAAATAATTTATTCTCAAAGTTGGCAGTATACAAAATAAGTTTGGGAACCCCTGCTGTAGAGCAATGAATATTTCGTAATACTAGGTACTTTAGTCACCTGCAATTCGTATCGATGGACACCTGGAACACCCTTTACACCGTTTTTTGACCACTGTGGGTATATACTAAGATGAATGTGATTTTTGGTTATTCTGAGGGCTATGTAATGCTATGTAGTATATTGTAGCGCACATACACACACACACACATATGTACACGCACAACACACACACACACACACACACACACGCACAACACACACACATACACGCACCACACACACACACTCTGTTCAGCACACTGCTTGCCTAGAATATTATCTCACTGTTCTTTTAGTTGTAATTTAATTTATTAGTTTTAATATTTTATGTTTTGGCTTCAACTTTTATTTTTTTACATTTTTGCTGTGACAAAGTCTGGGCAATTTTTATTAAAATCAAAATTGCATACGTGGTTAACATTAATTGGTTTCACCTGATTGTAGAAATTTAAATTGTAATATTTATTTTTAAGGACTGTTGTTAACCCTAATAAATAAATAAATAAATAAACGACTCTGCTTGCACTTTTTCAACTTTGCGAAAAAGATACATATGCTAACTGAAGATAGAAAATGAATGAAACTCTACTGAAGCTTATTATAAAACGCTGTTATATGTGGAATTTTTATCATACCACCTATAAAAACATAGGATAATTTAAATCGCAAACAAACATGGAATGCCTGTTAATATTGAATCGGAAAATTCCAGAGCAAACATTATTGAAATAGTTTACACTGCATCTGAATCACTATGAACGCTTTTGTAATTTGAACATTGTTTACAAATTTTAATACATGACAACTCAAAAGAAAAACAGCAATCGAATAAGTAATTTGAGACTCACCTATTATTATTTCAATGGTAAGATAACTTTACGAAAAGTTTATTTAAATGAAATATCACTTCTAGACAAACTATTATATTTATGTTTACACTATGAAACTAATAACTAAAACTAAATATCCTAATAGTGTATTACCCATCATATGAGCTTAAAATGTATGTTTCCTTCAGGTGCTTAATTTTCATACACTACAAGTAATAAGATGCCAATTAGTGGGCGATGGCTGATCGAATTTATTCCCTTTTTGTTAGTAACAAAAGGATTATGCAGCACAAATTGATATAGATGTTTTTAGGTATAATCAACACTACATTAAACAAATGTGGTCAGATTTGATACATTATAGCCTTGGCAGAGCTAGGCTTCGGAACAAACGGGCTGGATCGACCGGAATGATTAAACGGCCTCACAAAAAACCGATGTTAAGCAATTGCTTCGATGTTTACCACCTGATTACCAGGGGGTGGACTCAAAGGATTATAATGTAATTGAAACTTTTGAGTGGCAGGTGCCCATGGGCGACGGTAGTCACTTACCATCAGGCGACCCGTCTACTTGCTTGCTTTGTCTAACTTTTCCTTGCCATCGTCGTAAGATGACGTTTTTAAACGACTTCCAAAAGGAGGAGGTTATCAATTCGGATATTTATATATTTTTTTATGTATGTTTGGGCATAACTCCGTCATATATAGACGAATTTTCAAAATTCTAATTTTGTTCCTAAGCGTTTTATTCCGAAATCGTCCCATTTAAATTTCATAAAGATCTGATGATGAGTTTCAGAGACAGACAACGGAACTTTTAAAAAAAATCCAGCAAATCAACCGCGATTGCTGCTAGGTTTTTAGCGGTCTTTGTTAGTATTGTTTGAAGTTGTTTCTATTTTTTTCTGTAATATTATTTATTTATATGAGGTTAGATTGGATGTGTATATCAGGTATTATTTTGACACTGAAAACTAGACAGGGTATTATAGTTTTAAATTTAATAAAATAACTTTAAAATACATGACTAATTCATATTTCTTGTCAACGCTATGGTGTATTGATTAATGTTGGTACCCTAAATGACATTTCTTCGCAGTCAGCATTTTGTAATCGTTCATTGTCATTAATAAACATTAGTGAGAAGCGTATGATATTAGCTAAGTGGTTTGACCCACAATACATATTACAGGTCACTATTCCATGTCAAACTGTTGTCTGAATAATGGGTTTGGTTACAGTGCGCACATCATAGACGGAGATCTAGTGTTAGCATGCTTCATAATTCAAAAGGATTCAAAACTTCGTGACGCATATGAAAGCGAACCAGAATACATGTTGATATAAGGCTTTGTCTTAAAGCTCTTTTGTTAAGTGCTTGGTTTGTAGCTAGATTAGTAACATATTATGTAATACTAGCTGAACCGGTAAACGATAAATACTTTACGAACCATATCTACCAAATATGCATAAAAAAACCATTAAAATGCGACCACAAAGACCGCGACACGAGATATTTATAATGTTAGATTGTGCTGTTGCTATATCGAGTTTGCCTAATTCGAGCATAACTTAATACAATTCAAAAACCTTTATACATAAGCA
Organism: Arctia plantaginis; assembly: GCA_902825455.1. Classification (NCBI taxonomy): domain Eukaryota; kingdom Metazoa; phylum Arthropoda; class Insecta; order Lepidoptera; family Erebidae; genus Arctia; species Arctia plantaginis. The sequence goes on from CADEBD010000337.1 coordinate 10,650,142, forward strand.
ATAGCAATTCCCGTTACCGAATACGGCTACCATAGGTTTGACCGCTCCCTGTTACCGATACTGAAATTAAAATTAGCTGGAACGTGTGGCGAAGAGGCTTTTTGTTGATGGGTTATTGATATTAGATCGATATGGGTGCGTCGATGGCTTGCTATCAATAACAGGCCATAGACATACCCGTGTGACCAATACAAAAGCTTTTAGCTATTACAATAGATGATCGATGTAGTGGCTTAAAAGAAACAGTTTGCATAGCAAATGGTTTGGGTTATCTAGTTAAAATTCATTTAAAAATATTACATCATGTGTTAGTGTCATGAATATAGCTGTTATAATTAATGGTGGCATCGATACCTTTATTTTGGTTACGATCAGGATCGGGTCAAATAGGTAGCTCCTTTCTAAGCACCGCCGTGTGCGATGGGACTGTTAGGAGAATTACTCACTTCCACTGATGATGTTCCTGAGAATGACTCCTGCAATAGACAATCATTCCATAGTCCGTCTGGCGGTGTGAGCTGGAGCTTTGTCGTGATGGAAGAGGATCCCGCTTCTTGGGCGCTGCTGTCTAAAATTTTGACAAAAAGCAGGAAATCATACATTTATTGATTGAGGCATAGACAAAAGTAAAGTAAGTTGATGTGCGTACCCAATTTTTTAAATGACTCAGCAGTTCCCGTATCCCTGTTATTTTCAGGCGCAGAGTAGCACACCGTGCGGTTTTAGTCGGTTTGATTCCGACTTACCACCCCAATGTGTGCTATAAAGGTATAAAATTTGTAAAAACGGCTACAGGACGCTATAGGTATGTGTCCAGTATATGTTTATAACATGGTGCAAAAGTCTGCACAATAACGGTTGAAGTTACACTGGATATTAAATATAAAATACATTCAAAACTGCCGAGATTCGACCGCCAGACGATCTCTAGTAGTTATGAATTCATGAATTAGAATACAATCATAATCGTTATTTGTACAGAGACGACCGCTGAATCCGCCGAATGCTTGCTTTGCTCCTTAGATTACCAATTATAGCGTAAGTATCGTTACCTACTCATAATTATATATGTAAGTCATTAAAGACATCGATTTCTTATAAACTGTAGATGAAAAGAAAATATTTGTAGTAAAACATATTATTTCAATTCACCTACATATTTAGAGTCTTCGTTTTGTACTCACAAATACTCTCCCGCGATATTAGTCTATGTCACTCTAAGGCAATTACAAATACAATGTGGTTAACATAGTTAGTTATAATATAGTTAGTTAGCAGTAACATAGTTAGGGAGAAAATGTGATCCATTATATAGGTACTTATAAGCATTTTTCTTTGTATAGATACTAATGGGCGTAAAATACCTAAATAGTGAGAAAACCAAAAATTTAAATCCAGAGTATAATATAATGGTAATATGAGCCACTTTTTATAGTTTCCAAAGCCTGAACTTCATAATAAGTTACACTCTAACTCATTATTAGATACTAAAATATCAAATCAAAACTAAAACTTCAGCGCGACAGTTTTAAGTAGGCAATACGGCACAAAAATAAATTACCGGATAATATCAGAATATACTCGGATCAGACGCCTGCCCAAAAGTTAATTATCAAAGAGCTCCGAAAGCCGCCGAAAACTCACCCAACACAAAAAAATAGAGAAAAGGACTAAATCATAAAATATATTAAAGGAAACCTGAAGATTATTCAAAATAAACCAAAAAACTAATAGCTCCAAATATTCTAAAACGCTCGGACGAAACAGTTACTTACCAACTTTGTCACAACTACCAGAATTTACCTACGACAAAATCAACATTAACTTTTCTCTAAGGATATGCAAACAAGGAAAACTCGATGAACTGCAATGTATAATAAAATCAATAAATTATACTACTTATTTGATAGTATTGACTGAAACATGGCTAAAATCCAACGAAGATGCCAACTCTTACCTAAATACCTAATTAATTACTTACACAATACCTAATTACACCCACTATCATGATATCAGAAAAGATGCTAGAGGTGGCGGTGTTACCATCTATGTCCATGATATCTAGCTCATAGCAAGGACGAGGAGGTGTACGTAGGGGGCGTCAACTTTGGGTTTATCTCGAGAGACACTCATTAAACATAGGAGTTGTCTACAATCCAGGTAAAACAAACATGATGGATTTTCTTGAAATTTATTCATCACAACTCGTAAAGAAATCCCGGTCAATCGTTTACGGCAATTTCAATATTGATTTATTGAAGAACACTGCTTCCACGAAAACTATCCTTGATGATATATGCACCAACCTTAAGGACAAAACCTTTCATCTGGCTATTGTAGAAACCCCACTGTCTGACCATAAGCAGATACATCTAAGTATGAAGAAATATAAACCACCCCCAAGGGAACGAATTAAATACGTCATCATCATCATCATCAAGAGCCTTTAATAGTCCACTGCTGGACATAGGCCTCTCCTTATAAAGGAGGTTTTGACCTACTATACCACGTTGGCCAGGCGGGTTGGTATAGGGTTTGTGTCAAGTTTTCCTTCTCCTTTGCAGTGCTGTTGTCCTGTGTAGTTTGCTCCTTTAGTCGGCTCTTACGACACCCTCGGGATGAATAGGAGTGGTTACACTCTGTATTCTTAATCCATCACCACACGGATAGTTAATAGTTAAATACGTAGCAATTGCTTATAAAACTATTAATATATTATATAACTATTTAATAGCGTTAAACTCACAGAATATCATCCAGACGAAAACAGCTATGCAAACTTTGAGAGATAATTAAAAAATGCCATCAAGAACAGTACAACCACCGAAACCAAAATTTCGAACCCCTAACCCGACAGGATTGGATTTGCAAAGAAATTCTAGATAAAATCATGAGAAGAAATGAAATCTGGCATAAACTAAAAAAGGACCCTAATAATGAAGTTTTGCTTAAAACTTTCAGAACAGAACGAAACGTTACTACTCAAATGATCAGGAACATTAAGAAGAAATATTACCATGAACAGTTTAAAAAATGTACAACAGATCCAAAAAAGATGTAAAACTTAAATATTACTTTGTCTAACCAAGTCAGAATACACTCCCCCTAAATTGCTGACAGAGAGCGGTACTTTAACAAATGGTAATATGATCTGTAATGAATTTCATTGCTTCTTTTCTAGGTTTCAACCTTGCAAACCTTATACTTACACAAAAACGACACGATATTATAATACCACCAGTCACCTGAAAATGCAATACAACATTTACTACTTTCACCCCTTGCCGATCTCACAAATTGTCCAGAATAATCAAAGACCTTAAACTAGACTGTAGTACAGGGATCGATGGTTTAACAACTAAATCTATTGACTGTATAAGCGAACTGATAATAGACAAACTAACTGCCTGTTTAAATAACCATCTTGCATCAGGAATATTTTCTGATGAATTTTCCGCTGGTGCCAAAACTGATCTTAATAACCATAGGCCTATCTCAGTACTACCGATAATTTAGGAAATATTCGAAAAAATACTGCTTACGCGCTTAGAAGAGTATATGACTTCAATAAACTTATTTTGTACTTCAGTATGGTTTTTGATCGCAGTCTAACACCTTATTGGCTAAAATAGACTAGGCTAAAATACAAATGAACAACGACAAGAAAAATATGGCGCTATGCTTATTTATTGACCTCAAAAAGGCTTTCGACACCGTAAGTCACCAAATTCTTTTACAAAAGCTTAAAACATAGGCGTGTTAGGTGTGGCTTATGGGATGTTTGAATCATATCTATGTAATAGGCGTCAGATTGTTAAAATAGGCAAATACCAGAGTAAACCACAAAATATCACGTTTGGAGTTCCTCAAGGTTCCCTGCTAGGCTCGCTATTTTCAAAATCAATAATCAAATACTCGAGCTTAAACAACATGAAAGACACCTCGACTTGCGACTGGATTGCCAACTAAATTGGAACAGTCATATTGAAAACATTAAATCCAAACTAACAGCACTTTTGGGTTCACTACGTAGTATTGTTCATTGCCTACCTTTAAATGTCCGCCAGCTTATATACAATTCACCAATAAAGCCACACATTCTGTACTTAATTGAAATATAAGGTAATACAGACAAAACAAATCGAAAGGACTTACAAATTACACAGAACAAAATTATTAAAATGCTGTTTCATTATGACTATCTGACACCTACAACCAAAATATACAAAGACACGAAACTTATGAGTATCAAACAACTGTACACATTTTGCACCTGTATACTTATGCAATAAATACTTACTAAATCTGTATATTCACAGTTATCTTTAACTAAAACACATGAAGTTAGTAACCGTAGCAGTCGTAAAAAAGACCACATTATGGTTCCTCAACTCTTTAATAAATTACCCAAAGACATAAGGAATGCGAACTCGTTTAGTGTTTTTAAAAGAAAACTGAAGAAACAAGTCCTCGAAAATATCTCACCCACCTAAACTAATTACCTATAATATGAAATCATTGCAAATATATTAAACATTTAAAACATATGACGAACTCTTTATTGTAAATAAACAAAAAAAAAACACTATTGCGATCGTGTAAAATGAAGCAGTACTACTGTGTTCTAACCTGTATTGTGAACACCGTCCGCATTCTTCACACCTATGCGAGGGTACTATATATACGAGGGTATATTTCCGTATCTAGTCGTAGGTAATTTGAGTTCATACAAATTGATTAGTATCAAAATTATGTATAATGTAACCGTTCAAATTGTAAATTGTTTAACGAAAAAACGTAATATTAAATGTTTGAGTGATGCAGTATATATATTTATATATCAATGTGTTAAGTGAAAAATATACTCTCATGTAAGTGAAATGTAAATTTATTTTTGAGAAAAAATGAATTCTTTACCCACAATATACAAATTCAGCAGACAGAAAAAACATTCCTTGTTCAAAATTGTGATCAGTGATCTTGAAAATAATAAAACAAAGGGATAAAACCAAACTTTTTTGTTCTTTTAAACTAATGTATAGATTAGGATTAATTCACATTTGAAATATGAAACATATTAAACATTTTCACAAATTAGTGCGTCAATTGTAAAAAAATATATATGTATGTTTTTCTTTTACAAACTGAAATGGTAAACAGAAGTTCCCACACCAAGTATGTCTTGTGTAAAATTTCAGCGCCTCAGAGTACTACCATCCGATTTTGAGCCAGCTTACTGTAAATAAGAAAATTCATTCGAACTGCGTCGTTAAACGTAATCGAGCGCGTGGAAAGTATTAAAGAAGCAGACGCTATATTGCATAAGTTAAGATGTTACAATGGAAACTTTGAACACCAAGTGTGCGCAATTCCTCTTTGGCAAAATACGTCCCTCCTTATAGCTCTCATCAGGCGGAGTAACAGTGAAGTTACGCAACGTATAACCCACCCCATATCGTTAAAATTATATTATACTAATTCAATTGTTTTAATTCATTTGCCTATCTACTTATGTTCTTATGAAATTTTGTTTGAGTTAATACCACTATAGGATTTCTATGGATTTAATGTTTGTTATTAGAAAATTTTACGTATGTAAGGAGAAACATCAGTGATTGACAATGAAAAAAACTAAATGAAACGATACTATAAAGCGATTACCCACATCTTTCTAAAACAAGATGAGGCTTATAATAATGAGTGAAACAATTAAAAAAGGCTTAATATTATTAACAATTGGTTACCTTACTCTGTTAGAGAGTTTTTCTCTGTCAACAGAGAAAAGGAATCTATTATAGTCATTAAATTGATTTGAAACTTAATTTAGTATTAACAAGCAAGCAGTAAAAGCTTTTTATGTTGAATTTGACCGCGTGGTGACGGATTAAGAATACAGAGTGTCACCACCCCTATTCATCCCGTGGGTGTCGTAAGAAGCGACTAAGGGAAAAAAATTAGGCAGGACAACAGCACTGCAGAGAGAAGGAAAACTTGACACAAACCCTATACCAACCCGTCTGGCCAGCGTGGTATAGTATAGGCCAAAACCTCCTTTCTGAGGAGAGGCCTATGTCCAGCAGTGGACTATTAAAGGCTGTTGATGATGATGGTGATGATGTTGAATTTATTATAATAATATTATAAACACAATAAAAATACAGCCTCTCTGACTATTTCAAAGAAGTCCTAGACAGAGCAGCAGAGTACTAGACTGCACGGATGGCGTAGTGGTTTAAGCGGTCGCCATGCCGCTTCCTACTACGCCGAGTGTTGTGGGTTCAAACCCCACATGGGACGACACTTTGTTTGATCCACAAATTGTTGTTCTGAGTCTGGGTGTTCTTTGTGTCCGTTACATGTATGTTTGTAAAGTCTCCCGCGACACAGGTTATCTTCCTAATGCGGGATTTGTCTTTAAAAAAAAAGTGTAATCGTGTAGCTGTCAATGATGGCCAAGCTCTGCCAGGGCTCTGGGGACTCCCTTCCTAGGGTATAAAAATCTTTAAAAGTAATTATTTTAAAATATTACCATTCATTAGTATAATGCTGTTATTTGGTATTGTAACCATGCAATCATAACCAGTTTTGCATCGAGTCTTGATCTGAAAGTCTTAAGGCACGAGACAACAAAGAAGTTGAAGTACTAAACGTCCTTGTGTCCAAATCCTACTGATGGCTCTACCTTTCTACATTATTAATGTTTAAATACTGCTGCCTAGGCCTTTGTGATGCGATAATACTTTTTCACATTGTATTTTAGTAGCGGTCCTAAACTAACAATCCTCTCTGAGTAAGACAAAGACACAAGGTACTTACATGTAAGCCGTTTAAGCTCAAATCAAAGGTTAACAATGTTAATTATATTAATGATATAAGTTTCACAGAAACAAAAACTCCGAGTCCAGGCTTATACAAACTATTTCAAACAATCCCGTTAAGAACTGTAGGTTTCTTGCCCTGTTTGATTTTAGTTTGCAGATGGCAATAAAGGTAAAATTGGTTGCCTTTGTAAGTATTGTTTCTTAAATCTTTATTCTGTTCTGCGTTTGAATCCCAAGCTTATTAAGGCTTGCAGCTCTTTCAACCCACTTTGTTTTTGTTCGTTGAATATTTTAGTCCGTTAATTGGATTATAAGATTTAAATAAGGTTTCTTTGACAGTTTCTTATGAACGTGAAAGCTAATTAAAATATATTTTCGATGCGAGCATACTCGAATTATCTTAAGCTGATTTAGGGCGGTGAACATGTGCGTACAGTGCAAGGGTATCTAGTTACCTTTGTAATATCTCCTCAGAGAACGGTGTCGTGTGTTAATGTAAATATTTGTGTAAGCTTATAAACATTAACTATACCTACATACAAGAGAATACCACTTCTACATGCATATACGTGTACACACTATTGTCATATTTCAGTTTATCAGTGACCTCTGCAAGTTTATGAATTTCAGAAATTACGACTCGACTATATGATAATTTCCCTAATATAGTTGTAATATGCCTCTGCGCTCATTTATATTTCGCCTAAAAAGAAACTAATAAAAGGCTCGTGGTTAAGTGGTAACCGAGTCTTGCAAAGTTTAGCAATCCTAGCGAGGTCAGTATACGGATGGGTAACCATTCTTAATACATTGATAGTGGTGCTTCAAAGAGGATCTTAAACCGTCCGACCCAGTTGCGACACCAACATCTGTCAGTAATCGTTACGGGTAGTTGGAACCCCGCTATTCCTGGTCTTAAACGGTAAGTGCGAAGAATCTCCGGGCTACGCCAGGCCACCACAACCGACTGACCCTGGCTACGTTCTAAATAAGTCCCTTTCTGACAACGTTGTGGCAATTTCCAATGTGTCGAACAGGATAGCGTACCTCATTATCAAGCTCACCGAGAGGTATAGCCTCAAGGTTGTGCAAGTGTACGCACCGACCTCGGCACAATCGGACGACGAGGTGGAGAATATGTACGATGACATATCGAGGGCCCTCCACTTCACAACTACTAAGACCCACTACAACGTGTACCACTATAACTTGTTATGGGTGACTTCAACGCTAAAATGGGAGCACAGAATTGCGGCGAATCGGTAGTACGATCCCATGGCTTTGGAAGCAGGAATCATAGGGGGCAAATGCTGCCCAACTTCCTCGTATGAGAGGGGCTCTTTTTGAGAAACTCTTTCTTTAATAAACAGCCCCAAAGGAAGTGGAAGTGGCAAAGCCCCGACGCTATGACCAGAAATGAGATCGATGTCATCATAACGGATAGAAAGCACATATTCAGAGACGTCTCAGTAATCCATAGGTTTAATACCGGTCGTGATCACCGACTTGACCGGGGCTCTCTGAATATCAACTTTAAGGCTGAACGAGTCTGTTTGATAAAATCTAGGCTACGATTAACTCTGCTTTAAGTCATGATAGGATCTGAAACGTTTCAGTCAAAACTGGAAAACAGATTCGCTGCCGTGGAATCCAAAATTGACGTAAACCAGAACCTCAAAGATATGGTTCGAATCCTCAGAAAAGAAAGTACGAGATTCTGTGAAATGCAGCGTAAGGGCAGGAAGTCGAAGCTTTCAGAAGCGACCCGAGAGTTACGAGAGTAAGCTCGTACAACGCTACCTCCGGTGCTCCAATACTCTTTCAATTGAAAGAGCGTCAAAAGTGTTCGTACACCTTCTTGGAAGAAGCCACCTGACAAAGTTGACCACGGCAAGTGGAGAAGTCGTTGCTTCGAAGCCGGTGGTCCTTTTGGAATTGTAAAGTTCCCATTCCCGGTTATACGCTTCGCATGCATCTTGACCTGATCCTGAAAATGAAGACTCCAGAGCCACATTAACAAGTCCAGAAATTTTACCAGAATTTAGCATTAACGAAATCGAGATGGCTCTTGGACAGCTAAAAAATAGAAAAGCCCCTGGAGAGGATGGCAACAGAGCTGCTAAAGGCCGGGGGTAAACCCGTACTAAGGGAGCTCCAAAAGCTCTTCAACGATGTCCTGTTTGAAGGGAGAACTCCGGCAGCGTTGAGTAGGAGTGTGGTCGTCTTGTTCTTCAAAAAGGGTGTCAAGACCATGTCGAAGAACTATCGACCCATATCCCTTCTTGCTTGCAGCTTGTAGACGTGGCTTACGTCTACAAGCTGTTTTCGAGAGTCATCACGAACCGTCTTGCGCGAAGAGTAGACGAATTTCAACCACTGGAGCAAGCTGAGTTTCGGAGCGGATATGACACCATTGACCACATCCAAACAGTGCGGCAAATTATACAGAAGACCGAAGAATGTAATCAGCCCCTGTCTCTAGCATTCGTGGACTATGAGAAAGCCTTTGACTCGATCGAGATCTGGTCTGTTGTTGCCAAGTAGATTGGCGATATATCCAAGAAATGTCTCTATGAAGCCGCCACCATGTCCGTCCAAGTACAGAATCAGCAAACAAGGTCCATACCGTTGCATTGAGGATTGAGACAAGGGGACGTTATTGCCCCGAAATTGTTCACAAATGCAATGGAGAACATGTTCAAAACGCTGTACTTTAAAGGGCGTGGCATCAATTTCAATAGCGAATACATCTCTCACTGGCAACTCGCAGACGACATCGTCATCATGGCAGAGACGCTGCAGGACCTACATCAGACGCTGAATGACCTAGCTGACTCTTCTGTACGCATCGGCCTACGGATGAACTTGGATAAAACCAAGGTCATGTTCAACGAACATGTACTACCGGAACCGATCGCACTACACGGTGTCGTTCTCGAAGTTGTTCAAAATTATGCAGACATTGCAGTTAGGCAGAAACAACTTCGACGACGAGGTGAACAGAAGAATTCATTTGGGTTGACAGCGTTTGGGAAGCTACGTAGATGACGATGGGAAGCCATCGTCACAGTGCCTTAAGACGAAAGTCTAAAATGAGTGCATCCTACCCGTCATGACATACAGAGCCGAAACGTAGATAGTTACGGTACGGCTGGTCCACAAGTTCAAAGTCGCTCAACCTGCTATGGAAAGGGCTATGCTCGGCGTTTCTCTAAGGGATTGCATCAGGAATGAGGTAATCCGACAGAAAACCATGGTCACCGACATAACCTACCGGATAAGCAAGCTGAAGTGGCAGTGGGCTGGCCATATTAGCCGCAGAACCGACAACCGTTGGGGAAAACGAGTACTTGAGTGGAGACCGCGTCTCGGCGCAAGATGATTTGCGCAAGATGGCTGGCACTCCTTGAACTAAAACTCTCTGTCTGTTTTTAGAACGTTTTATGAATTAGTTTTTTTTTAGGTCCAAGTCGAGGTAAAGTTTGCAGGTAATTAAATTCAAATTAACTTTCTGCTGTGCCAGAGACTTAAAACTAATATGAAATGATAATGTAGGAAAATTAAAAAGCACAGGGCAAGACAAAAATTACAATATTTAAAGATGGAAAAGTTTGGATGGAAAATGAAATGGTCAAAGTATTATGGTTTTTAGATTATACTAGAGTTTTAATGCATACCAGTACATAAAAAGAAAAAATGAGGCACATGCACAGTCGCAAATACTGGGATACATTACGTATATAGGGCCATATTGAATTAAACAAAATATAACTCATGCTATCGGTTTTTTAATACGGTTAAAATAAAATACATACAAGTTTTGTACTTACTTACTTTAGCACCTATTGACGTATCATTACTTATGGCTTCAGACCAAAGCGAAATTAACAAAAGTCTGTCATTATTACTTTAAGACTTATCAAAAAGAAAACAGAAGGCAACGTCATTCATAGAAATAAAAAAAGAATCCGAGCTATCTACTTTAAGTCAGAAAATTATAAAATATAGCTCTAGAGGACGCGTATTCATTCAAAAGAAGTTAAATACCAAGTCAGTCAAAATACCTGGAATTGTAAGATAAGCAAAATTAATTCGAACTTACTAATTCAAAACATTTACTCAAGAAATGTAAAGTTGAAAAAAATATGTTCAGCTTTAATACATAACGATCCTGAAATTATAATCTTCTGTATTGCATAAAATATTTGTATAACGACATCGTAGCAAAACGTGCTTAAGTTGATACTGAAAAAAAGAAAAAAAGAAGTCTTTAATACGTTCGCGGGATTAAAGCCATAAAGAACGATTTGGACATAATGAAAAAGATTTTCGTTCAATACAGAGACAAACATCTTTGTATTTGGAGCATTGATATTTGGTAGGGTCGGAATGAAAGCTGGTGCGTTTGTTTCACTACATTGAACCGGCGTCGCTCGCTTGCTACATTTCATTAGTGCCTTCTCCGTCTTCAATATTGTTCAGCTCGTGTTTATTGCGTGTATATATACAATAATTAATTTGTGATATTGATTTTTATTACAATGAATATTGGGCGAGTACTCTGGGAAGCTACCGTTCTTAACAATACAATTTAACAAAGTACATACATACATATACAATATGTGTAGTAGTACATGTTGTGTAATTTAAACTTGTAAAAATGGAAGTTTAGCGTACGTACTAAGATGATACAGAAATATGCACAGTAATTATTTAACCAATACCAACTCTGCCATTTTCATTAGATCATACAAACTTTGTCACCTGAGAGTACATACTAAAATTTTCTTAATAAAATCAACCGCTTGTTTCGTATGTACGATGATGAATACTTATTTTCGCAAATTAGTTTTATACAACTAACATCGTTATGTAATTTTCCAACAGTCATTAGACTTCGGTATAGACCAAGCGTGAGCTTGCTTAATAGCCATTACAAACTTTTAGCTCATATAAAATCAGAGTCAATAGGACTTACGAAGAGGCGTCGTCCGTAATCTTAAAAGTCGCGTTCCACAGCCATAAAAACGCTCTTCAGCACACGGATCGTTAAATTATTTTAAACGTTTAATCTTACCAATCTGTTTAAATTAGTACACTATGTATATCATTATCTTATATTCAATAAACTATTGTAAAACACCCGTAATAGTTTTTGTCATAATCACCATTCACATATAATAAAATATTCAAACAACTTTCACTTTTTAGAACAAAAACTTGTTAATACTAACACATAACATGAATAATCTAAATATTATTGCATTTAATGCAATAAAATTTAGATTATGATTCTGCATGCATAGTTTTTTTACTGTTCATTAACGCACGGATGGCGTAGTGGTTTAAGTGGTCGCCACGCACCTTGCTTATACACTGAGTGCTGTGGGTCCGATCCACACTTTGTGTGATCCACAAATTGTTGTTCTGAGTCTGGGTGTTCTTTGTGTCCGTTTCATGTATGTTTGTAAAGTCCCCCGCGACACAGGATATATTCCTAATGCGGGAGTGGTCTTTTTCTTTAGTTATTTTAAATAGAATAGAAAAAGAACAAAAAGCACCAGATAAAACGTTCTGTACTTTTTGTAAGTACACATAATAGAACAAAACTTTTTGATTCGTAACTTACTAAATATACCTATTTCCACTATTGGTGATGTCAGTCACAAAAAAAATGTATAAGTTGCAAAAGTAATTGTTTAAATATTTTTATTATATTTATTTACTTATTCAAAATTATGGCAAATTATAATTTCTTCTTGTTTATTAGAATAAGTTCAACTTGGTGGCTGGGTGCCAATTTATAATAGATCCATTATAAATCTATTATAAATATGTCCAAAACGTAATTTTCAGAGAAACGAATTTCATTTTGTCAGTGGAAACTTATACGTACTAAGATAGTCAAACAAATGATAAAGGTAGGGAAACAAGATAAAGAAAGGAGTTATAACTAATTTAAATCAATGTCATCCATAAAAGAGTTAGTTCCGATAAATATCGGCTTTTACATTTATCTCTGTGAAAAGAGTAACGTATTTTTGTCTTAGGCATTTTTTTCATAATGTAAGTGTACGCTATTGTGATTTGTAAGCGTTATTACTGTACGTTAACGTTTGTAGCGCAAGCTTTGTGTTGAGTAAGCATGTTCCATTGCGTTTATTATCGAACATGTATTTTAGGTTCTTAGAAAGAGAATATTTTATTTTATAACATTTAATGTAATGGAAAGAACGTACGATTGTAGAATGTTCACAGTATAGAATTTCAAGTAAATAAAAATGAATGATCTGAGCCTCATTCGTTTCGGCTGGCTCAGTAACCATTTATTTAGAAATAGCCCGTTGCGTGGGGAGACACATTGTCATCACACACGTGACACTACTGGCGTTGCCTACTGGCTTGACTACTTACAATCAACCGAGACGTGTGATGCTTTACATAGGTTTTTTTTGGCATTACGTAAACACATAACGCGTCAGAGTTATTCAATTGCCTGATAATACAAAGCCATGGCAGCCGAGCATTGCCCGGGGTCGCTTTTAAGTACACAAATGTTTTAATTATAAAAAATTGATCTAAATATAAAACTAGACACACCAAATTTCTTTACATATATGAAAGTGGAGACAAGCATAATCATGAAACTTAAACAAAGGGAAGCAAAAACCAAAAAAAAAAAAACTTTTAAGATGCCATCAAGCTGCTATGTAATTGGAATTCAAAGAAAAACGTAACGTAAACACAATCTAAAAACAATTTGAGACAAAAAGTAGCGAGATGAAATAAAAAATCATTAATGGAATGGACCGCTTTATAAAAATTTAATCGCAATAACTTTGTACAAATCTCAAAAACCTGTTGATCTTCCCTGTGTCTTTTATTTCTACAGGTATTTAAACAGTACCAATACTAAAGTACCTAAATAGGACCATTGAAATACAAAATTAAAACGTTATATACACAGGTCGTATACAATACCGTTATTGAAATCCATCATGTCAGTCTGTAGGTACTGTTTTGTTTGATCATGATTAAGATGTAACGGGTTTTGAATGGATCGTCGCTTGTGTATTAATCAGACGGTTCCCAAATCGTCTATTAATCAAGTTTAAGCATCTGGATGACAACGAACTGTCAGCTTAAGTAGTGTTTAGTTTACAACGCATTGTAAACAATCGTTTGCGGTAACTTGTCTCGGCTCGCTGCCTTTATTGTTTATGTTTACATGATAGTAATCGTAAAGTTTAGCTTGACATTTACGGATAGGGTAGCGGTTCTTAATTTGAATCATTAATCAGTTTTTGTTTGTTATACTATTAAAACTTAAATTTTTAAATGTAATTTATCAAGTAACTATATCAGATAAAAGTAATTATACAGATTCTTTCTCTGGCTGGTGTGATCTTGCTGCTGGCGCCCCGCAAGGCGGTATTCTTTCACCTCATCTATTTTGCATCTTTATTAACCTTATCACCCTTAGACTTCGGTGTTCTTATCATCTCTATGCTGATGACTTGCAGTTGTACTACCAAACAGAGTTGTGCAATTTATCATCTGCGGTTTCGGTTGAAAACAGTAACCTGGCAGCCATTAAATACTGCTTCGATATGTTTGGTGTATCGGTGAATCCGAATAAAAATGTCAGGCCATTATCATCGGGAGTAACCGTGGTATGAGCTCGACCTTGTTACACTTCCACCTCTAATCTATGATGGTAATAAATAAATAAATGAATAAATAAATAAATGGTATGGTTATTCCGTACTGTGAAAGTGTAAAAAACCTCGGACTGCATATTGACACGACTCTTAGCTAGCGGAAACATTTGCATCTGTGTGCCAGAAAGTCACAAGCTCGTTGCGGGCCCTCAATAGGCGTAAGAACTTTTTCCAGTTCAGAATGTTCAGAACGTTCTGCCAGCTAAGGTAATGCTTGTTCAGACGCTTATAATAGGTATTCTCTAGAATCGACTATGGAGATGTGTGCTACTTTGACCTGAATGCACATCTATTTAAAAACTTTACCGCCTTCTCAATATTTGCATTCAATTCGTTTTCAATTTACGCAAATATGATCACGCATCGCTTCTTTTACGAGCATTAACTACCCTATATTTATTAATCTTTTCTCCAAGTTCTCCCTCCTACTTAACTACTCAACTTCAAAAGTTAGGTGCAAACCACGCTAAAACCCTTATATCTTCAAGCAACCTACTTCTTAATCACCGCTTTGACTTCGTAGATCCTACTTTCCTGGCCAATCTGTCCTGTAATGGAACGTGCGAATCTCTTGAGATCAGGATGGCAAAAACTCGGCAAACCTTTAAATACCTGTATATATATGTAAACACATGCGCGAACAATATATATAATTATATGTATAAATTTAAGTATGTATATGTGTATATAAACACTTATGTATTGTGTGTGTGTGTATGTGTGTGTGTGTGTGTGTGACAAACTAGCTCACTTAATAATAAATAATTTGATTAATTTAAATTGATTCTAATGGATTGTAATTGAAGTTTTAATAGTTAACAGTTTGATAGTCAGAAATAACCTGAAGAATCGTATTATCAAACGCAACAAGAAAATACAACACTTAACCAAACAACATGTAAACACATGCGCGAACAATGCGTCTTATAAAAACGAGCTGCATTGCGCGTACTCGGTCGTTCTTGCTCGAGCCGTCGGGCTATATGGATCTATGGACAACTGTAGGTGAGACCTTGGAATACATATTTAAACTGTATTTACTGTTGTTGTTATTTACTACAGCTTTTATAAAGGAAAACTAATCTAAAGAATGACATCAGTTTTGCTGACGTCACTCTATTTAAAAACAACCAAAACATCAGTCCTCCGTCATATATGTATAATTTAGTAAAAATTACGATAGTTGGTAATATTCCATACATTACATACATCAGATATCTAAATACCTAATCTGTAAATTAGTTCTACTAAGAAACCATCTCATCTAGTTATTACTCCTAGTACAAAACATTACAGCTGTCAAAATTTGGTAGGAAACTATAGTTGATACCAAAAGCTGGACTGATCCGATGGATAATTTGTTTTCTCAAACACGGAACTCGTCGCATGGAGCTTGTCTCTATATAACATGTACACAGAACTGGTTGACTCAGGATTCAGCAATTGTTATATAACTTCACTAAATAAATTTATCACTTTGAACTAAATGCATGAAATAGTTGACATGGTGATGAAATTTCATGTCTGCGTTTTGTGTACTATACTATACAGAGGGTTTTTCATTTGACAAATAGTTAAGCCACATATTCTGCACCATATTTCTAGACGATTTGCAAAATATGAACGAAATATATTCAGTAGTTTAGGCACAGTACTTTACAACACCATATGTTTAAGCAAAGCTAAAGTATTAAGTGTCAATGACCTTGCCGTTGTCGCTATACAAACGTTACCGCACAAGTTAGAATTTATAATTAATAAAATTTTAAAAATAAGAACTTCTTCAACAGACTTAAAACTGACACCAATCTAGTTTGGAAATAAAGGATCGGAGGAAGAGGAATAAAATAAATACGGTTTTTTGTAGGATGGAGATTCTGGATCAGTTAAAACGTTTCGCATGTGGTAACAACAAAAGAGTCCTTAAATAGTGCAATATCAGAAATTCATCATTTCATAACTCCCATTTAATAATCTTAATCAATTTATAAGTACATTTTCATGATCTAAATTAATAAAACACAACAGTTAAACAGTTAAGAAACATAACAGTTAATCTGAGTAAAATTACAGACCCGATAACAGTGAGTCTTTAATTTGACTCTTTATCCCCCTGTACTCAAACCAACTGTCCCCTATGTCACGTGTCGCGTATTGCGAGATCTTTACGTACACGTGAGCAAAGTGCGATCTTTAAAAAAATATGTAAGTGGCAACAATCTTTACATTAAAAAAATCTCTATCACGCTATATTATAACAGTAAAGTCGATTTACATCCAACTTACCTATTGAAAAGTTATAATTTGCAATATTTTAAAGATTATACAAGAAACTGAGTTACAATTGCGAATAGCACATATTACTTTAAAATTATATTCCTAAGATCTTTGATACACTGTAGAAAATAATGGTGGTTCATTAGTCTTTTGACTACCAGAATACCTCTACACTTTACCCTGGAACATCAATCTTTTATGGTATTTGACTTCAGCACCATTTTCGGTTCATAAAAACTGTTAGTATCGTCTAAAGTTCAACTATAATCGGCGTAAAATATTAAAGCTGTTATCCGAGCAACTGCATTCGGCATTCCAAATCAACAATGACATTAACCCCCCTAGTGTGGCAATCAGAGAGTAAGTGGGCATTTCCGCGCCGTTTCATACGGCTCCCGGCTAAATGTTAAGAGTTCCCTGTCTGTGTATCTGTGGAAGTACGGACGACCATTCTGTAGGGACTTACCTACCGAGCGGCAAGCGAGCTAACTTATTTGACCTATTAAACACAAGTTATTTTTGCAAAATTTCAAAGAATTGTTATTGTTATAGTTCCGTTCATTAAGAGTGCATGTCAATTATGACATTAATTTTTAGAGACATTCTCGTGCAAGTTTTATTTTTGATAGAGGTTACCGCAGATTCACTAGCGTTTAAGTATGTTTGTGTTTGTTGAGAATAGTACTTCGTTCAGGATAAAATAAACCCTATATATTTTTCTGTAAGTAGTTAGGGTATGTAGAGTGACAAGCAAACAAAGCTATTTATAATATTACATTATCGCGCACTATCGCGACGAATGGTTAAAAACGTGTATTGAGAATGTTAGCACTTGTTTGGAAACTACATCCACCATGCATCACTTTACAATTATTCGCTATTACAAGTTTTAAAACTATTCTTGCTTTTGTTATTCACCGCCATTGTACAAAAAAATTGAGTTGACTATCCAATATTCCGTCTGTAATGGGCTGGAATTACGCTGTTTCTATTAATTAAATTCTTTGATATATTTATGAATCTACGAGTTAGATTACAATATGCCGCAAAATCCTATCTTAGGTGGCACGTAAATTGGATTTGCTTTTATATTAAACGTGTGGTAGAAAACAGTAATCATTTGTATACATAAAAGCTATTGTGATTTCCTATTAAAAATTAGATAGATTATAAAGATTCAACCGTGTGGTGACGGACTAAGAATACAGGTGTCACCACCCCTATTCATCCCGTGGGTGTCGTAAGAGGCGACTAAGGGAGCAAACTACGCAGGACAACAGCACTGCAGAGAGAAGGAAAACTTGACACAAACGCTGTACTAACCCGTCTGGCCAGCGCGGTATAGTAGGCCAAAACCTCCTTTCTAAAGAGAGGCCTATGCCAAGCAGTAGACTATTAAAGGCTGTTGATGAATACGAGAATATTCTTGTTCTATTTTCTAAACTATTGTCCAGATAAAGCGGAAAATAATATACAAAGAGTACGGATGTTTTGAACACGTAAACACAATCATAATTATTTTAAGGAACATTTATGTCGATTTCAATCATTATTTTGACTGACTTTCCTATTTTTTTGTTTGTTTATGATATATATACATATAATTTATCTGGTTTAAATATAAAGCTCTGTTCTTAAAAAAAAATCATTTAAATTTAAATGTTATAATTATCAGAAAGTCCATTTACGGAGACATAAATCATTATGTTGAATACTTGAGTTTAAAACTGTTTAGGTAGTTATAAAACTTAAATGGGAAATAATAAGAAATCGATTCCACTTCTAAAGTAATAAGTCATTACGTTGATATTATTTTTTGTAATGTCTATCAATACTATGGTTACTCCTCTACCACAACAATAATTTTCTTTTATCGTACTATTTTTAAAAGAAGACAATAGTAAGACATTAATTTAAAGTAATAGATAGAATTAGTTTACAGTAATCCTTAATTTTGAACAGTTCTGTACATAACTGTTTAAATTAACTGGTACGCACATAAGGTTGTCTGTAAGAGATCGCCGTGATCGATAAGACCGCAGATTGTTACGTCTACATATTTGTAACTCATCTTTATTTACTGTGTTAACTATATACATTAAAGATATAAATTAATAAATAACTGTAAGATATATGTGTAAGCTTTATAAATAAGTAAACTTAAAGTTTAATGTCAGTGAGGAATCTATGGGTTCCGAACTCACAAACCTTTTATGAATCAATCAATGAAATTGAATATCTTCCATTCCCTTAGTTGTAACCTGGTCATTTTAAATTTATTGAATCAGTTTCTGAACCCAGGTTGTGTGGTTATTTATACTTTGTACAGAACCCGCATGGAGTACAGTACAGATTTTATGATAAAATTTTACATAGATACAGCCAAACAATATGACTATATGACTATATGTGCATATCATGTATGTTTATATTTTACTACGTATGAGTAGAAAATGAGAACTAGAAATAGTTTTAAATTGAACTCCGTTACATATAAATACCATTTGTCAATAAGTGTAAGTAAAAAATGAAAAAAGGAGTTACCATGAATTCGTGATAGAAATGAGCCTCGATGGAAGGACAGTCTTCCGTTGTTACATCGCGACTGTTAGTTCTTAGTAATTGAAATCGTAAAGATCTTTCTGATGCTACTTTATTAACGAGTATGTGTTTGTGTCCTATAGATACTGGTGGAATCATGAACTGGCACTGCATAATGTAAATACATTCGTCACCGCAGTTAAAAAAATCGAACACATTAATTATTTAAGTAAAGTATTAATTTCTGTGTTGGATTTTGAATTAAACGTAGGCGGTTACCACTGCGAATATACACATATGTAATTATTTTTTTTGGAGTGGGATGTTTTAGCACACATCGACCGGTTCGACCGGAGTGATCACGGAAAGCAATCCATACCAGAGGCCTTATTTCTCACCCTCTTTTCTTCGGGGCGAGTTGAACTTCCGGCAATTAAGAATTAATTAAGGGAGTTGCTGGTATCCGTAGGCGTCGGTAGTAACTTATAATCAGGTGACCCGTCTCCCCCTTAGATAGTACCACAAAAATGTCATTTTTGCACAATAGATAAATAATAAAGATAGAAGTGAAAGTTTTGTATATGTTTTCTGCTTTTATATTTTCATTCTTATAAATGTAAAATCTATTATTTTACATGTATTCGAAATTCTGCGGAAAGTCCCTTTAAACTTAACAACATCGGTATTAGGTATCTTAAGATTTCGCAACGTAGACGGTATAAATATAATATATATATTTAAGAAAGTAATCCTAATTACAATATTGCCTTTCCAACAACTAATTAAATTGTAGTAAACCTAAGGATGCTAAATACGAGAGCTTCAAATATTATTTTACAAGCTATTAAGAAAATGGCTAAATCTGCTTTGGTCAGTTTTCACTGCATTTTACTGAGAAGCGATGGTTGACAGTGCTCTTTACACGTATACAAACTATATGAGATAAATTATCGAATTTATTCTGTTAATACTTTCACTCGAGGTATTCGATTATGTCAGGTTACTAATTGCTACAAATTGACACAAATCAAGCATATAGATTTATTCAATGAATAGATTTTTTTTATAAAATAGTCTTAGCTATATATTTCGTCTATGAAGTAATAAATTATTTAGGGCCAAGTAAGCACTTGGCTACCTCTAATCTAGCAATTAGGTATTATAATTACAAAATAATTGGTATCTATAGATACCAATTGTTTTGTAAAATCGTGGTTCTAGATTGTCTTGGTATACCAAGACAATCTAGAACCACGATTTTACTGTTGTACGAAATAGAGATGATCAATATTCATTTGAGCTGATAAAGTAATTTGAGATGCATATTAAGTTTGTAAATATCTATGTATCGATAGTGTATATATAACATCGTAATATCGATATTAAATTAAGTATCGATTCATTAATTAGAATAATCTAAGATAGCAAGTCAAGACATAAACCTATTAAATACATGTGAACTCAATCTTAACTAGATATCCCCAACTAATGTTTACATGTTATTAAGATGTAAAGAATTATCACTCCAAACTTAGTAAGAACTTTTATGTTTTTTTAACATCAAGATATTAATATACTGTACATGAGCTTAAGTTATTATTAAAGAAGTTCTGTAGTTGGTTTAAAGTAAAATTAATCCAATTTTTATCTAATCATAGCATCAAAAAATCCACAAGTTAAAATAGCTATTGAATTTTTGATAACGCATTTTTACGTATGCTGGTATTTAATGTATCTAGTTTTTTAACGAAATTTATTTATACAAACGAAACATCGACATCTTCATTTTGATGTCTCATATTCAGTAATAACATTGGAGGTTGTCTAAAATTGATTCTCTCTAGATTATAATCAATATGTCAATATATTTTGATTACATCTGCTGAAGAGAATGCTATGCGGATAATTTCAGTTCCCATGTCATAGATAATTCTAGGTATTTTAAAATGAAATGAATTTAAAATCTTTATAATGACAATAGAAATAATGTTACTAAAAGTAAAGTTACTAAAAACCACAACTTTTTTTTTCATATTATACACAACTTGTTCCATATTACATTTCTAATGAGAAATTAATGGCATAACACATACCATGTCGATACTGTACAATTTAATTTGTCACCCTCAATACTAATCAGTCTAATGTGATGATTTGCCTATTTGTAGAAGCATAATACGTTCGAATTAATTACCACCAGCTCAACAAGAGGGAAAGGAATGGCGTGCAATAGCGTGCGTGGCTTTCATCGCCGGAACAAAGTCACCGAGCAACAAGTGACGTCTCGTTCCTGGCCACCACCTAAGGGGATACTCTTCGTTTAATAAAGAATAATCCATCCTTTCTCTATGATATGATAATATACTACGAATAATACAAGCATTCTTCGTGTAATTGTAAACGGCCTCAATTCAAATGTTTAATTTCAACCGCGTCTTCAGTTCTCTTAGTAAACAGTTCGTATGAGTTTATTTACTTTTCGTCACTTTTAAAAGAGAATATTTTTATACTGCGCCTGCGCGAGATCAGAGAGAGAGGTTTTGAGGGAGTAGGACGGTTGACAGTGCCACTCGCTTCGACCAATCGATTAGTCGCATAACGATAGCGGCTTCTTAAATGCAGATGTGTCGTGTATACCAACGTCAGTCGGCAAGCGGCAGGCGGCCGGAGCCCTCGATCATGGCTCCACGGAGCCGTTGCTATACATACGCAATCCTTTGTAGTAACTGTAACGTTCAGCCGGTATAGATCATACGTGCTCGAATGTTATCTCCCATTCTTTAGGACAGTGAGATGAAACTCAAAATATTATTGGACAAGTTTATAATATAAACTCTAGCAAAATATTTTTTTCGAAAGGAAACGGCCTAAATTGTCAAGGCTTAAGTTCGCAGCGGACACTCGATTAGTGTTTAAATTTAATTATGGAGTGAACAAAGAAAGGATTGTACCGGGAAAGGTAAAATAAATATATATTTGATTTTAAATAAATTTGTTTTTGTAGTTGAGTGTATGTATTGTGGCAATGATAATAAATATAAATAATGCCATTCGTGTTCCCGTTGGTAGGTAGTTTAATAGGTAGTTTCTTACGATTTCTGATATAAATAATTGACTTCATTTGTCACAATTTGTTTGACAAATAACTGGAGTTGTTTTTATTTCACTAAGGCGCTTTTAGGACTGTTCATGTGTTAGTTTACATCGTAACAAAGCTTAAATATAAAGAATACGAAAAGTTTGATTACGAAAACGCTCTATTGTATAGAAATTGCATTTATTTTTCATTTAGCACTGATGATTTGAGACAATGTTTACATTCTTATTAAAGTAAATGAATGAGTGACAAAAATATCTATTTCAATGTACATTTTACTGAAGAGAAGAATTCAATATAACAAACACATCTAAAACAAAAGTCAAATTCTCAACTCACCGAGTGTGAAATAGAAATATATTTGTAGCCAATTCGTAGCACTTTCGTAGACGCCCGTAGCGGATGATAACATTAACGTTTAATATATAGATTTGGCATACCCAACGTATTGGCACCTTTGGATGGTTTTCGACGACGGTCGTCACCCCATCTGGTATCTCATAACCACTTCAGTGTTCGAATGATACCGAAGTTTATTTTAACGGGCCCACGTGGATAAGATCGTGTCGGGAATAAAGGAAATGCTTATTGACTATCGATTTGCATGTTTGTTGTCGTATGAACGAAGATTGGATTTGGGTTGTTTGTGTTATGTTTGTGATGTTACTCTGTACTTGAGTTAGCTGATTCTGTGGCCGATATGTGAATGTTTTTTTTACATAACATTGTCATGTGCATGCAAAAACTATTTCAGTTTTTTGTGGTAAACATACATTTTAACATGTCTTCTAAATGTACTGATATATTTACAGGTATTATTGTATTCAATAAATAAAGGTTTAAGGGAAGATATATTATTATCAACAGTCTATACCTATAAATGTGTATATTATTTAAATATTATACATACTCAATATACATAAGTGATATTTAAATATAAATATGTTTTCAAAAGAATATCACAATAGGTTTAAAATAGTAGGTTTTTAAGGTCCAAGTACTTAATTAAGGTATTTTTTACACCTTAAAGTTGGTTAGCTGAAATGGTTCGCGTGATTGTACGTCCGTCTTATGTCATAAAAATCGCCCATTTGAAGTTATGAAGATCAGACCATACATTTTTATTATGTAAATTATATCGATCAAGAAATCGCGTGTATGAAATTTTAATTTCTTTAAATATTAAAGGTAATTGACATGTCATAATTCAAAACCTATTTATAACTATTTATAATATTTTACTAAAAGTCACCGAATAAAAATTCGAGGCGTGTAAACTATTTAAAATATTAAAACACCTAGGAATAGACAAAATTAAGAGAAAGTACTGAAAAATAACCACTTTACAATTAAATATTACCTTTTAAATGGGTTTTCATTTGAATGTTAATGGGTTTAAATTTGAGTATTTCTTCTGGTTACTTACCACTATTGTAAGTAGTGGAATGAATTAATAAATGCACTTGAAAACGTGTTGCCCTTTCGTCATGACATCATGTCGGTAGTAAAAGCATACATTATTAAAACGTTGCTAAAATTAGTATAATGTGTTCCTATTCATATAAATATGATGAATGAAATAGAATAATAGATCCGACATCGATATTTTTAAAAGTCCGTATTTGGCTGAACGAAAATCGAGTCATATAGTAAAAATGCGATTGAAGGACTTAATAGATTTGTAACTTCAACCTTTACAAAATCCGTTGCTTATATTAATACTTAAGTGAAATACACGAAAGAAGCAAAATATTCGAAAATTACTACCAATGTAAACACCAAGTAATGTCATGACAGATTGCGTTAGGTACATTTGTAGAGGAGATAAAATAATCGACTGCACGGATGACGTAGTGGTTTAAGCGGTCGCCACGCCTCTTCCTACTGCGCTGAGTGTTGCGCTGGGTTCAACCCCCACACGGGATACCACTTTATGTGATCGTCAAATTGCTATTCAATAAAAAAAAAATGAATGTTCAAAACGATTTTTTTTGAAATATGAAAACTTTAAATACAAATATATTATATGTTTTGCACATAGAGTAAAATATCCTAGTCATCAGTTTTGTAAATAGTGGACTAAGTACTTCGTATAAACAACAGACATTCCTACGCGAGGGTCGAGCGAGGCCGGTGAGAAATTACAATAGGTACCTGCATGCCTCCGCCGGAGCCTGCCGGTATTTCATTCCTCTCGTCTTTATGCTACCTATTGCCTACTGGATTATCTGGCCTCCAAGCTAAATTAGATAGATACCGTATGGACGGTAATACCACCAATATATACGAAGCATCTCAGCTGCTTGTTTTATTTTATTTCTGGACAAAATACTGATGTTTGTAGTTTCTATGAACGTTCTTCGTTTCTTGAACAAGAGAAAAACATTACGTATTTATTTATCTATTTTTCTGCGGCAAATTTAAGGGTCACCCGAAGAAAATCAACATGATTTATTTAAACGATCGCCCTTTTACAGTTTTTTATTATTTTATGTACTAACTTTGCGGAGTAAGTCGTAGAAGGTCTTGTTTTATTTCTTATTTATGTAGTAAATAATACTTAATAGTTTATCTGTAAAATCCTGTATTAGCTTTTATTTTACGTTCAATATTTTATCGCAGGGTTGGGCTCGAAAAGGGGGCCATCTATAAGACGTAGATGGCACGGAGTTCACCGGGGTACCTGATACCCGAGAAGGCGTGCGGTTTTTAGTCGGTTCGAGTCCGTCATATCCATTCTACTGGTCATTTGGTGAGGGGTACCACAGGCAATTTCCGCACCGAAAAAAAGGGATCGGACTCGAAATTATTATTTAGAAGTAGGCATAAGACCTGTTCACTATGATAAACATACAAAAATATGCTGATAGAGCAGACTTCTGTTACCAAAACATACACAAGTTACTATGCCGGGTTCAGATATTGATTTTTTAGAATTGACCACTACTTAATTTAGGGACTAATCTAAATCAGTTGAAAACCTCTTATATTAATAAATTAAATACATTGAAATTACAATCTATGTTGATTAGCCATGTTACTCACAAGGGCACATCTATATTCATAATTTCCAAATTAAAAGTTATTATTACACACCAGAATTGCGTCTTAAGATGTTTTCTTAATAAAAGAACAATATGTATTGTTGCACTAAAAACAAACCAAACCATAATGTTCAGACGAGTAAACGTCTCAACATATTTTGAACTTTGACATTTAAACCTTGTAACATCAATTTAATCAGAAATCGGAACTACAAGTTTCCATTCATAAGTGAATTTACTATCTCATTTAAAATAAAACTAAAGCTAGTCATTTCTTATGAAAAATATACGAACTACAAAAGCACATAACTTTTGTCATTTTTCAATTAAACGCTGCGGTTCTGGCAGTTAATTTAATTAATATGCTCGAACCACTTTGGGCGGGCGGTTAGACTCGTTTTATTCTTTTTACAAACGAAAGTAAAATTTACGCCCAGCCTCTGCTCATCACTTCGACACGTTTTGGACAGAGCTCTACTGTTCGCGACCTCGTACAATTTATTACCATCCTAATTTAGCCGAACTATATTTCACAGCCGCACTCTCTTTTACACTAGATTTTGATCTCTGATCAAAGTCTTTCTTATATCCTCTTTTTCCTTATCTTGTGAAATTCACCTAGCTATAAGTAGAGGTATATTAGCTTTATGTCTTTTTTACCTCAGCAAAAATTCTTTATTAAAGTAACTATGCGCAAAACAAAAAGACACGCAAAAGAGTCAGCTTGTCAAATATTTCTAAGAAAAGGTAGATTGGGAGTTGTGTAATAATTTATAAGACAACTCGAACGGTTTATTTTATACAACCATAAAAACGTTATAGTGGACAGTCGGGAATTCCTCAGGGTCCCCAAGTCACAAAAAATATATGTAGGTTAGATTTCAGACACAATATTGGCTAGGTAAAATATTTTATGTTAGCAAAATTTACTTTTTATGTCCTTACCCTACTCTATATACCATCAACATAAAAGGCTTTTCATTTGTGAGTATTTTTCTCTCTGGTATGAAAAGTTTACGAAGAATAAAGTTTAGAAACTCTCTCTTTGTATGAGTTTACGGGCCTGGAAAAACTCTCAGTAATATTGACGTCGAGTGCACTAGAAGTATTAGACAGAACATTTGACAATGACTAGTTCAACGTATGATAGAAATGAAATTAATATCTTAAAGAAATTAATATAATCTCTAATTAAAAAGCGGATTTGTGTTGTTTTTTTATAGAAAGCGACTAACATTTACTTTTTTACTTTGAAAGCCTATAAAAAAATCAATGACGTGAATTGATTAATGAGCTTGTAGGTAACTGGCTGAATCAATCCCCATCAAATATGACTAACGAGCTTGGGGGTATTTACATCACCCGATACGATAGCAACGCGTCACCGATTTTTTTATATCTCTAACTATTGCTACACAAAGATGGAATACTATGAGGTAGACTATAGGGATTTGTTAACTAGGATGATTTACCGTGCGTTTGGGCGATCCTGCTACACATATTATAGAAATCAAATTTGGCTCACTTATTTATAATATTTCTGATTTTATCTGATTATTATCAGATTTTTTGTAAATACATATATATTATCCATAGAAAACACCCAAACTCCGAAACAATTATTTACAAATCATACAAACATTTGGTTCGACGCGGAAATCGAACCCGAGACCTCAGTACAGCAGACGCATAATATAATATGTCCGTGGTGATTACCTGTTTAAAAGGGTGCATGCCTACTTTTACTTCATTTTGTCTTCCACTTTGCTAAGGAAGGAAGTGTTTTTATTATATTTCTAACTCCTCCAATTTTCTTCGGATTAATTTTGTTGCAGGTTCCAATACAGTTTTAATTCATTACTCGGTGTATTCGTGAGTCACTACTGTTGATTTTAGTGTCCGTCACGCATAGAAGATCATTCTTGTGTCTAAATGTGGAAATAAGGAGCCCACTACCTGGTGTACAGGAGTTACAGTGGTAGGCGTATGGAAGAGATTAGTCCCGTTCTCCTAAATATATTATTTTATAACAAAACCTTACCCGTACCACTGTTTCAACAACACAGAGTCAAATGAACACATTGATATGTGAATAGACGGGAGCACTCGTCTATTCACCTATCCATATTTCAGCTGATATTATATACAATATTGTAAATCAATTGCTGCGGTTAAAAGCCTTCGTAACGTAATATTCAAGGAAGCTTTAAGCAAAGGACAGATATTAAGTTCATTGCTAAATAAATGAGGGTGTATGCAATTATTGTAATATTATGTGTATTTCATAGAATAACATTCTATGAAACAAAGTTTTTAAAATGATATTTTTAAAATTACATAATTTTAGACTGTTTGGAGTAACAAAAAAAGGAAAGATATCTGTTTATATAGCACATTAGTAGAGTATGGTATGTGGCTAGAAAGTTGACTCTCTCTTTCATATATACCACTACCTACCACTTACCAATAATAAATTACGAAATTTCTCACGAAAATCTACAAAACATGTTATGTAGTCACGAAAAAAAATAATTGACGTAGCTTATCTGAAGTATCAATAATATTTTATTGAAAGTTTTGATAATTAGGCTTAGTAAGCTTTTGCATAATTTGTGCGAACTGACTCTTTTTAAGAAATAGGTATTTTGAGCTGTTGAATCACAAAGAGGATGTTGTTTTGTTTGCGAGTTGACCCTATTGACAATCGTAGTTGAAAATGAACAACTGTCAAGATTAGTTTCAAGTGTATTCCATAAATAACAATTTTGATTGCAAAAGGTGTCCTATCTCGCAATATCTCAAATATCTAACAATGATTGACCATATGTTTATTGTAATTTTATGTAATGTTAAAATTTGGAATTATATGATCCACTATTAAGGTGCTCAATTCACAATAGTGCGTGTGTTTATTATCCTTATACAACAATTACCAACCTTACGAAACATAACCTACCTTTCTAAAGGGGGTTAAATCGCATATCACAATATGCAAGTAAATTACGTTTATAGGCATCAATAAAAAATTAAACATGTTATGTTTAAAATATAATTAGTAGAATGTGTCGTATCGATTCGTTTTTCATCACATTTGAATGAAACCAGAGGGGGAAGTAAACCCTTCCAAAAAAAAACAAAGTCGGTTTTTAAATAAAGAGTTTTGAGGTGACACATAGAAATAATTGCGTAACAAAATTTTTTCATGTGTAAATGTTTTGTAATATCATTTATTACTTTCTTGTGCACATATCTCTGTAACCCCACAAACACCTAAAAAATCTTGAAAGAATAAAACAAGGTCAATACTTGATTAGACTTTTGAAAGAGTTAACCTCTATCTCCTAAACGTCAAGAACCCTTTCATCTTCAGCTCACCGACATGACATAACGACTACTAAACGCAAATACCTATTAA
This sequence comes from Arctia plantaginis, assembly GCA_902825455.1. Lineage (NCBI taxonomy): Eukaryota > Metazoa > Arthropoda > Insecta > Lepidoptera > Erebidae > Arctia > Arctia plantaginis. The sequence continues at coordinate 10,679,058 of CADEBD010000337.1, forward strand.
GCTAAAAAACAAGCTAAAACACGTTGTCGGGGCTGTAACATTTGAGGGTTTCCCTCGATTTCTCTAGGATACCCTCTCTAGGTAACCTATTTAATTAGCGTTAAAAATATGAAAACAAATTTAAAAAAGGAATTACGATTATTATTTCAATTTTTGATTAAGGGGGCATTGAAATAAGAGTCCATTGAAAAGTCTTTAATACCTATCATTTCAAATTCCAATTCAAAATTTTCAAAATTCTCTTCAAAATTTTCTTCTCTTTCAAACTAAAATCTGTCTTTCACAATCCCTTCTCCTTCCCCTTTTAGACTATGCTGATGTCTTCTTTCTCGACGCTTCTAAAGAACTTTGGGATAAGCTTGAGCGATTGCAGAATTTGTGCATTTACTTTATATTTGGCCTAAGAAACTATATCATGTGTCGGAATTCTACAAGCAACTCAAGTGGCTACCCATTCGGCGGCGTCGAGATGATCATACACTTTCTATACTGTATTCGGTTCTTCATAACCCTACCTAACCTGTATATCTGAGTGAGCCCTCTAACTATCTTGTCCCCAGAAGGAGACCTTGTCGCACCTCATCTTCTCTTCTCCTCCAAAGTGTTTTCAAGAGGCGAATCAGGGAATATTTCTTTTCCCAGACTAATATATGTATGTACGTAGGTATTAGGTATTTAATATTACATATGGTTGTTAATGTGATGTATGAACTTGTGTTATGTTATAGTTTATTTACATGATATTCGGTTATTTCGTTTATGTTTCTATTTCTGTATATATTCAGTTGTATATTCTATTTATGTATATTTTCTTAAATTTACTCTATACACACGACTCTCTCTTGTTGTGCTATCCTCTCTTCACTCTTAGGTTTGCTGGAAGAGAACTCAATTATGGGTTAAGCTCGTTAATATTTTGATTTAATAATATAGTTATATCAGAATAATCTTTGAATATTTATTTGAGAATGTCGTTCAAGAGATTTTGTTTTAGCAATGACTAAAATAAGTCTAATCCATGTCATATTTATAACGTGTCTTCGTATGTTTCTATACTCGATACTTTAAATTTATTTGAAACCTGACCCCAGTTTCTAATTTTCTTGATTGTAAATCTAAATAGGCAAGAAGTAATAATAAATTCCGTGGAACTTTCGTAAACATTATGTCTATTCATTCCGATGGAGTTCCTACTAGATACTAATTTCCGATAAATTTGTGCGTTCTCGCGGGTGAAACGAGCCGCGGGTAGAAATTTATAGCTTTTAAAACGCCGTTTACCTTTTGAATTGAGCGTTAATCTTGCGTGAAATATGAATAACGTATATTTGTGTTATCTTCACGTAATGCACTAATTGTTAAATAAAGTATGTTTTCATTTTGCAATATTCAACTTTGTCACATTTTGCGACGGGTGTTTTTAAATCGATGACATATTATTTTTCAAACACTCACAACTGTTGATGTATTACTGCCGGAGGCAGCGTTTGTTTTTGTTTAAAGAGGTAATTTATCATTTTCCGATGAATTTGAAACTAGGAAGCAACAATTTGCATATTTATTTGTGTGTGAATAGATTATTGGAAACACATTACGAATTAATTTACGTTGCGACAGCCCTAAGCGCGGTGGTTTCTTTTCGACTTCCTTTATCCACGTCCTATGTAGTTATTTACCTGTCTATGATCCTTTGTCTATTTTCGCTTCACAAACTTTGCTTTATTTGCTCTGCGCGATTGGCTGGTTCATTCCAACATAACAAATGAAACAAAGTTATTACTAGTTTTTCCGGATTAGTTTCTTCACAAAACCAATCTTTCGTGTCAGATAAATCAATATGTTTTAATTTTCCGGGGTCTATTTGTATAAAAGACGGATAAGAAAATAGAATAAAAGTATTAAATAGAAGTTTTAGTAAAAAAAACACAAAAAAGACAGTAATAAAATATGGTAAAATAAAACTTTGTACCTAAGTACTGCATAATTTTTTTGCCTGTATTTCGGGGAAACTGTCTTAAGTCGTTTGTATTAATTTTCATAGAAAGTACTCATAAAGTGCTATTATGGTAATATCCATTGGTTGGAAAATATCTGGGGCGGTAAATGTAAGGTGCAAACGACTTTGGGGGCTCGTTTTTTGCAATCAAAGCATCAGTATTAAAATAAGCCATGATATGTTTGTCCTACTTAAAATATCCTTTTTCTTGGGGTGCCCTTGTGAGAAGGTACTAGAAAGAAGATCTAGATAGATCTAATAAATTAGAAAATCCCTTTTTACGATTTAATTTCACAGCATTTTACTTAGGAGTTGTTATTTATGTTACATGCTATTAAAATTATTCCTATTACCTGTTTTGCACAATTTGGAATTTGTCTTTTTTTTTTTTTAAACATTGAAAATATAATTTGGGTATACATTTAAGCTTGAAAGTATGAGGTAGTGGCTTAGATTTTTTTCAGTTCCTATGTATAACGTAAGTATCGGTATACGCTATGTTATGTACCGTAGCATATGAAGCATATATTTTTGTTTGGGAATAATTTTACATATCTTCCTCATAAGTGTCTTTATATCTTGGTTTAAAATCTGAAAACAAAAAAATCTATATACTCGATTTCTATGAAACTGAGATTCAATGTTGCATCCGGACCCGGTGTTATATGTATACACAGACGAAGCTGGAAATAAAAATCAGTAGTTTAGTCTGCTGCTTATTGGGTACCGAATTGAAATGATGGTGATGATCATGAAAAAATATCTGAGACAGATTTGTAAAACGAAAAAATTGTCCACCTTAGTTTTAAAAAGATAGTTTAAATAACACAAAACACAACAATTAGCAGAATAAAAAGCTTTGTAGGTACATAAACAGAGCGTTGTCAAGTCCCAAAGATAATGTGAACAATGTAATAATGCTTGACAAGTGCAATAAATCCGTGGTGTGACGGATTGAGAATACAGAGTGTCACCACCCCTATTCATCCCGTGGGTGTTGTAAGAGCCGACTAAGGGAAAACGAAGGAAAACTTGACACAAACCCTATACCAACCCGTCTGGCCAGCGTGGTATAGTAGGCCAAAACCTCCTTTCCAAGGCTTATGTCCAACAGTGGACTATTAAAGGCTGTTGATGATGATGATGATGATGAGTAATAAAGCAGCCCACCAACGTATTGTTTACCAAGGCTTCAGTGAGCCGGATCTGAGCACGCCATGCGATGTCTTCGCAACACCTAATCTTTGCATACGACAGCCTTTCTAGTCGCAGTAATATCAATGTTATATTACTCTGAAGGTATTCAGAGTAATATAACGTTGATATTATAATACTGCTAAAATAAATGTTTTACTGCGCTACAGCCAAATAAATTTATACTTCTTAATAAAACTTAAATATAATGTCCAATAATGTAATGACAAATAGGAACTAAATTCAATTTGAATAATTATAAATTTAAACATTAATGGTAGGCTTGTAATAAAAATGGAAGACAGAAATCTGTTGGCGTAAGTTGTAACTTCAGTTAGTCGACAGTTCGACGTTCGGAAACGTGATAGACATGGGTGGCGTGAAAAATGTTCAATGAAAATGTTCACGCGTACATCCCACCAAAACTATGTTGTTGTGATGGAATGTTTCTGAAAAAGACTTAAACAGATTATACCAGTGAAAGAGTTATAGATAAAAATTCAAAAGAATTTATTAAGATTATCAAAAATGATACGGAAATTAATATTTAATTTCTGTTTCATTTTTGATAATCAAAATTCAATAACATACCTACGTTATTTTTTCAATAGTATAAGGCTTTCTTATGGTCACACTTGGGAAATCTATAAACCATATGCAAATATAGTTTAATATGTCATGATAATTAATTTAAGGAACAAGTAGTTACTTAACAGGTTTTTTAATGTTTTGCCTATTATAATAAAAATAGAATTACTTGTATTTGTAGTAGTCTGAAAACCTAACTTTCACAAAATATATGTATGTATGTATATAAGCTCCTTGGTTTAAGTAGTTTATAACAAACGATAATCACTTATAAACCGAGACCAAATTATCCCGAACTTTATTAAACTTTTATGAAAATCCGGTATTTTAATTATAGTCGTCTGATCATGCATGAAAATTAATTGGCTAGTGCGGCCTTTCCACGCTACGGTACAAATTATGGCTCATAAAGGCGATTAAATAAAATGCCATCGAAAACAATACTTGTAAAAAAAAACAAGTCTCGCAACTCAGTTCTTCTACCGTAAAATAATCTTCAGTGTAATACCAAGTCGGTTAAAAACGGTAAGTTAATTAAGTCGGTAGAAAACTGGACCGAAATTACAAAATATTTTAGTTCTTCCTTGATTTATATACTAAACACTAATTGTATTCTAAATTTGAAGATTCTATGTCAGCTAGAAGTGCCTTAGAGTTTTGATGATCGGTCAGTCAGTCAGTCAGTGAGTGACAAAATTAAGAATTTTTAACTAGTTATAATTCTTAAACTACTGGTTCAAATTGAATGAAATGTAAACCGTGTTTATACAATACTTGTTTGGTCACTGAAAATTCAGGCTTCTAGTTTTATCTACAACGAAGTTATAGGGGGTCGAAAATGACCTGAGCTGCTTTGAGAAAAGGATGGTACGGCCACTTTTTTGCTCAACTTGGCTCAGATAGTTATTATAAAATCCAAGAACTAATACATATATTAAATTAATATTAAAAACCTTAAATACGATTTATAATTCAACGAGATTCAAGTCAACGAGCTCAAAACAACTTAGTGTTTTTAGCAAAATTCAATCCGTTTAAAATCCATTTGATTATTAAAAAGTCTGTAAAACATGAATACGTAGAGAGAGACACGCTAAATGTTATGACGTGACACGAATATACGTTCTGCTAAACAGGGACTACAGATGTTAAATAAACATACGTAGCTAGATTTTGACATCCATGAACATTTCTTACAATTAATTTATTCAGATTAAAAACAATCCTATGACTAAAAACAGGTATAAATATTATTCTGCGAGGTTATGAGGATTTTTTGTTTTAAAGCCTGTTATTGCAGTATAGATCTACAGTCTTATTTCATATTTAGATAGCATAGCATAGCAATAATAGAAATAGAAATCAGAGGGTGATGTTAAGTTAAAAATAAAGTAATGTTATACTTTTATAGAAATGGATATAAAGTGCATTGTTGTAAGATGTGATTATTGGTATTGTATTTCTCGGAAAGCATTTCATATCAAAATTAAAAGTTAAACTAGGCTTTGGTAAAAACAATGCTAAGAAAATTTCGAGTCCTTACTAGTTGGGCTCGAATGTCTCAAAATAATTATGCTTCGATATTAAGAAAAGGTAATAAGTTAAAGTTTGTTTCGAATTTCTTGTACTGTTGAAAGTTTTCGAGGAAGCATGAGAACACGTAAGGTCATTTGGGAATCCCTGTGACAGGCGTCTGTCTCAAAGAATAGTGTGAATAAGATAGGAACGGGGATCGAATTTCAAACAAAGCCAACATCGAAACAAGACTACCTTTGAGGATTATCTGTTTACATCAGACTGTACAAAGTTAAAAAATTAGATACCAAGTGGTAGTACGTAAAATATAATCTTTATAAAATGGTCAATTGTTGTTGAACTTCTATTTTTTCCTATGCAACTAAAATCTTTGTACCAATAAGGCAATCTCATTTTAATGAAGTTAGTTAGTTACAGGTTGTTGGTAGATCTTTGTCTGTTAAGATCTTAGCGGCTATTTTAAAACACAATTAACTAAGATACATGATTTTACTACTCCACACAATGAGGAAGTGTATCAATTTACCAGGGATAGCTCTTTTGCAAGCTGTAAAAGAGGATTATTTCTAATAGGTTTTCTATAGCTCTTTCACAGAAGTAATACGATACTAAACTTACTTTCAAGTGTAAAGTGTTAAATCACGTTATAGTAAATTTTGTAATTCGAATTTAGCTCCAGTATTTATCCTTCGTCAACTGCTGTTAGAATTGACTTAAAAAGGAAACTATGTCGCGTTTGATTGAAATCTGCTTAACCGTTTAACTCTTGCGTAATCTTTTGAAAACTATTATTAGATTGCAATAATAAGACCAAAATGTTAATAAAAAAAAAATTGTTATCCAGAAAACATAAGTATTGCATCCAACAGAGATATCAAAATATTTACAAAATTAAAGTACCTAATAAGCCTATGAATATCTTAAGAACTACCTTGGTGACGTACTCGTAACGATCCCAAGTAGGCTGTCATAAATAAAAAGTTAAAGTTGTCTTTATCAAAACTAGGTGAAATTTTGTATTTTGAATTTTATTGAATATAATTTAGTTAGTTAGTAAGTTAAAAAGACAACGCCCGCATTAGAAATATATTCCTGTGTCGCGGGGGACTTTACAAATATACATGAAATGGATACAAAGAACACCGAGACTCAGAACAACAATTTGTGGATCGCACAAAGTGTCGTCCCATGTGGGGTTTGAACCCACAACACTCTGCGTAGTAGGAAGCGGCGTGGCGACCACTTAAACCACTACACCATCCATGCAGTCACATATAATAATCTATTTCATATTTTTGTTGCAGAGAAGTAGGAGCAACACTGATGTAGACATCTCAGCGCTACGATGGACCACTGGGTGACAGCAGCTAGCTCGTTGCTGGCTTTCCTGCTCTACTATAACACCCTAGATGCAGGATTTGTTTACGATGACAGGTGAATATAACGAAATATGGTATAAAAATAATAAGAAATGAGAAAATTGTCTTATATGTACTACATATAGTACAGTTCTTAAAAATACCAAAAAAAAAAAGCTTTTTGAGGTGTCGTTGATGATGAATCGTCGCGCATGATATTCGTACTATGTAGCACAGGTTGGGACATGTCCTATTGTCCTATGCTTATTTACAACTTTATTTCAATGAAATTATATTCATTAGTGAATTTGAAGTAACAATACACAAAATTATTTTAATGTTCTACTAATTTAGAGGACCCTACCCTAGCTAAGGTTAAATAATAATTCTTGAATGATCCCGTATCTTTAAATTTGTTATTGGATGGGTCAGTATCAATACATTGTAATAACGTTTCAATTTGGCTCTGAATAGATAAACTTCAGTATCAAAAGAACATTTTATTTTATTTCACTCGACCAAATCAAATTACACCATGTTTAAATAATGTTTCTGTCTATACTAATATTATAAAACTGAAGAGTTTATTTGCTTGTTTGTATGGTTGAATCTCAAAAACTACTGGTTCAAACTTTTTTAGTGTTAAGCAGGCTATAAGCTATATGACATTAAAATTGCGACCAATAGGAGTCGAGCGTCAATGAAAAATGTTGCTAAACGGTGAAAATTTATTCCTCTTGAAGGACGCAGACGGACTACATGGGTCTTATGCTGGTTTTTATAAAAAGACTTGCTCAGCAGACATGGCATTATTTAACAATCTATTTTAGGCTTCCTTTTCTCATTCAAATTACCCTACAAATATCCGATTGAAGTAAAATTACCTAACCTACAGGATTTCACTTTGTTGTCTGATGAACAGGGGCTTGTGATCCTTTAATCCTCTTCTTAAGTACTAATTGAGGTCGGTAGAGGGTCGGAGGTTGATACAAATATAATTATATGAAAGTCTAGTTAAAATTGTAATCAGAAAAGATCAGATTATTCTCCTAAAAATGTTCAAACTTGTTTTGCGTGCCTTTAAATCGCTTACTCACCGCTCAATATAAACTTTTCTCAAAGCGGATTTATTGTCTAAGTGGCGGCAACCACCTAGTGATGAACTTTCTCTTTCAGTAGCGGTCAGTTTTGCAAGTAATATATTCATTGCGTTATTATATGCTAAGGGAACTATTATTATCATATTTATGGAAATAGATGTTAAGTGCACCCTAATTTTTAAATTAATTTCATTTCATTATACGTACCTTTTTTTCTCATTTTATTCTAACCTCTATAGATATACATTCCATGGAGTACCAATCATCCACTCTTATGTCTATATATATATCGTTTACCAATATAATTACCTCATTAAATAGAACAGTAATATAAATATAAATAATAACAACTCTAAAAAGTTGTTACGCCACATTCTCTAGTAAATAATCATAATAAAATCGATCACCTAAGTTGTATATAATGTTAGTTATATGCAATATAACCAACATTTTGTATAGGAAATAATTAACTCACTAGGCGGCTTACAACGCCTGATGAAATTCATTCTCTCTGTATCAGTATCATCGGTGGGTGACATTGACGCACGTGTCACCTGTGTTAGTTACATGTGTCTGATATGGCAGTTACGTGTTGAAAGCTTAAATTGAAATCTCGCTTCAACAACATCATGTGATGCATATTTGGATTTGACACGCCAATCATAAATTTTATATTTTTATGTCCATACAGTTAAGTCCATAAGTTTTCAAACTTTATACGTTTAATTAATTTTTACTCCTTGGAAAAATGTAGCATAACCTATTCTTTAATTTAACGTATTTTTAACCAAGATTGTATAACATTTAAAAGGATTTTTTATAAATCCTATCACGTCTCAAGCATCTTTAGATCAGTTAAAATTATAGCAACACTTCTGTCTCGATATGCACACGGTAAATGCCTGTAGAGGAAGCAGTACCACCGCGTACTTTTGTGAAAAAGATTTCTACAAATTCGTGAACACAAAGCTTCGTGAGTATGTTGTGAAATATATGTCAAATGGCAAAGAAGTTGTAAAACTGATAACCAATCAAAAATCGTGATATGTTTTTGAGCAATACATAAGTATGTATTTCTCATGTTCTTTCCTCAATTCTTATTTAATAAATTACAGTTTAAAAAACTAAAGAAGACTTTTCTAACTAGCCGCATTGAAAAGTAGAAAATAATTTTATATTACTTCAAAAAGAAGAGTCGTTTAATCGTAAAAATGCGTGGGGTTTTAGATCTCAATTGTTGTCAATATATTTTATTGACAGATATTGATAGAAGTAATTTTTATAAAATATCTTGAAAAGTACCCCACGCTTTTTTACGACAAAATGATTTATTTTTACTTTTTTAGTCATTAATGAATATTATTTTCTCGTTAAGATTAATAAAGTAAAAAGTAAGTAAGTTAAATATGCTGTTAACACACGCCTCTTAGAACGAACCAAAAGACTACCGTATTTTTAGGTATGGAAAAAGCCGGTAATCCTGAAGATCATCGACTGAATTTATCAAATTATTGTATTGTCATTAGTCCTTGAGAAGCGTACAGTTTCAATTTAATTCGACGTTTTGAAGTGGGTCAAAATCACGTTCAAAGATTCCGTTAAATACATACCAAGCTAATAGAATAGTGTTAAAATATGATACAGTGCTCTCTAGCACTGTATCATATTTTAACACTATTATTATTTAAACATTTATATAATAATAAAATGAAATAACGTGATTCTCTAATCACGTTATTTCATTTTATTATTATATAAATGTTATAATGTTATATACATTTTTGTGCATGAGGTATTAATAAATGAATAAAAAGAAGTATGACAGATATCTTCGCATATCGCATTTAAAACCTGGTTGAATCGTAACAATTTTATAATTGTATTTTTTTGAATCCAGAGATGTATGATAAAATTTAGAATGTGATTCATTATTTCTCATATCGGAAACATGTACGTATTTATGTTAGCTTTTAGTTAGAAGACAAGTTTACTCCGAATTTATTGCATTTTTTTTCATAAATAAAACATTCCCTATACTTAAAGTAATAAATCGTATTTCTAACTAATCTTTCAAATTTTTATTTAAAGTGCTTCATCCATCCAGAACCCATCTGATTTGGCAATGTTTAGTAACCGCATCACGTCGAAAATGAAGCGTCAGCCGGGCTTGCTGCCACTAAATTAATGAAGCGAAATGGATATTATACACGTTTCTAAACTGTACAGGTGTAATTAGGAATAATATATTCTGTTTTTTTACACCATTGGATAACTAAACACAATTGAAACGAATCCTGAAATTGACAAGTAAACAAAAAACAGGTCGAACTTATTCCTAAAACAATCTTTTTCAAATAACAGTACTCGTAGGTTTACACTCATTATTTGATACAATAAAACATGTTACATTTTATATATGTTATTTATAGTATGTTTTATTATAATATGAAATATGACTTAAGTAAGATTAATTAAAAATAAATTAGTTGATGGTAGGTCTAAAAATGTTAATGTGAAAGTTAATTAATAAAATATTATCACTTAGTTCAGTTCAAACTCTGAAAATCTTTAATGAAAAGCTCTTCACAGATCTTTATTCACAAATTGGCCAGACTTGAGAATATTGCTTCGGCTTTCTTTTACTCTTAAAATCATTAAAAATTTGACACACAAAAAGGTCTACCGTCAAAGTCTCTTGAGAAATGCCACCAATTAACACCTAAATAGGGCCCCCGCAGGAATTGAAGGAGCTGTAAAAAGGTAACCCGCTATTTACTGAAGACCCAAAGTTGGCCATGTTGAATAATTTAGATTTTCCTTTGATCCCATTGTCCCCGAGGGCTATGAGGGTAGCCACATTATTGTGTTTGATTTATACTTTGTACTACTTTGACCGAAAAAGCGGCTTGAAACAATATTTGTATACAAAAGTTAACTAATTTATTTTATAGTTTTTTATTTAGTTTCCAAAATAAATAAGTTTTTTTTTAAATGATATGTAAACTTATTTTATCATAGGCTTTGCTTGACTAGTTGAGGGGTTCTATTCTTATGAGTTTCGTCGTTCCAAAAAGTCAATTTTAAATTATAATCGAAATTTGTGCAGTCATTTTTGGTTCATAAATAAGAAAGGTATGTTAAAACATATATAGATAAATACCCAAAGAAAAATATTTTGTAATGATTTAACTCACGTGTGTTATTAGATGTTGCTTGACTACTTTTGGCCTTGGAACGACGGGGAAACTTTATCACTGCGTGAAGCGATCTTCAGTATCGATGTCAGGTAGGGCCAAATATCAGCCCCTTACATCGAGATGTAAAGTAAAATTGTTAAAATTTATCTCTTGCATTACTTCTTAAATGCACTGAAATAAATAAAAAACTGTATGAAAATCCATAGTTTTATTTAATAAATGTAGTAACAGTACAGTTACGTTAGACATAATATGATTAGACAAATTTTTAGAACCCTAGTGAGACCATATAATTCCGGTTAATCGTAGATCAGAGAGAGTTTAAAGGCATCGGGTGGATTGTGCCTGTCTCTATTGCGAAACCTATGAGGGTATTGAGCAAGCGTAAAGAAGTCTTCAAAAAGTAACAACTCTCCGACTATTCTGCCTCCTCACAAGTCTCTTGAAAGCACATTGCTATGTGTTAATAGCTTGCCTAGCTTAAATGTGACCTCACGATAACTAAAATCTATACAAAAAATTAAAATGTGTCTGTTTGTAATATCAAAATGTTATTGCATGTGTTATTTGCACGTATAAATATTCATATATGCATTTACCTATGCCTAAAACCCAGTTTAAATAGTTTTGTGTCTATCTGTCTGTCTCTTTGTTCTGAGTAATCTTCAAAACGGTTGGACCGATTTTGATAATATTTTACTACCAGGTAGCTGGCTATATAAGGAGTAACTTAGGCTTTTGTGTCTTAGAAAAACCTAATAATTTTAAAAAGAAAATTATCATCGGGGTTTTCTTTATATATGTAAGCAAAACTGATGGTAGCTGATTATAAACCCTTGCGGGCAAACGGCGGAATAATATGGAATTCCCTTGGTGCGAGGTTTGACTAGTAGGTACGCAAGTACAATTAAATAAAAGTTTGCGGAACTATAGTTCTGCACAATTTCTACATTTGCGTGTGTATATTTGTGACATGGAAGGCACATTAGTAGTAAATAACACTTCCCTAAACTTAGCGAAATGCGTATTAACATTTCTTGTACAAAGTTAATTTGGTGAGAATGTACTGCTACCGATAATCGTAATGGAAACGATAAACTTTCTTCTGGGCCATAGCTCGTCGAGAACCACTTCAGTGTTTCGTAATTGAGGGCTTACGTGACGACTGTGCGCCGCAGCTGGCCGCAACTTGTCCAACAAAAAGTTCCACACCATCCCAACTTTATCTCAATCTTAGTTTCGATTCTGCTAGGGACGCGAGTCGTTTTTATCGATGTGGTTATGAAAACCAATATATGAAAATATTGTTATAGGATAGGCTACGATAAAATGTGAGGGACTATGTATTTTGATATTTCAGTGTTGTTTTACGGGTGAACATAGTTTGGTGTACTACATATTGACAACTATATATACTACTATATTTGTATACAGAAGCGTAGCATTTAAGTATAAAATATGAGTTTCAATCATCTGTAGACGATTTTACAGAGATTGGTTAAAAAGGTTGTTGTTTTAATCTATACAAATAAATAAAATAGAAGTGTCTGTTTGTAATGATAAAATAATAGGCTTTTTCATGCTCACACGGTTATTTACACGATACCTATGCCTAAAAACCAGTTTAAATATTTTTTGTCTGTCTGTCTGTTTGTTTCGGGTAATCCTTAAAACGGCTGTATCGATTGTGATAATATTTTACTACCAGGTAGTAATCTATATAAGGAGTATCTTAGGCTATTTTTCCTTTAAGAAATTTTCCTTTCAAATTTTGTGCGGTCCGGGAATCGAACCCGAGGCGTCATGGACTCTACCATACTACACCACTAAGGCAGTGCTTTTCAAATTCCACGCGAACAAAGTCGCGGGTACTAGCTAGTTATAAATATAAATATTCTGACTAAAGCGACTTTTGCTGTAAACTATTCACACTGGGCCTTGCCATAGCACTGATATAAGAGAGTAGTGATTAGTTAGGGAGGGAATTGTAAATTGGAAGATGTGCACTTGGGAATATAAATGAGTGTGGATTTGAATCTAAAACAAAACAATTTTTATGCCATATAGCGTTCGCAGTCCACTAAATTTAGGTTTTTTCCACGGCCTTGGAAAATAAGGTACTATCTTCCTGACATCATAAACTTGAAACGTCTATAACGGGGCTTCGGTAAAGCATACGATATTTCTATTTATATTTTTATTATGAGGTGTGGTATGATGTTGCCATTCGAATGAAAAGACGTAAATGTATCAGAAATGTATTCGAATGTGGTCTGGTCACCGCGGATCACGTAAAGAATACAGCTTTCCTTTGTATGACTGGCAGGAATAGGGAAAATAGTTTTTATGCTGAATTTTCTTTGAAAATATTCATTTAGAAATAATAAAAAAGGTTTATGTGTAGACATAATGTGGTCTTTTGACTGTGTGATAGGAGATAGATGGTTTACTAATATTTTAAACGGTATTTTCACTAACGTAGACATTAGCAAGTTATCGTCATACGGCAAGAAGCTACAGATAGAACCATTAGATTCTTATTCGACTGTAGTACCTCGACTCTCTAGAGAATATTAAAGCTAATGACAATATATATTATATTTTATTTAACGCGCACATGGAACTTGGGCTCGACACCGTTGTATATGTTCAACTCGTTGCAATACCAACTAAAACAAGCATGTGTTTAATCAAGTTACAGTCATCTAATATCTAACTTTTACTTATTTTTGTTTAGATGACAATATTAGTACAATATTTTATCAGTATAGTATAGTATAATACATAATTATAACGCATTTTGAGTAATGGGTACTGATGAGTAAGTTGCTTCTTTTTACTATTTTTTCTACATTTATTTTCTTCTTTAATTCAAATGATGGTAATATGTAGCGAACAATACAATCTACCTGAACAACATGGTTACAAGTGTTTTTAACTTACAAAATAACAATAAATGAAAAGTGTACACGAATTAAACGTAACTGTAAAATTATTACACAATATAACGACCATCGTTGTAAATACAATAAACAGTAAAAACTAAAATTTCTTCATTCAGATTGCCCGCAATTTGAATAAATATATTTTTTGCAAGAACTGAAATGAGGAAGTGCAAAGCGAAAGTCATTTACGAACAAAATACTCCGAGAAGTTTTTATGTAAATAAGTAAAGGAAAAGGCGTCTTACTCACAATTTGCAATACAATAGCCGAATGTTAGAGATGATTTTTCCTTCTTCGCATAGTAAGCACGCTTTTGGTGCCATAAAAATATATTATTCAATCGACTATTTCACTGGCTTCTCGTGCAAGACTAAAATAAAGGAATGCAATTTATGAAGGATCGATAGCCAATGTTAAGCCACGTGTGCGTGTGATTGTCTGCCCTCTTTTAGAAACAAATTTCCTCTTGAAGTTATAATTAAGCTCTTTATATATCTGTCCAAGTCTAACCGCTGTTCCATTTTGTTTTGTTTGAATTGATTACGTGAAATATCAGTAAATGGATCATATTATTACTGTATATCAGCAATATTACTTTAAAGGCAACTTTAGAAATATACACGTGTAATTTTAATGTGTAATCCGGGTTGGCACCGTGAGTATTATTACTTAAAAAATGGACGACTTCAAAAATCTATACAGAAAAGAAAACAATTTATTGTAACGAGAATATTGTCTTTAGCCCTAAAATTGTATATAAAGTATGTCAATCCTTTGAAACAAGACGGTTGATTTCCTTCTTGAACAACTAATGAAAAACAACCTTCTTAGGTTAATACTCGTATCCAATAATATGAAATATTTTCCTCGGGTTAAGTATAAAACATAACGCAAATATATATTATTAAAGGAAAAAACAAGTAAGGAAAAAAATCTCATCTTTACAACCTAATATTAAATCATATACAATTTTAAAAGACAGATGGATCTAAGATTACCATATTTTTAAAACGTTAGGGTAATGAGATCGCTTAGTTTTTAATTTCCTCTTCACTGCAAATGTTCGTATTAAATATCTTCGGTTGCCAGAGGCATCCGATAGGGTTTCCGACATTCGATTCATTAATAATTTCCTTTACCGTTCCGTAATCGCATGTCACAGCAAAAATTAAGGTCGTTGAGGGTAAATTGATGGCAAAGGTCAAAAATACTACTCTGCAAATTTTTTACTGCTCTACTGCAATTAAAGGTCCGCGATTAGGGACGAGTCGCCCGAGCAGTAAATTATAACTAAGAAACCGAACAAGTACGAGTCTGGCTCTCGCATGACGAAAACGTTAGTTACATAATTGTATGTAGACAATTCGATTATCTCGAGAAATGACTCTCGAAAAACATTGACGTTTTTTGCTGAACAACAAAGATAACTTTGCCATTATAAAGTACTCTTTAATATTTTAACATAATAATTTTTTAAAGGGCAAAATATGAGTTTATAATCACGTAAAAGATTAGTAATGTCAACTAGTAAAATAATTTAGTTTTTTTCTCCACTTAGCTGTGAGTGTATGATGATTTTCCTTACAGAAGATGAAATAACTTTGGTATCTCTTTAATAGGTCAATGAAATATTTCTAAAGTATAATTCCCTGTCAATGGTTTCTTAAGGAGTCTTTATAACTACGCTTAACAGCAGACGTACCGTCCAATATTTGCTCCGTATAAATGTAGATCGAAAAACGTTTAAATAAGGATCACAAAATCAATTTGAGCGGGGAGATCGCTGCGTTAAAACATGTCCATTATTTAGACGGTATTGGACGCCCTTTGGAGGGAAACGGTCGAGGGCACGGGGCGAATCGTTCGGGAAAACATTGAAAGGGCTCGGTGCCGATGAGCGACTACTCGCTCAGGTAAGAAGGTAATATTTTATTTAAATTAAGCTGTTAGGGACTGCTGTTTGAATTTGTTCTTCGGTATTAAATCTTGTAGTGTAGCGTAAATCAAAGTTGGAAATCCTACATTTACTGTCTGTGCATTATTAATGCTTTCAGATTGGTACACGGTTAATTTGTCGTAAACTTTAAGGTAAGTCTTTGATTAACATTTACTGACAAGTAATTTGTAAGTTTTTATATCTGTTCTGTGAGATATTATTGACATTGCATAAATTTAAGTGTGTTTATTTGTCAAGTTGTTTTTGGGTACTGAGAAACAGGTCTCTGTCAAGATATTCTATAGAAATCGGGTTTCCCTTAAAAATCGTAAAAATAATCAAAGAAAAACTTAAATCTGTTACTAGTTTTTCAGAATTGTTCTTTATATTATATGTAAAAACTTACACATGTTGAGAGTTGCAGCGTAAATCCATAAAAATACTTTTGCGATCTAAAGCCTTGTATACACATTCTCATATGATATATCACAATATTTCCTTTTTATTATTTTATTTTTGGTGATGGGGTGGAAAATCCCATTAGATCTACGGCGCCTGGGGATATAAGAGCCAGAGCTATGTGGTGTATGAAGCTACATATTTCATTGTAATAAGACTTCATTAATATTAAGTCAAAATAAAAATACAAAGTTTTTTCTTTACAAGTTATTTGCAAGAACTTTTGAAAGATTGACAGGTCTACCGAAAATATGTTAGGTATTGATCTTTTATATTTCATTAAAAAGGCAAAGCAGTACTCGGGAAAAGTTACGCTGGCAAAGTTTTTTAATCAACGCTGATGAAAAATATACGTTACCAGAGGCGTCGGATGCCGATAGGTACCCACAAATACAATCCACATAATATTTGAAGCTTTGCTTTGTTCACGTGCTTTGATAATTCCAAAATACACTTATTATATGTATATTGATATATTTTAAAGCATCAGAGTTTTGAAGTAACGGAGTAAAATATTAATTGCTAATATTGGAGTGCATTAGTACCGATACCCGATACCCGTATATACACCCTTTCGATCACCAAAATAATTTTAAAATAAAAAAAGATTTTTCCAAATCAGGACTTGATGATGGGATTCTGGAAAAATCGAGGGAAGCCCTCAAATTTTACAGGCCTGGCTACGTGTTTTAGCTTGTTTCTCTAGCTATGTAGGTATTTGAGTTTAGTAGTCGTTATGTCATGTTGCTGATCTGACGATGGAACGGTCCTTGATGTTTAGGAATTAGAGGATAACTTGTGTTGGGTGTCAGAGATATGTGCATAAAAGAGTAATATGAGATTAAACCTCATCCTCAAAACTCTTTCATTTGTTAACCGATTATGAAAATTCTTTTTTATTTAGAAGGGTTTTTCCCTTTAATACCATTCAAATGTGAAGAAAAAATATCACTCCTAGTATTGGCAAATATCCAATCCAATAATCAATCCAATCGAGTAATGAATTTAAAACTAAAATAACAAATGTTTTGTGTCCATCAACCTTAACCCCAAACAAATGTAAATAAGATATAAAATAGATTTAGAGTAGTATTAATTCAAATAGTTTATTATTATTAAGTATACTTTTCTTTTGTTTTTTTTTTCTTGTTTCATTGTTATTAGGTTACTACTACTTACTACTAGGTTTACTACAAATCAGCGATTGCAGAACATGCACTCGATGCAGGCATCAACCACTGGATTGAATTTCACCGCACGCAAGTCCTCTCCACCGAACGTCACTTTTACTCAAGAGTTGTACGTGAAGCGATTGAGATTAAAAAGCATAAAACTTTCAATCGGGAAGATGGTTTTAAATTATCTACAGCGTGGAATCCAGTGTTAAAAAACATACCACCTCGCTTTTCTGCGCAATCGGTTAAACACCAGAATAGGGACTCATCGTTTTGCTTACAGAATAGGGACACTGTTAGTGTGGTATGTGACGGTACATGGCGACACAAAAATATCGAAAATGTGCGGGTAGATGAAGAGCCTTCTACTTCACGGATTCGACGACGGAGGGCGTGCGCCGATGAGCCAGTCAGCCTGTGACCACGGCCGGTGCAACCTGGTCGAAACGTCAGGCAAACCAGAGGTATGTAATACCCTAAATAAGAGATCGCGTTAATTCCCGTTAAATAATATTAATTATCATGGAACGCGAAAGTTTAAAAGTTAGTATAGGTTACTACTTTTTACACTACTACATTACAGTAAATGCTATGTACACCGTTATTGTCACATATATCAGGAATAATTCCACATATTGTCAAAACTAGTTATAAGTATAATATGTATGATGTGGTAGTACTTATTAATAAATAAATAAATATATTTAATATAATCTAACGTACTATAGTTTAGTACTATACATTAAGGTACTGTACGGTATTGCTTGAAATATCGTACTTATCTACTCATAACAAACATATCTTACACTAAAAATGGTAAAATAAACCCTTTTAAAAAAAAGTTGAACCGACTTCAAACAATACTGACAAAGAGCACTAAAAAATAAAAAATAAAATTACAAATCCAAGTAAAAAAGTATAATAGGTACCGTCAATATAAGAGATAACATAAAAAAAATCAATAGTCCCTTCTAGTCTGTTTGAAGTCGTTGCCAAGCCAAATAAGTGCTTGATGAGCTCAGTAGAATGCAGCGAGGCAGCTGCAACTTCATCAACAGTCTTCATACTGCGCAAAACATGATGAACGAGCTAAAGTGGGTTACGCACATCTCCAATGATATATTCTAGTTTTTTTACTTACCAGTAGATTTGTAATTATTTTTAATTTTTAGTGCTCTTTGTCTGTATTGCTTGAAGTCGGCTCAACTTTCCTTTTAAAAGGAATTTTAGTGTAAGTATTAAACTTACAATAACAATACTAAATTCGTTGTAATTAGATTTTGATTTCATAGCTGTTACATAAATTATGTGATTAACAACTGAATTAAGCAAATAAATTAACTAATTATCATTGTTTTGTTCATGCTTCAATTCTTTATTTTTAACGGCGTCGCCGCCGCGCGTCGGTTTATATGACATGCTCTATTTCAGTAGTTGCACCGATATATATTTATTCACAAAAAATGTATCTTTGTTCCTACTCTAGCATCCATATTATAAATTCTGCCTAACTTGGATCTTGGATCTAAAAGTACATTTTATCGATAATAGAACATCGTCAGATGAACCATTTATAAGGTTGCTTTGATCATATTTTATCGCACGATCTCCTACACAATATAAATACGGAAGAAAAACTTAACAAACACAATCTACGATACAGGGAACTAAACTTAAGATATTTCTTTAATACTTTGAGATTACATCCCTGAAGGGGTAAGAAGAGACTTATTAAACTACCAAACTTTGCCAACTATAATTTAGTCCAACTCACGTGGCGGGGGCCAAGCCTATTGCCTTCAATCGGGCCTGTAAATTATATACCAAGCTCACATTTAATCCACATAAATATGATACGAACAATTTGACGTGCTTCAAAAGCTAGTAATGGTATATTTATAATAGAACAATAACGTTAGCCTATAAACATTTAAGTGTATGAAAATTATTGTAAAATATCTCAGTAAAATAAATAAATAAAGATGAGAAAATCGTTTTATTAAAAAATGATTTTAAGCAGCTTATTTTGTAGGATATTAGGATTCTCGTAGACTAGAGTTCTAATAGAAGAAGGAATTCTAAAAGTGAGACACGAGAAGTAATTGTTTTTAAATTTGGAATTAAAGCGCACTTAAAAGAATATCAGCTGTGTGTAGAATTAAATGTACCTACTTTTAAGAAAAAATAATCACCCTTTTTAACAGAATTGTACATCTTATATTATTGTGTTATTTAACCAGCAAAAGACTTTAATGAAATTTACCTACATTTATCAAAATAATAATTCAAAACGGATAGCAAAATGTCCTCAATTGCACTGTTAAAACCTTTTTCTTTTTGTTTCGCAGGCGGGCGATTCTCTCCAACCCGGATGTCATCGGGCACACACCTATAAAGGCATTATTCGAAAACGATTTCTGGGGGACGCCACTCACAGATCCCGGTTCGCACGGCTCATATAGACCACTGTGCGTCGCTACATATCGATTCAACTACGCCTTTAGTGGATTTAAACCGTGGAGCTACCATCTTCTCAATGTTATTTTACATTGTACGGCAACTGCTTTAGTGGTGACTACTGCCCGCCGTCTGTTACCACCATATTGTTTAAGAGTGGGTACTGTTGTTACTGGTTTAGCATTCGCATCACACCCGATACATACGGAAGCCGTGGCAGGAGTCGTCGGGCGTGCTGACTTAGCAGCTTGTAACTTATTTCTATTGAGTTTCCTTTTCTATAGTGAACACATTCGATTGCGGGAAGAACGACACAAGAAACAATGTCGACACGTACACAAAGACAATATAATTCAAAGGCAAGTGACGAGTAGTGAACAGCCGTTCAGACTCAGCTGCCATAGTTTAGTACAGCACATCATGATGAACTTTCGAAAGCTGATGAAAGCAAGTAGAGCGGGACCAATGAAAATGTTGGATGCGTGTGAGGTTAAACCGGGAACAGTGCGATCAAAGTGTCAGTTTAGTGGTGGTGTGAGTGAAGATACAGGTGAACTGTTGCAGTGGCTGACGTTAGCGGGAACACTTGCTTTCGCTGCAGCCGCAACTTTGTGTAAAGAGCCAGCCATAATGGTTCTGCCTCTTTGCATATTCTATGACCTTCTAAAGGGTACTCGATACGAGGAATCATACTATAAGGTAAGAAGTGTAGTGTTTATACATTTTTGTTAACTTCCAATAATAATATACTAAGCACTGTCCAGTTAACTAGAAAGTTTTCCAGTTTAGTAGATGTTTTTCAGAAACATCACGATATTTGTATGAAAACAAAACTACGAAATAAAAATAAATATCTTTCGTAAATCGAACAGTTGAACGATGTGTATTTCGAACTAAAGTCACTACTAATCCAATCTGTATCCTGTGAACGTCTTGATTGCTTTCAAGCCGTGATCCGAATGTTTGATGGGATGATGAGTGGAGAAAGTTTTAGAGGCCACACTACTGTAATTAGTAATAAAAAAGTTCCACACGACCGAGAGTTTTGCCTCTATATATATACAATTTATTAGCTTTTTAATTTCTTTGACGTCAACTTCTTCTCCTTTGTACATTTTCTATTTAGAGTGACTGCATGCGTTTTATTACGTTTATTACTTCTATAAATTATTTGGTTTTTAATCATAGAAGCTTGGTATCTTAATGGTTGTATAATTTCTAATATATGACTGAATTTTAAAATCTTTTTATCACTAACTATATTTAGATAATTGCCTTCCATCTGATAGTACTCATACTGAAAACATTCGAGTCATTAGTAAAAATATTGAAAATGCAAAAACCACTGTCACGGGTGGACTTGTGATATACAGATTACATATACAATTGTATAGCTAGTCTTCATTGTATAGTATAGAAAGAAAGATCTATCTAATAGACGATTTTGCCACTATTTGCCATTCCTTCCAGACAACCGTTAGTTGAAAAGATGGAATAATTAGGGTGATTCGTTTCTCAGTAGTTTATTGTACCATTCGCTCACATAACTATTTCTAATTTGAAATTCCAAAAAAAAATTCCTTTTTTAGTGGCTGCTTACAAAATAAAAAACATTAGCTCCCAAAATTTCAAATTTATATCCCCAGCGGTTTAAGGCTTTGCGTTGATGAATAAGTCAGTCAGTTGGTACAAGTAATTTTATGTTATTGATTTCATAATTATATATCTATTTAAGTTTTGTTATACTTTATAGTTTTGTTTTCGTGTGACAACTACCACGGGTTTATCTAATACCAAACTAGACAGAACCTGTACTATAGTAACCAAACTACTGCTAAACATACATATATATTTCTAAATACATACATTTTATAGGTAAGTTCTGCTGTAATATTATCAAATCTCAAGAGAATCGTATGTGTTTCAGTTTCACTCGTTACTAAACGCTCGAAACGTTCTCTGAGGAAGAAGGATTAAATAAAATATCGTTAAGTAGGCAGAGAAAATGAGTATTTCGGCAAACCTGTATGGGGAGCCACTTGAGCTTTGTATAAATTATAAACTTCATGCAAACTACACAGACGGCTCAATCATCTATTAGTAAGAGGAGAGATGCAGTCAGTGTACTTTTAAAGTCAATGACTATAAAATACGCAACATTCTAAAGAATGTTGCGTATTTATTAAGCCAAGACTATATGACTGAAATCTTTCACCCTACCCTTATTATTACCATTAAAAGAAATCTTTTGGGTCCATGTTCTGAACTTCAATTAGCTATGTTTGCTATTTCTTAGCGTAGTCTATATATGGCTCCAGATACCTAGTTGTTAGTGTGATGTGAAGTGTGAGTAAATATGCAAGTCATAAGTGTACGGATAGTATGAAAAAATAAGATTGTTTCGGATAGCGATAATTTATGTTGTGGACTAGTAAAACGAAAATTTCATTGAATTAATAAATCAATGAAATTATTTGTTTCGTAATAATTTGATAATCGTAATTGACTGTATATATGTCAAGTATTCTAATTCGAGACGGTAAAGTGTACATTTTCGTCAATAGTATGATAATTATCTTCTCATTATATATACATACCAAACAGATAGTACGTGAAACGTTAATTTGTCATAATAAAATATTTATACAGTCATCTCCTTCGACGCCATGTTTGTTTAAGGTATATGCAAATACGATTAGAAATTAATTAATTAGACTATCTACACGCACAATAAGTATACCGATTCACGTTCTAAATGTGCCTGTAATTTTACATCATTGGAGCTCTAATCAATTAAAGCTAAATAATTTTTCAGGTCAACATCTTATATTCTTTGTATACTTGCATTTAATTGTCACAGTTTAACGGTTTTTTAAGCTAGGTACCCGGACAGACTTCTGATTCTAGCAAAAGATATTGGCCTGTCCAATTGAAAAGATAATAAACTAAACGTATTTCAAAGTGGTCACTTTTTTCGTACTTTAATTTGGGCAGGCATAGATTAATATAAATACAGCCTGAGCAACTTGCGGCATACTAAAAATAATCCTAACGCTCCTTTGTTTTGCTTTGATTAAAATCAAATGTTTGATAGCCAGGGACAGGTGTTTAACAAAATATAAAGAATAAATAAATAATGGATTGGTTGAGCTGTTCTGGACTTTTGTGATTAGCAAACACATTTTTATTTATATAGACTAGATGTTAATGGTGTACCTTCAAAGTAAGTACAGAAAGCTTTCTAATATTATTTGTACTAAGCATTTAGCAAAGAAAATAAAATACATAAATGTTTTTAATACGAACAAAAAAGCTTTTCTCTCTTTTTACAGTTTTTTCTCTACAATATTTAATTGTAGAGAATAAACTGTAATCTGCGCGCTCTGTAAAAAATACTGTTCTGTCTGTAAGATATACAAGACAACACAAACATTGTGAAAATTTCGGTAATGCTGGCTTCCTATGTAGCTTGCTTTTTAATTTTCCACCGGCTGCATTCACACACCTAGGAAATATAGCTTACAAAAGAGGTAATCGTATCTCGTGAACGATGTACGAACTAACGTGCCTTTTACAAAGACTTGGAGTAATATTCTTAAAGCAGATTTAGATAGCGTTGAAGCCACGTGTTGATGTTTACAACACAGTTGTATACTAAAAAGATAATGAAAAAGCTTAGTTGAGCTCGTGTAAGTATTTTTTTTTTTCAAATTTCAAAAATAATGCTTTAATCAGTTCTGCTTGAGACTACATTTATTACTCTTATAAAAGATATACCCTTTGAAAGACACTAGTATAGTGGTATAGAATAGAAAAACTACTGTACCGTATGGTATAGTACTTTTATATTAAAATAATGTGTAACTGATATTAAAAGAAGGAGATGTCCTAAAGTTATAAGTAGTTTCCTACCATATTATTGGTGTTACCATATTATAAAATCTCTTAAAAAGTTAAATTTAAATATTCAAATTTATCTTAGAGACCAGAATATTTGGTTTTAAATTATTGCGTTAATAGGTTGACATTGTATTTTTTTAAAGAGGACCTACTCGTACCTAGTAGAAGAAAATATTTGACATGCTTCATCCATCGGTATAGCTCTGAATCAAAATCTATCAATATAGTTTACCAATATTTTCAATCCCTGACGGTAAATGTGGGTTATAAGTTTAATCTGCGTATCTGTATATCTGTCTGTCTGTGGCATCAAAGCTCCAGAATGGATGGACCAATTTCGATGCCGATTTTTTTTTTGAGCCGATGTGATTGAAATGGTTCATAGCTATAAATTTTGAAGATCGTCAGCTCACTTCATAGGTATATATCATGGGGATATAATATAAAGGGATCAAACTAAAATCCACAGGTCAAATTGATCTGAAATTTGGTATACTGTTACTTTGATTATATTTCCACGACATGGTAACGTGGAACTTGCTGCCGCATCAAGTGGTCTGCGGGATAGCTAACTTCCCTGGAAATTACACGTATATATAACATGTTTGGGCTTATTAGAAAAGCCTCAGTGTCAGGGGTTTTAATTTTTTAAAATTAATTATTCGTTTTAACGACAATACATTAAAAGATTGATGACAAATCAGGACAAAAAAATGAAAATATATAATTTTTTTAATTAAAAAAAAATGAGAAAAGTTAAAACAAACACTTTTATACCAAATCAAACTAAAAAGTAATAGTATACAAAATTTGAGTTGGAATAAAGTGTTGCGTACAGTTCCTTGGTAGATGGATATAAAAATAGAAGAGGTATATATTATAGCGTAGAGGAAGTCTAGTGACGTTGTATAGCACTGTGTTGACGTAATAGTCAATCGAAAAAAGCTAATCGTATCTCGGGTTTGTTTTTTGTCGTTTCTTGTATTGCCTTGTTTTCGTGTTCCTGTTACTGTTTTGATATATCTACACTATCAACATTTTAAAAAGATAACGTACACTTTTTGCCATGTCAGTAAACAAAATCCTAACATTAAATTGACGAATACATGATCATATCATATGTCATATGTCGATATGTCGAATAGTTGCAAAACTACATTCGAAATTTTCTCAACAGACCCCATGTAAAGGCATTATTTTTGCATTCAAATATTCTTTATATAAAAGATTCGATATATTGTATATACCTATCTGGTATATACAATCTATCGACTTTGTTTGGTTAACCTAACAAAAATAATAACAATAATTCTATTTATAAATAGAAAGAAAAAACTGAGAAAAGCGCATTTCAACAAAGAAACGCTTTTCGGCATAATAATAGTAGTGACTTACTTTTTCATATGACCTGTGTTTAAATCTGTTTTGTACACTGTTGAATGAGTATAGCTTTCCACTATTTTTTTTCTCCTGTCGGATCACACTTTGTTTATAGGTAAGTTAAATAGCCATCTAAACACTACAATTTAATGCTACAGCTACATATTATCGTATACTTTCCAGAGTCGTGCAGAAGCAACGGATGTCGTTAGTGCAAGTCTTTAAAAATATATACTACAATTTTCTCTAAATAAGTAAATTCGCTGTGAATTTCGTTTTAATACTATACTAACGAGATGCTTTGCCTCTATCATCCTAATGCCTGCATTTGTGTCACATCGCAGCTCTGGCGTGTATCCTCACTAATGTTATTATAAATGCGAAATGGAGTTTGTTAAAACTCATTCAATCATCATAAAATATTAAATGCATGGTTACTGGTATAAAAAAGACGTAACGACTTTTTTATTACAATAATATCTTGTTTCCAAGGAATAGTGTGTTAATCGACAAAATCGATAGTAAATCGAGCGAAGCTGCAAGCGACAGCTTGTAGTAAAAAGTGCTTAAACGTATTTATTACTTACCAGTTTTTACAACCTGCAAATTACGGAATGATTTTCATTATTTTGAAGGTAAGATCTTACAAAAACAGATTAAACCAAAACATACAAATATTTAATTTCAAAAGATCGGAAGAAAACGCCTTCAATTGTCTTTGCGAACAGAAGATGCGATTTCGTAAAGGTGTCTACGTAAAGTTAGTTCCAAATCAAAAGTCTAAGTACTCATATTCTAAAACATGACTGACGTAACTTACCATACGTTTGGACTCGTGCCATCGTCGTACCTGAGCCTATAATGTATGGCTGAGCCTATAATGTATGGCTGTTACGCCCTCGGTGACAAGATCCAGAAGAATAACGTAATTAAGGTTGGCGTCTCGTGACATACGGCTTTCGTTTCTACTACCCACTCAAAAATAACATTTGTAAATTTGTATAAAATATTTGCATAATAAATAGATAATCGATATGTATAATATCGATGAAAAAAATATAAATATAGTCACAAGAACTTTAACCTTTTACCTATAGATAACAATCGCACATCACATAACATCTTTTGAAAATCGATAGCCGATTCGATCTAGGCACGTAACGATGTGTCCCAGCCGTACATCATATGACGGACAATTAATGACTTCGGAGTGATTGTAGATAAACGATGGTCGTCGAAACGTCCGATGAATTTGGTAGTAGATATAATACCCCGATATTAAATAAGTTATGTACCTGTCTTTAAATAGGAAGGAGTTGATAAGTTTTTTTGTTTTTCGTGAGGCAAACAGCAAGAGGTGAGGTCTCGAAAACTCAGTGGATGAAAAATTCAGTTGGCTGAGTATCACGGTTATTATCCGGTTATTGGTTAGATTCAAGCACTACAGTTGACCTTTAAATATTAGGTTAGTTATTATTAGATGATACGGTCACCATAAATAAATTGGCTACTTAAAAATTCATAATAACTGGAAATTATATTAATATTGAAATATCTATACCTATGAACACTACAACGGTTGAAGCCGGTACCATTCCATCATTCGGAATCTCTTAGAGTTATTTATTGCTGGTTCTGAGCGTGTTCGTAATGATTAATTTCAAAATATTTTTAAATAGCGGTGTCTAGCGTAATTAATAAAACCCAGATATGCAGCACAAGGCACATTATTTTGTATTCTTGTTAAACTCCTGCACCTAAGCAAGAAGCTCTTGTCTAAGGAAATATACTTTATAAATTATGGTAAACGGAAATATGACTCAAATTGATTGCCCTCTGTTAATGCAGCTGCGGATGTGCCATAATGCCTAAGTAACTTATGAACTTACTAGTATGAAGACATTTCTAAAGCATCACACATACAGACCACGCATTTGTTCTTTATAAATATTTTAGAAAGTTTGCTGTTATTATCAGATATTATGTTGTTACCACAAAAGTTTGAAAAATTATCTATACTATATTATAGAAAAATGATATTGTCTAAAACTGATCTGATATATTTATATTTCACTGATCTGATACATTGTATGCATGAGTGTGAGTGTTTAATTTTGGGGAATTTAATATCCGAAAAAATAAACAGGGATATCACTATAAATTACTCATGCTTATTGTGTAAATCGCAATGTTGGCAATAACCGCAAAAGAACTACCTCTATCCTGGGCTGCCGTGCCCGACAGGGTCCATAATGAATTGAAGTACCTTATACCTAACAACTTATAACATTATGGTTTGCAATAAACGTATGAGTTTTAAATGACCGTAAAGAAATCATTATGTTATAAAATCGAAAGCAATTTTACTAAAACGGGATTTTATTTGCTGTTTGGTTTTTCAGCGTACCTACTGTTTTTAACAGATCACGCGTGATTGTGTAAAAATTGTGTGTTTAGTTTTCATTGCCATTTCATTATAGAAAGACTTACAAATGAACAACGTTTACAAATTACTAAATTTTGTTATCAAAATCAGTGCTATGTTAAAAATGTGTTTTGTGCACCTGGCGATCTGCCTCATTGTCGTGTTTTCGTTGAATGGGCGTTGGAAAAGCTGGAACAAGATTCGCTTTTTTTTTGAAAAATTTTCGTTAGCGATGAAGCACATTTTTGATTGAACGGATACGTTAATTAGCAAAAATGCTGTATTTGGTCCGATTAACAGCCACAAAAAATATAAAAGCTGCCAATGCATCCCGAAAAATGTACTGTTAGGCGGTTTATTTTCCGGAGGCTTCATTGGCCCGTACTTCTTTAAAGATAAAGATGAGAACAACGTTACTGTCAACTGCACTAATGGCGTAGTGGTTTCAGCGGTCGGCACGCCGCTTACTACCACGCTAAGTGCTGTGGGTCCGATCCCCACATGGGACTACACTTTGTATGATCCACAAATTGTTGTTCTGAGTCTGGGTGTTCTTTGTGTCTGATTCATGTATGTTTGTGAAGTCCCCTGAGACACAGGATGTACTTATTTCTAATGCGGGAGTTGTATAGTGCGGGAGAAAAATAAATAAGACAATGGTGATCGCTATCGTGTAACAATTTCCGACTTTTTACTGTCTTTTTATTGCCAAAAATACACGAGCCGATTGGTTGATATGTGGTTTTAACAAGACGATGCCACATGCCACACAGTACACGAAACAATAGCACAATGGAATTTGCTAAGCATTACATCAGTGAAATGGCCACCTATATCGAGCGATTTCAAGCAGTTTGACCATTGTTGTGGAGGTACGACAAATCTCTTGTTTATGTCGATAAACCAGCATCGATTCAAGTACTAGAAGACAATATCACACGTGTAATCAGTCAGATACCAGCCGATATGCTCAAAAAAGTAACTCAAAATTGGACTTCACGTATGAGTCATCTAAAACGTAGTCGTGACCAACATTTACATGAAATAATCTTTAAAAAATAAATATTATTTTTTTGTAAATTAAAAACCAAAGGCTTAAAAAATCACACTTTATTATTATATTAAAAAAATATTAGTTATACTCTGCAGTTTTAGTCGCGTTAAATTTGTGTAACATAGTTATTTTAAACAGAACTCGAATCGGATTAGATTAGCACCGTTATAAAAATAGTTATATAGTGTTGTTGCCTTTATGACCAACAAAATATAATTTAGTACTAAAACATCTATTCTGTACTCATACAATCAATCAAAAACGCTATTTATCAATCTCCCCTGCATATATAGTACATAGTAAATTTGTTTTGTTTTCTTGAACCGTGAGAAGGTTCTGTCGGTTTGTAAATTAAAAATATTAATTACTTTATGTCTTTTCTCAGTCAATATCGCTACTCAATATACTCGTACGTATAGAATATCTTATTTCTACCTGTTTGTGACTATGTTTATATCGAATAAATAAAATAAAATTATTATTACTAAGGAATCATATTGGTTCTTTAATAAGTAAGTTTTGGTCAAGTCAAACTTTCACAAGGACAGAAGAGTTACAAATTGTTATAATTTTAAGACATGATGACCAGTGTTTCTTTTTTATATTGATCGTTATTAGTTTGAGCTTTGC
Organism: Arctia plantaginis; assembly: GCA_902825455.1. Taxonomy (NCBI): domain Eukaryota; kingdom Metazoa; phylum Arthropoda; class Insecta; order Lepidoptera; family Erebidae; genus Arctia; species Arctia plantaginis. The sequence goes on from CADEBD010000337.1 coordinate 10,708,388, forward strand.
GATTCTCGAAGAACTAGAAATAATACGGATCACCAAGAGCTTCAGTTAGCTCTTTTCTTCAACAATTATCTAAAGCGTAGCATAAAAATTGGATTAGGTAGAGGAGGTAACATAGCATACAGTGGACGTGAGTGCTGACGCGTCGCAAGTAATGCTCCCTTAATCTACTCCTGGGTCGCAATTCCCAGACGCTGTAGAAGTCGCATGTGTTGCCCCCATCTATCACGCGATGGACACCCGCACGGTGCAACCATAGAACCGGTAATACCCAGACCAAATGACTTCAGGTGCTCCTCGGATCGACACCACACCTAACTAGGCCGTCTCCTGGGGAAGCTGCAAATTTCCCCCCTCAATCGCGTCCCGATTGCATCTTAATGCCACCAGATGTACCCACTCTCTACATCCCGCCCCGTCGACGACTGGTATTGCCGCCGACGTCCTCTACGCTCGGCATCTACCCTCTCACGATTTCTTTCTGGAGTATCACAGCTTCACATAAAGAGACCACATCGCCCGCCAAGCCCTCCTCACCCGCCATCATGGCGCAGCATGGAACTTTTATGTTACCTACATGTCTTTAGTGTGCCATAGTGATTCCTATACTAAGAAACCTATTCCGACCGAGGCCGACCTGTTGATCCATCTAACCAACTTGCTTTTTTTTTCAAATTACCAAATTTTCACTCTTTTATAATTCATCATCATCATCAACAGCCTTAAATAGTTTACCGCTGAACAAAGGCCTCTCCTTAGAAAGAAGGTTTTGGCCTACTATGCCATGCTGGCCATACGGGTTGGTGGTTTGTTTCAAGTTTTCCTTCTTTTTGCATTACTGTTGTCCTGCGTAGTTTGCTTTCTTAGTTGGCTCTTCAGATACCCACAGAGTGAACAGGAGTGGTGATAATTTATATTCTTAATCTGTTATCACATGGATTATGTCGGACTTTCTTATCTTATTTCTATAGTTAACTGGAACAAATTTTAAATCAAATTCAATTCATAATAATGTTCACGTTTATTTGTATAATTGTATGATGAGCACGGTCTTTAATTTGTTTTGTGTCTGGGTGTACTGTATCTATAATATGCATGTATTTAGAAATATATAAGTATGTTTATCAGCGGTCTGGTTACCATAGTACATGCTCTGCCTAGTTGGGCCGTAAGTGAAATGTGCAAAAATATTATTGTTATTATTTTAGTTACAACTTTACGTTGATATATTGATTTTATGACATGGGGGCAAACGAGCACACAGACTCTCCCATGGTTGATATTCTATATAATATCTGAAGGAAACCACTTAATTTAGATGTTGGAAGCTTATTATTGTCTTTGATATTTTTGTATCCATTATAAGACAGAAATGTATTCGCAAATTATTAAATCAATATCTATCTCAATCAAAGCATTAAGCATGTTCAATTTCTAAATCCCGATTTAAATCAAAGGGAAGATTTCTTTAAACAATATGGTATTAAATATGAGATGGATCTGGCAATTATGCTGGTCTGCATATTTTCCGGATGCTTGAAATTTGCGGTTGAATATTTAGTACGAGGTAGACCTTAGTCCGCGGATATTTCTTTTTTTTTTGTGTTTTTTTATTACTTACCCTGTCTGACTGCTTAATCAACGCATAGTCTAAAGCTAAACCGCTGGGGCTACAAGCTTGTAATTTTGGCAGCTGATGCTTTTTACGTGGTGCACATCTATCAAGACAGGATTTTTTTAAGGAAATTTCACCTCTAAAGTGGGTAAAAAAGTGGATGAATGAGGTATGAAAGTGTATGAAAGAAATAATAACTCGGGCAAAGCCGTGGGCAATAGCTAGTTTCTATATAAGTACAAGACAACGTTTATTTTCCCCAAACAAATGTTTTACTGCTATATCCTACAAGTTATACAACTTTATGCGAGCTCATGCAATAAAGTGATAAAACAGTTAGCTAGTACGACGGTGCCGAACTGGTTCAGAATGCTCAAATATATAAAGGCGAACAAATAAAAGAGCCATTAAAAGCTCAAACGTAGTCAATGTTTTCTTTTCTTTTTTCTTCATAACTGTTGTGCGAGCCTTCATATTATGTTTGTTGGGATAATATTTCATCGTGTAGGCTAATGCGGAAATAACACTCAAACTTAGCTCAGGTCAAAAGTAATGTAACAAATATTAATACACAATTTAATATAATATTTCTTTCATAACAAATATTTTTAGTATACATTTTAATTGTTCTTATTTTTAATGTAAAATTATTGCCGATTAAATTATTTGGTCTCTGACACAAAACGCCTAATGGTTTGAATTACTGAGTTTAGGCAAGTAGTCTTGTTGAAAGTATTGACTAAAAAAGGCTTTTCTGTTATCTCAACTTTTTTTTAGTGTAATAAATAGACGGGTCACCTGACCATCTGTTCGCAACTGCGTTAGAACCCCTTGGTACGGCTCCGATAACCTCATTCACTCGGTGAAAAACTAAGAAAGAATTGCTTTCCTTTGAGGCCGTGGTATCACTCCGGTAGAGCCGGTCCATTTGTGTTGAAGTATGCAAGCAAGCTCTCCCACCTACGATTACGATACGAATACTATATTATTATTTTTGTAACTGCATGTATTGTTGTTAAAATTTCAAACGGTTTACTAAAGTGAGGCACACGTACACAATTACTTACTTAAGTTGGACTAATTTTAAAGATTAGATAAGTGACAAACAGAGAAACGAACATCAAATTAGTTTTATCTGTTGGATTGAACTAATTTGTTGTTCGTTTCTCTTTTTGACAATAGCAGGTAACTTTTCAAACCATGTGCACAAAAGTACATCAGATAAACAATCAAGCTTTATGTAATATATGCCTGATACCACTTTGATTATTCTTACATAAGATGGAAGGGGCCTAAACATTTGTATGTATTTAAAATAAGTGTGTACTAATTAGTGTTAACGAGTAAATGTTTACACGTAGTGATTAATCGGATTATTATTTCCACCGTTGTGTTGAATAGATTATATTCTTGTTATAGACGTGGGTTGTTCTCAGCTTGTTATCTACACAGATAATTAATCTATCGAAACTCGATACACATGAATTCCCGTAACTGTTACAAGCTCTCTAATGTGCGTATTAATTAAACAAATGATACCAATAATACTCAATTCGATACCATACGAAAGCTTTGTTGGTAGAATATTGAACTATAAATTTTATATTTTGAACGTTGTTTGTATGTGTCTGTTAAAACAAATAAGAGGCAGTTGGTTTTTACTCCATTCTGAAGATTAGTAGTTAGTTAGTTAAATAATTTGTGGTTGACGGTGACGGTTTGTCTTTAAATCGAGTATCAATATATCGACAAGTAAATTATGTAAGTTGTGAATTTTGTACGTGTGTTTTGAGATCTATTTTATATATGTATATGCTTAGTTAGCAATACATAATAATTGGTAAAGTATTGGCGTTGTAACACAAATAACTATTTTGTGCACTTAAAGCATACTTCCGTGTGGTGACGGATTAAGAGGTGGTCTGGGTGTCGTAAGAGCCGACTAAGGGAGCAAACTATGCATGAAAACAACACTGCAAAGAGAAGGAAAACTCGAAACAAACAGCTATTTATCAATCTCCCCTGCATATATAGTACATAGTAAATTTGTTTTGTTTTCTTGAAGTGAACTAGGAAAGGCTGTTGCTGTGAAAGCATACTATACTCAATTTACTGAATTATACTACTTAATAGTAACATTCTAAAATAATTAGGTATGTATATAGTCAATCCTTAACTTCACAGAATTAAGTAGGTACTATACATTTTGCGGCGATCAAAGTATAAATTCAGTAATAATAAAAGGCCTGTTATAAAACTAAGTAGATACGTAATATTCATGATATCGTTCGCCAGGAAAAATTAACGGTACGCTTAGCCAAATGAATATCGATTCAACCGCCTTCCTTCGGCTCATTTACCCTGCATGAAATTAGTATTTAGACCTTTTCGCGGGCAGGGCCCAATATTTCTCTCATTTTGAGGATTGAAGCAATTTTCTGTAGCTCTCAGAATTAAATTAACATTTGGGCTTTTTCTTCATCGTGTGGCCGACGTTGTTCGCCGTACCGAACTCAGTATATTTCAGCGGTCGCGTAATTTGTGGCTCGTAAATGTTCTGAAATTGGTCATCCCTTTGGTTGAGGTGAATTTATTGCCTCCTCGGTCGGCCTGTCGAAAGGCGAATTAATAAGTCCCCTTTAATGGTGAAACGTACCCTCACCATCAATTTGAATGCCAATGCCCCAAGATTGCTGGGGCCGAAAACGAGTCTGCACATGAAATATCTCACTTATAAATTTCTTATTCATTTTGTGCTACTAATAAATTGGACACCCGAAGATTCGATCGTTTTATCAAAACCCACACGGATAGGTACATAGGTTAGGAACAAATCTGTATAAAATGCAGTGCAGTGAATGCAGTGTTTTGATTGGATAACATTAAAAAGGTTCATGTTAGTTGCAATTTATAGCTTGTAACGTATTTTAGCTTTTTTTTAAGTGTGGAAACCCCCTCGCGCCGTCACCCCACTGGATTTTGTGGGCGGGGTGGTGTGCCGGAATTGTACCGATTAAAACCACACGGTATGCCACTCTGCGCCTGTAATATGAGGGATCTGGGAACTGCTGTTATTAAGACATCCGGACGCTTCGTAGTGCCTGCCCGTCACCTGTCACCTTCAGGTGAATGCCTATTTAGGCAATGTACGGCATACGCGGACGTCGCGGAGGTTTTCTTTCCCCTGCCTCCTTCAGCGCGATGACGCTTTCACAGAAGGATGCGACAGTGGTGAGACATCTGTCACTACCAGTCATGGAGCGTATGACGGCCGGTGGCGAGATATCCCCTCCAATGACTGCAATGAGGAGCCGGCGCTGCGACGCCCAAACCGAGCAAAAGACCTGCGTCAGAACGTATGCTACCTACGTCAATCTGTACTTTATTTTCTAACGATTAAAAATATAAAATAACAGAACACTTATAACATACTGTGACAATACTACACTTTGTAGTTAGTATGAAGTGGGTGGTAGGTGCAAAAGTATCCCAAGAAAGAGGTCCTTCAATATTCGTTATATAATGAATACATGTAGTATGGACATACATTAAGTTGTAAAAAAAAGGATCACCTAACAGGGTGTACGATTCTATAAACATTATTAACATATGACATTATAAATAAAAATATTATTTATTATTGTCCATATTTGGGAAACACACATGTTACGTCTCAGCTTACTTAGCCTACTTATCTATGGTAAAACTACAGTTAGTTCCCGTCCAGAGAAGTAGTCGAGTTCGAAATGAAAAAAAGAATCGATTTCTCGATGATATGTGATTAATTTCATATTCGTGACCACGTTTTTACATCTTTGCACTAATTATAATAACGCGTATTTACATATAATACAACATTATGGCTAGTAACAAGATGTCTATATTATACCGGATTATTTTAAGTTAAATTGAATACTGGTAATATTTGGAACCTAATACACTTCTGATCAACATAATATCTAAATGCTCTTGACACTTTGTTATAACGGAACATCTTGCTCAGGTAAATTAAAGCTTACATTTTTTTTTCGAGGGAGACTATATTTTGAAAATTAAAAATTCAGTTATAAAATCCTACTTGACATTGGAAGTTTGAAAAAACATTATCTATTTCAGTGCTACCGAGAGTACAGGCAGGCAAGTCCATGTACTAAAGTTCGATAACGAGCGTCACGTATGAAATAAAATTAAATTAAATCTCCAAATATTATGCACAGGTTGTTATGTAATATCAAATTACTTACAAAGCCTACTACGGCACTATTGGGGCTATTGCATGGTCTGTATAAAGCTACTATCACTATTTATTCTAAAAAAATCTGCAACACAATGTCACTGTAAGGTCGCGGCTCGAAATTCTAACATTAGTGTGGCGACTCCCACATACAAAAAAAAACAGAAACATACTACAACGCCATCTAATGAAGACACACCGAACTACGGCGTAACTACTAAAATAAGAATTGCTTATCCTGTATCGCGATGTAAAGAATTCCCTCGCCGATTAGCATATATACAACTTCCCAACATCAACCGTTGGGCCGCGGCCCGCCAGGCATGATCACCTCGCCTGGTCGGAGGATCCTCCCTTTGTGTTGGAGGGACATGACACCCGTTCCTCCACATTAGGTTTTGCTCATGCACATGCACTCAAAACGGAGTTTGAAGAAGACTGTTAAGGTAATTTGTCCTAAAGATTTCATTGACAGCAAATTACATTTAAGATTCCTTCGCCTAAGTTTCAATTGCCAATTTTGAAACCCGCATAAAAGTCTTGAGAAATTTGTGGAATTCAGAAAATTGTAGAAAATTATTCTGGTTTATGTCATTTTTTTAACATTCTTAATTAGAACCCTATACCTTAGCTGGTCCTGCGATAAAATAGTAGTGTGATCTAACTTTAATACGCATAGTGACTAGATCTTTTAAAAGTGGCGACAGAACACCTTACAGATAAATTGTTTCTATTTTATTATTTGCCATGGTAGCTTTAAACCAACATTAGTATCACGTAATTTACAGTTAGCTTTGTAAATCAAAGGCATATTTCAAAAGCGTCAACCTTAGCGTACAATAATTGTAAATGTTTATTGTTCCCTTACTGATGTTTTTGTGTTCGGTCACAAGAGTTCAGCTTTAGTATCGGTAATGAGTAAATAATGACCATTTTGCTGTGGATTGAACAGTGATAAACATTTCTTTCGTGAGCAAGAATAATGTTTATTTTCACTTGTAAATGTGATTCTAATTCAAGCTTTGCGTAGTTTTATCGCGATTATATGTCGGCCTGCGGATCATGATAATGCATAAGTGCGTGGTCATTTCTGTGATTATTGTTAAGTTACTTCAAAAGTAATCTGTTTTTTTCAACTGTGTAGTATAAAGGTGTCTGTCAGTTGGGGTTTTCAATAAACGTAATAAAAGAAGCTGTTATTGTTATTCTTGTAAAGATAAATAAAATGTTTCCAATTAAATCTGATAATACCTTGTTTCACTTAAATTGGAATGACTCTTGTTGTTGTAAATATAAATGCGAGGGTATAAAAGAATGTTACTACAAATGAGTTTTAAAATAAATAAAGTATGCGGTTAAATAAGGCCTATGAAGTGTGTTTACCTTCACCTGAAGTTTTAACTTCTGTAGGACTCATTTTGATTTTAACAAAAGCAAAAAAGAAACAGGTTATAAATAACATTGGTTGAACGCCTCCTTGTCTTGAGAGAAGAATAATGGTATTTTCTATTTCGTTAAGTTGTACTAGATATAGTTATGTCCGCTCGGATGGCTGCCAGCTGTGGCGCCCGCATCCAGTTCTAGAGTCCCTCCCGTTTGGCAAAGATGTAAAGTTACAATGTAGCTAGAGGCGATTATCGTTTATATTATTATAGTTTATAAAAAGATAACGTAGTAGAAGTAATCAATTTTAACTATTACTTCAAACTTTATCTTCAAATTGAGCGAAATTTATAGGTAAAGTTTTATAATATATAATAATTAAATTAAAAGCATTGTAGATTATGTAATAATAATGAATTTAATTTACAAGATTTTGCATACTGAGAAGTAATATACATTTTGTCGTATCCAATTGCGACCTTTTAATTATACAACTATCGTCTGCAATATATATGCATAGTTACAATATCTACAGAAATTTTATTAATTAAATTCAATAACTTATATAAAAGTGAATTCGCGTTTGTACCAATTGCCGTAATTTACGCATCGTGAAATTCGGTGCGTTTGTTAGGCCGTGACGTCGTTTCGCATTCAAATTGGCATATAACAACAGAACGCACACACCACGCCCGACATTCCGAACAATTAAGTCGTTTGGTATTGCTCGCTGTCTCTTCCATTTTAATATAACTGTGCCCCGTCCCGCCGGCCCTAAATCAAAGAGCCGTGAAGTTCCCCCCACACTTCCATATTTTCGCACCCCGACAACGTCGTATAATGGCTATTGACCAAATTTATCGACTTTCATGTCATATTCTCATCTTTATGCGGAGCTGGAAGCCTGAAATTGGCCTCACATAACATATGTGGGAAAAGTCTTCGTGTTCTATGACACAATAAATTATTTTGAACTACGTCTGTGACATAAAAATGAAGATTAGTGATAGTTACGTTGGATATAACATAAATGAATCAAATCTATTAGAAGGCATATTATATGTGTATCTATATGATAAATGGGACTTATACTATAAATAAAAAATATATAATATATAATATCTCGTGTTTGTAGTCGGACAACTCAGAAACGGCTCTCCGACCCTAAGAAACAGAGGACGTTGCTGGGGACAGCTAGTAAATATATGCCACGCCACGTGTTTGCATACTCATGGCGTATTTATAAGGAGCGGAGCTGAGCCGAACACATCCGCTATGATATCCATGTGCCATAAAAAGGCCTTAATGCTTGGGACAATTGTTAGCTCATGTATGTGTTCAAAAGCGGCGAGGAGCCGGCGTGAGCAATCACAAAAGAACGGAAACGAGGAGAGATGAAACGCTGCCATTAATACACGCTCTAAAATGTTGAACCCACTACTTTTAACTGTTTTTTTTTATTCAAAACACGGAATTTAATTTTATTATAGAAACTTTAACTCGGAGGATAACGCAAATGGTGCGAACTAAACAAAAGAAGTGAACGATCGACTATCGCGAGAATTCAACTTACTTGCTTCCATATTTAAAACAAGAATTTTCGATTTTATTCAAGATTTTTTCCTCTTGGAAAAAAAGTTGGAACGTCATTGATTCTTTGTCGTACTTACCTATTCTGCTTTCATAACCGGCTGGTATTGTTCTTTTTTAACATAAAAAAGTATTTTCAATTTGGACGTCGCTTAGGTAAAAGTTTCTATATAAAGCATATTATAATTATAAACACGATATAAATTGAACAATAAAGTACTTTTTACTTATTTCTTTTGTAGAAAATTTTAATTTTATACAACATGTTAAATGTCCACAGCTATATATATAATACAATAAAATGTAAGAAATATTTTGCTTTTTAGAATTGAGCCTCACGTGAATCGAAAACTTTTTCATCTACCTAGTATATTTTGTTCATTACTCGCTTAATTTACGTTCTTTCGTGATGACGGTTTAATTAAACTGTAGTATTTCATAATGGGAATATTTGAACTATTCCCTACTTATAACAGTTGAAGTGTATGATTAAATCGAGTCCTATTGAACGTTAAATAACCCATTATTATACTTAATGCCCTTATTAATTACGGTTCTATTAATACCTTTAGGACAATATGACATTCGATTCTTCAACTTGTTTCAAAATAACAAAACATAAAACCTATATTTCTATAAATTAAGCGGTTTTATTTTGTTCGGTTGTACAAACTGTTTTTATAAAAGTTACTGGTATTTTAGTCACACATGGACCAATTATAGAGAATTCTTTAATTCCAATATCCTTAATTAAGGTTGTAATCAATATTTTTTCTAATTTAAAAATCAGTTATCTTTAATAAACTGGGGCAATGTAATTACCACGTTCATTATTCATAACATTATGAATATTGTTACGTAACTATTAGGTAATGCGATAATAACGTTCAGTATAGTGATTTATTATATGGTAATTACTTTAGTAGAATATAGTCGCTATGGTTGTTAGGGAGGTGTCTGACAGATGTAGTTCTTGCTATAAAAATACCGCGATACCGAAATACCATCACCTCACTAACGAAACATGAACGAACGAACATGAACGTGTCGCCATGAAACCAATTGAAATTACAGGATGCAATTGTTCCGGTTTTTCTTCTAAATCAGAAATCTGACTTTTAAACTTAGGTAAGAATTAGGTATTTTGTATTTTTTCAGTATAGCGATGGTATAAAATACATACTTTTATTACTCTGCCTGATATTCATATGGTCGATCATTTTTTTATAAACAATCGTTTTCATGAAAAATATTTCAAATAAATATTGTATATTTTTCAAACTGGCTAGCGTATTACAATTAACGGCCTGTTGATCACTTGGTCTATTACATAAACAGTAACATTAGGAACAATAATAATCATTTAAAAAATATTGTTTAAATAACAATTGTGAATTAAAAAAAAACGGTCATCACTTTCACACACCTGTACGTTTGTGTGACACATGTCCTTGTGTTAATGAGAATGAATTCAAGGTTCCCTTTACCTTTACAGCCGGATGTACCCAAATAGATGAGCAAGCTATATAAGGTCCGAAATTTTAATCGTTATTAAAAACTTTTACAACAACTTCGAAACACCCAGGCCGGGTAAGTTGCTACCTACGTAAAGTACGGAAATTTATTACAAAATGTTTTTACTGGTTTTCGAAGTTCCTTAATCTAAAATCGATAGAAACGACGTTGAACAAAGTTGTGAATAGTACCTTAAGTTGGAAATCGAAGAATGTCGAACCTTCTGTTCAACACCTGGGTAAGAATACGCTCCGTTGATAAAATTGCTGCACTAAATTGAGATAAAAACATATAGTGCTTGCTTAAAAGAAGCGCTTTTTCGTGAAGATATTACATTATACAATATAATGTATAATACAATATAATGTAACGTCTTAGTGATGAAACGTTCTTAAAATATATTGAACTTATTCACTTTAAAAGATGTGTATTAAAAGTAGCGGGATTTTAAAAACATTTTTTTAAACCAAGTCTACGTTTTTTTTAAACCCCAGAATGTGAGTCTATTGCAAGGGACTCGGGTATACCCTAGGAAGGAAGACTCTGAACACCCCGGCAGGCCGGCTTCTAACAGAGTATCGGGCAACATCAGAAACCAAATATACTAGCGAAATAAACGAACAATGTACGTGAGTGAGGTACCTTGCTATAGGCAAAAACTAGGCGTGAAGAAGGCACTCAATAAACTGGACCATGAATCGATTCTTATTATAACAAAATAACTTGATTCCAAACTAAGTAGGTGTAATTAGCCTTTTTACTGGGAAGATTAAAAAAAGATCCGCTAGGGGCGGCACCGGTGGGTTGGTACATATGTTTTGAATTCTCTATTGACAACAACATCAAACGTACGTCTTATTATTATCAGGATAAATAAATTTTATGCACCTGAACAGTGGTAAAGTGTTTGTAAGTAGAACACGTTTGTCTTTGCTATATTAGGGAGGCAAATGACTGATGATGCCGGACAAAAGGCGCGATGCGGACGTGCATGACATCCTGATAAGTAAATATGTACCACGCTTGTAAAATGTATTAGCACAAAACACATCGTAATAGAAAAAGGACTAAAAAGAGCGTTCATTCTCCCGATTTAATAAAGGGACCGCAGATTCTCTGCGGCACAGAACGAGTTCGGTGGTGAATTATCAAACCCACCATTCAACCGCAGAAATCGAACACAAAGTGACGTTTGTATTATTTGACTTTTTGACATCCATACGCTTAGTCATCGTTAGTATAGTTGTCAATCGCAAACATTTTGGTTACAGTGACACAAGGTCTTTAACACTGCTGGATATATGCCTCTCCTTAGAAAGGAGGTTTTGGCCTACTATACCACGCTGGCCAGACTTGTTGGTATAAGGTTTGTGTCAAGTTTCCCTTCTTTTTGCAGTACTTTTTTTTGCGTAGTTTGTCCCCCCTAGTCTGCTTTTATGACAACCACGGGATGAATAGGGGTGGTGATATTCCATATTCTGAATCCGTCACCATACAGATAAGGTAGACTGGGATTAAATATCTTAATCTTGAGATCCTTAATAACACTATTAGAGTTTGTTTACTTGTTACGCTTCAAAAATAGGCTCAAGAGTAGAGTGCGTTTCTCAGAGCCACCGATTGGCTAACCGGTGAAGGTCGTGTTAGATGACTGGACTGTCTTGAGTGGAAGGGATTATTTGTCCATTGTCCAAGACTGCAATGACGATCTTCCTTTTCCCGATCACAGGCAATTAGTGTAGTGTAACACCAGGGTATTTATTAGTCAGTAAGAGCGCATCAGAACTCTTTTTCTTACTATTACTTTTTTAACGGCACCAAAAGAGAAAAGTATTTCGTAGACTAAAAATAGCCTTCAGCACTTTTAGGTATTATTAAAAGTTTCAAGGTAAATATATAATAAAATAATCCAAATCCAATCATTTAATGTTACTTAGGTTCCATTTAAAGCAAAGATATCCAATGTAAGCTCCTAAATGTGTACGTGAATGCTTATATAGGGATACAAACCGAATAGATATGGTCGGATACTCCTCGTTCACTGGCCGAACGGAGCGGACAAATTACATTACTAGCACATACATTGAATCTGTGTAATACATGTCACTTTATATAATACTTCAACAAGTAACTCGCCTTATAACAAATCAGTTTAAATAAAAAAAATAAAAATAAGATTTTGACGCATTATGTTTTGTTATAATGTCAGGGTCCTTATCTTCTTCTAGGGTATACCTGGTTCCCCGGCTATCAGTACCCGAGACGGCGTGCGGTTTTAGTCGGTTCGAGTCCGACACGCCACCGATGTTATCCGAGGGGATTTCCGCACGGAAAACAAAAAAAAGGGTCCTTATCTTCTAATATGTATCGCTAACCTTAAATGTCAGTACAATATCTATTTGTATAAAAGTTGTTTGAGTACGCTTCAAAATCACAAAAAAATATGCTCAAATTTTAACACGATATAGAAGAACACGCTTTAAATATGGTCTTTTTTACAACCACTATGTGTTACGACGAAGCTTGGCAGGGTACAGCTAGTAGAAAAAAAAAATGTATTATATTGTTGGTTTAGTAATACAATGCCTTTATAAATGTACAAAATAAATTACTTCTAGCCATCAATATTTTTGATAATTTACACCAGAACAGATTGCTATCATTAAAAGTCACTTTCCATGTTAATTATGTAAGAAAAAACTTTATACGGGTAGTTTAATAATAATAGTAAAATATCTATTTTTAAAATGTTAAAAATGAAACAAAAGAGTTTGACGTGCGTTTGTAGTCACATTTGACCCGAGCTCTAGCTCCGTCCACACATAGTGAACATCGATAGATGTCTCTATTTGCCCGAGCATAAAGAGAAAACGCTACGCTATGTTTCATTCTACCTTTTTCATTCAATTGGAAGGAACATAACCAGGGACATTGTTTTCTTTGTATTTGCGTTGAATATTAATTATTCATACAACATTAATAAAGACTAATTCAGAATAATTTGATGCGCTGTACGTAATTATATTAAACGGCAAATGTTTTGAAAGATGGATATTTTTTTATTACTCTTGAAGTTTGTTATTTTGTAGATGGGATAAGTATTTAATGAAGATTAATATGGCTCATCTACAATTTTTTTCTTCTGGTTAGTGTCTGAAAATAATGAGATTATGGTTCGTAAAAAATTGGATTGATTTAAATTGGATTAGTATTAAATAATTGCTTATTCTTACAGTCCCTGGAAAAATTTAGTCCCATCAGTTTCCTTCTTTTCATAATATTAATCTGCATTTTGATGTCAATACTTGTCAATTTTTTTATTACAACCCGACTAGAAAACTATAATTTCGAAGTCGAATGACAGTTTTTTTTAATTTTTTATAAGTGGGCAATAATTATTTAGTTGTAAATGACTTGTTTTTGTCTGACCATTGGACCATCATCTCACCGGGGTTTTGCGACTTAAAACATACAGTGTTCCGTCATCAGGTCTTATGCTGCTACCTCAGGTGAGCTTTTAAAAGAAAACCCCTGTGGAAATGACTTGGAGATTAGTAGTGCCCGACACATAGTAATAGGCTTTCCAAACGAATACTCAACATAATATACTGTTTATAATAATTGTTGTTACTTTCTGTACGATTTTAATCCATTTTTATCCAATTTGTTGACGTGTTTTTAATGTTTTTTGCTATCCCAGACAGGTTATATGTTGAACTAATTACACATAAATGTTAAACTTAACTAAATACATAATGAAATGCAAATAAATGTTCGAGTACGTCCCTTCAGTGTAAGAAGGAATGGAGTGTCTGTACATTGTAGTCACAAAATATTAATTGTAAAGACATAGAGTTTTGATACCTACCATCATCATTATCACCATTTTGGTCAGCTTTGTAGTCATTTTTATATAGTATCTTATTATATTATAATACTATATACATTAATAATATAAAGTTATAACACCTTTTTTTTAATGTACCTTCATGATCGTAATAAAAATTTTGTATAGTCCTACAAAATCAAATGATAACCAAAGTAATACATTAATAATAAACTAATTGTAAAAATGCTACTTTCAAAGGTATCAAAAAAGAGGAAATTAATGCAACCAAAATGCATTTTAACATGCAAACTCTGTATTTCAACTTCACCGTGAATAAAGTTTCGAAAACTATGTTCTAGTACAAACTCTGCTACCCGCCTCGAGGTTTACGGCACGACGATCTCTTCGTTCTATAATAGTGAGACTTACTTCAAGAATCATATTTCTGTTAACAGTTACCTACTCTTTGTATGAAATAATACCAACACGATCTGAGAGTTTGGTAACTTTTCCTTTCTAGAAGTCAATTGTTAACGGTACAAACGGGCTGGTTTGTACGTATTGTTCTTCTTACATTTTTCTGTAACTAGATTGTTTAAATATATTACTTATACAAATACATGTACATACTATTATTGTTAACGCATCTAGCTTAGCTACAATATTAAAAACTTGTGTTGAAATTAGGTTCACATCATTTGATCACAAGTCTCAGACCTTTGCGATTACTCTACTGATACCTAAAAAACAATAAATGGTTTATCGAATATTTAAGATACTCAATAATATGCTTTGAGAAAAAAAATTGAAAGCCCTGTATTAGGCACTATAGGGCTTTCATTTTTTAAAAATGAAATTTTCATTATAATTATCAATCGTTTTGAGATTATTTTAAATGCTTTCTTTGTATGAATCACGTTACATTGTGCTCTATTGATTCTAAGAAGGTGCATTTTGGTTGTCTCTTCCCAAGAGTTAAGACGATGTTTTTATTGTCACTTACAGAATGAAAAAGAAAACTGTTTTGTTGGACTGTAAAAACTGTATTGATTGGTAAAAATTTAAAGTAGTTGCTAAGACAGTTTCATTCCATTCTCTAATCAAAGTATACCATACTCTGATATTTTACACATGTAGGCATTGATAATCCCTTACTAAATTTTATTCAAAACCCTCGGAGATTTTAATTGTCTAATATATAAATACATATTTTTTTATATTTTGGCAGTCATTTTGTTAAAACTCACTATATATTTAGGTTATTTAAATTAACCATACAAAACTTTTATCAGAATATTATCGTTTTTATTTTCAATAAACTTAATCAGTTGTCAAACCTATTTTAATTCTGAAGTGATACGTTTTTTACGTCTTTAGATAAAATCAGGGCTTTAAGAATATCCTCGTCGTCTTTTCTTATTGCTCCAAGGCTAATAATATAATCAATCAAGCAATGCGGCTATCATGGTCCACTTCTGGACAATAGCCTTCCCTACGTTGTTCCACAATCGACTCAGCGCTCGTTTCCGTTTTTTCATTTATTTTATTTCTTTCTTTGGGTCAACCTCAGTTATTGTTGTATCTATGTATTTGTAAGTAAAATACCAAAAAGCAATTGTTCCTTAATACTTGTTGTCCTATAATCTTTAATTTGAATTATGTTACTAAGCTTTAGGACCTTTATAGTTATATTTATTTATTTATTAGTTAAGGTGTACCAACAATTGTTAACATTTAAACTTATTCCTAGTTGCACTCGAAAGTACAAAACTTAACTTAAAACCTAATGTTACAATCACTTAAAGATAAACACCGCATTTAAAATATTATAGAAAATACAGACAGTAAGCTAATATAATGTAAGTAGTAACTGTATATAGTAAATGGATCTATTAATGTCACTTAGCAGAAGCTTAGAATAATTTTCCGACTTTATCAATCTAACGAGTTTTAAATCATCTGCGAACATGAACACATCGGAATATTGAAATCAGGCCGTGACGTCGTTTATTAAATAGTTGGAAAGAACTGGTCTTAGATGTGAACCCTGTGGAACGCCCTAAGTAATTTTCTGTAATTCTGATTCAAAGTCATTAACTACAACAAATTAAAATATCTATCCTAAATATATGATCTTAACCAATCAAGCAGAGTCAAAAATGCCATACGCTCATAATCTAGAAATTAAAATGATATCGAAAACTTTATCGAAAGCTTTACTAAAATCAGTGTAAATCACGTCAGCTAGGTAACCAGTATCTATGGCGTTATTTATTAATTCGTTAAAGGGGACCAAATTTGATTCAATAGATCGTTCCACAAACCCATATTGATGGTCGCCCAAATATAGTTTATAATGATTTTGAATATAAGGCTATAACAATAATTGAAAAACTTTGGAAAATGTTTATAATATGAAAATAGGCCTGTAATTAGATACGGTTGCATTGTAATCCGTTTTATAAATAGGTAACAACTTTGCCACTTTCCATTTTGAAAGAAATTCACCAGTACACAGTAACTCCTTAAAACACGCTACAATAAATATTGGCGAAATGCCGAAATAACTCACCCTCCTATAATAATTACATCGTAGTCATTGCAACATATTTTACGATACACTAATTAAATTTTGATCCTTAAACCACCACAATTTTGGTAATAAACTCTTAAATTTTAAAAGATAAATTGTTAAAAAATTATGCATAATAATAAAAAGAAAAAAAAAATAGTACACAGATCCTCAAGTTATACTATCTTCTTCAAAGATTCCATGCTTTTATTTTAAGGGATGGGTCGCATCTTTATCTTTCTTAACAAAAATTCTCTCGCTTTTTATCCAAACAAATTCATATCCTCTTTCCTTGGCTTTCAGTCTTGTAGCCGCATGAAGTGATTTATTGCCAGGTGATAGATGATCGATGACATAAACAGGAGTTTTTTTTCCGCAAGACCAAAATCCGCACTATTCAGTTTATTTTCAGGGTTCTTTCTATTACATTCATTAAGAGCGGCTAGTACCTGGTCGCGAATCCGTGGAGATGGGAACTGTACCACAATGGATCTGGGACGGCTATTTGCATTGTTAAGTTTGGCTATTCGAGTGCAGTGCAAAATATCGCTGTCCTTCAGAACACTCTTTACCACCGAACCCATCTGCTTAACTACAGTGTATACATTTTCCATTTTATTTTCCGTTAAGCACTGTAATTCAATTTTATTAGACCTACCTTGCTGGTCCAAGTAATTAAATCTCTGGTTTAGGTCTGAAACGGTGCTTCTGAATCGAGAGTTTTCTTCTTTAAAAGCTTTTAAGCTACTTATTATAGAAAATGATCAAATTTTTCAAATTCTTTTGTATGGAAGGTTAGTGACTCTTTTTTAATAGGTTTTTAATAGGTTCCAATTGCTTATCTATGATGCTAACAATGCTTTTATTGATATTCTGTAGCTAGTTCAGTTTTTATAACATCCTTCTGTGCCAATTTCGGGTGGAGAGTTCAGAGCTGCTCTCTTACTACCCCTTGAGGAGGAAATATTTCGTAGAGGGTTGCAATCGTTCCTTGCTATCTTCGGAATTAGACTCATGCACCCTGGACACTGCCATTTAAAGAAAACATCCGAGTCACTTGGGATTGATAAACAAAGAAAGTGGTACGATTTATTGCATCTAATGCAGTTGATAAGCTGCCCCTGATTATCAATTTTCTCACTAGTATAACACCCCCAAACCAAAGAACTTGATGCCATAGTATATAAGATAAAAGTGCACACTCAAAAGTCGTAGATAAAGTGCAATCAATATTATTTAATAAATTCCGAAATCCAAGTTAAGGCTGCTTTTATAGTCAAAGAAATCGGTGAATGATAAAACACCTTGCGTGTTTGTTGCACTTTGTGACGTTACGGAAAATTATAATGTTGATTGAATTCAAGAATATTACTTCTTTTACACTTTAAATCACTTCACGTTGTTTATAGTTCAATGATAAATAGTTTAATACCAAATATCACAAAAACTTTTGCAGAAACTTCTTTCAGACATTTATAATGATTAAACTTTAACGAGAAAATTAATTTGATGTTAGCGCGCGGTAGCTTACTTTTTTATTATTGACGGACCTTTCGGTTTAGTGGTTAGTGTGCCCGATTGCTGGGCCAAAGGTCGTAGGTTCAAATACCGCACAGGATAAATAATTATTTCAACACTACGATCAGTTGTTTTACGTCTGGGTGTAATTCATCTATAATATTTATGTATTTACTGTATTTCTGATTACCGTAGTATAGACTCTGCCTAATATGGGGTCAGACTGTCGCGTGTGAGATGTGTCAAGTTGTTATTTTTGTATAATTTTCAATCAGACGGCTGTGTACGAAATGTAAAAAACAGAAACGATTTCATTATTTTCATTTAAAATTATTTGTTTCTTCATATTTCATTGCGCTGACGTACCGTTTATCCTCTAATCATGAAACTTTCCAAACGCCATGTAAGGAATATAGGTTAATCTTCAAAAAAGCTATAGTACCTTTTTTAACGTTAACCTAAATGAAGAATGGATAAATTAAGAGAGCGAAGCCACGGGTAAAACCAGTAATAACATTTACAAAACTACAAAAATTCAATTAACAAATATTAACACTTTTCTACCAAAACATTGTACATCGGTATACATAATATTTTAATGAGTAGAATAACATTTGTATATCCTTAAACGCTTTTTATTTGACAATATTAACTGTACTATAACTGCAATACTATTGAAGAACCATTAAATTTTTACCTATTTAAGTTTTAACTGTGAGTTACGCGTTGAATGGAGTACTTACCTACTTCTGAGTCTCAATTCCCAGGCACTGTCGAAGTCGCATGTGTTGCCTCCATCTCTCACGCGATGGACCCAGCACCTGCACGATGAATCCATGGAACTCTAAGAAAAATGTCTAAAGTCTGTACCCTTTTGCTTATTAGAGTATGCCTATGACAGGATAATTTTGCCACTGTTACTGATAATTTAATAACTCGAGGTTATCTTGCAAACTGTAAAGTAAGGTATACTATGCTAACCAGACTACTAATAAACATGTTAAATACATATTTATATTACACCCACACCCGGAAAAAATATGATCATACTCATTAGATAATAGTTTGTTCTGGATGGGACTTGAACATATTGCTTAGCAGTCATGATCACTAACCACTACAAACTACATCGAGCAATTAGTTTTTTTTTATCATTCTGGGGATATTTTGGACCTTATTTATATTTAGTATGGTGGTAATCTATATTTATTTATACTTCCTGCAAATACATTGCATCAGGCGGACTTAATGCCATAGGCGTTTTCTTCCAGTCAACCTTGGGGTGATGCAGGGATTTGTGTGTGGCAGGTATATAATGAGATAAATTATTTAAATTGTAGTCGGTTGCAAGATTTTATACTACACAGATATACGGGGATACATATATAGATATAAATATAATTTATACGTACTATATAATACTATAAATATATTAACATTATTAATGGAATAGAGGTTTGATTTCCGTTTTCTCGGTTGAGATAACAATTTTATCGAACTGAAATCCGCTCGGCGGACGATCCTTGAGCTAAAAACAAAACCATATTTAATATCCAAATGCAACCCTAATCAGACAAACTTTTGCGTCTATATGTGTTGCGCTTACGTTTTCAACAAAATGTCAATTTTAATATGTACTCTTAGAATGATCCGTTACGACCCCGTACCGATTAACCGATTACCTCGGGTAATTCCAATGGAGGTAAAATATAAAGCAAGGAATGTATTTTTTTACCAATTTTTTTTTTTAAGATTTCATTGTATGGGGGTTTTTAGAATTGTGTCATATTATGTCTTTTAGTTTAGTAGACAGTGTATATTATTGTTAAATTTTGTATTATCTCTGAGGTATTTCCGAACCGACGATACGATACGACCTCAAAGACCGGCAACGCATTTGTGACTTCTGAGTTGCAGGCGTCAATAGGCGGAATTAGTCCTTTCCATCGTATCTTGTTTTGCCTTCTACCAATATATCATAAAAAGAAGACAATATATCATAAGAAACTGAAATCTGTGGACGCCATTAAATCAGTAGGGTTGCGCTTAGAAAAACCGAAAGGCCGTAGGCCCCGTATAATTGTAAAAGACGTACCCGGTTCTATGGAAGATCGTGCCTTCCTAACAGCCTTATACCGTCAGAATATCAAGGACGAATTAAAATTAAGTGAGAACGATTTTATTAAGTCAACCAAAATTGTTAGGCATCGTAAACTAGAAAATGGGCGTCAGTGGATAGGCTTAGAATTAGAGGCAGCAGTTCGGAAACATCTAGCCAACACAAAAGATAAACTTTATAAAGACTGGGCCACATGTAGATTCATAGACGATATAGAAGTAGTTCGTTGCTTAAATTGTCAGCAATTCGGTCATGTACAAAAGTTTTGCACCATTAAAACCCCTACTTGTGCTAATTGCGCCGCCGCACACGAAACGCGAGCTTGTCCAGATAAAGACACACCAGATTTTAAGCCCACGTGCGCACAGTGTAAGCGGTTCAAAAACCATCTAACCATCGATGCGGCTCATACGACTGTGCCACATACAAATTAAAACTGGAACAGCTAATATTAAATACCAATTACTGAATAGTTTAACTTAGTTTAAAAAAAAAAAAAAAAAGTTTAAAGAGTAACTTACTAAGTAATGAATAATATTTCGATAGGCCAGTTAAATCTTCATAACGATAAAATAGCTACATCAGAATTAGACCGTTTAATTTTAGAACAAAAGTTAGACATTGTCCTTTTACAAGAACAATATCAGAGCGCTCACTTGCGTCGTAATGTAGTACAGCTTGACTGCCGTTCGCAGGCTGGGATATATGTTGCAAGTTCTAATTTTACGGTAATATCTTTGCGTAATCTTATGACGTCACACTGCGCCGTTGCTGAGATCTCATTCTCTACCTGTAAGATTTACGTAGTGAGCTGCTATTTTCAATATTCACATCCTATTGATCCTCACTTACATCACTTACGTTACGTCTTGCAGTTCCTCGTGGGACATAAAATTATCATTGGCGCTGATGTCAATGCGTCATCTTCATTATGGTATGGCAAGTTGCGTTCAACCGACACGGTTCGACGTTGTGCGGTTGAAGATTTCATTGCGGAAATGAATCTTATTATTCACAATACCCCCGATGCACCACCAACTTTTTGCAACCCAATGGGTGAGTCTTCTATTGACGTGACGCTTACGCGCGGCGACGTCTCGATATCCGGATGGCGTGTCCTTCCGGACGCACCCTGTAGTGATCACCGCTTGATCGTGTACGAATTCATACCAAGGGTTGCACAGGATCCACAAAGGGCTCCCTATAATTTTAGACATAAAACTAAAGGTGCGAACTGGGCTTTGTTTGGTTCACTCTTTGCAACTCATACCAAAGACTTCAGTCGCAGTAGTTTATCAGTTGAGGAAAGCGCAGAAATATCAGAAAGTTTTACATACTGCGCTGATGTAACTATTGGTCGCGGATCTATCACTAACACTCGTAGATGTGATTGGTGGAATGATAGATTAGCCGTACTACGTAGAAGCTACCGGAAAGCTCGTAGAAAATTAAACACTATTAAAAAACATAACGTAACAGGAGATTTGTACAACAATGCTCTCATTGCTCTTAGAGTTGCCAGGTCCCACTACAGAGCTGCTGTTAAAAAATCCAAGGGAAACTTAATTCAGAAACTTGTTGATAAACTCGATAGAGAGGGCCCGTGGTCGCCTTTGTATCACGAATTTAAGGCAAATAGATCAATCGACAAGGTCAAGGTCAAGGTCATACATACAGAACATCAAAATTGATAACAGATATACCACAGGAGTAGAACAAACAGCAGCATATCTTTTAGACTCACTCGTACCTGACGATCGGCCGGAAAACGACACTGATCATCACCGACAGATCAGGCAGTGGGCCATCGAACCACCACTGTCTCCAATGCCTGATTTACCATCTTCAGATGAATTTCTCGGTATCATTAGATCCTTGCCGCTAAACAAGGCTTCGGGCGATGATAAAATATCTAACAAAATGATAAAAGAAGCTTGTAAACTTTCGGGTGACACGATTTTCACTGTCTTTAAACGTTGCATTGCTGAAGGGGTATTTCCTCGTATATGGCGGTGCGGTAGTATTCGTATAATACCAAAAAGTGGCGACAAGCCACCGGATGATCCTAAATCCTACCGACCAATCACATTGTTACCATCGTTAGGAAAGCTTTTAGAACGTTTTGTAGTGCCCCGGCTTCTGCCAGGTGGAGTCAAATTTCATGATAGACAATTTGTATTTACGTTGGGTAAATCGACAACTGACGCTGTTATATCGGTTAGAAAGTTTGTCACAGGGTCAAAATTTCAATACGTGCTGGCTATTTTCTTAAATATATCTGGCGCCTTCGACAACGCATGGTGGCCCATGCTGTTGCTGAAATTAAAATCACGGGGGTGCTTTAAAAATATTTATTCCCTTATCTCTTCGTACTTTTCACAAGGTACAACTAAATTAAGACTTGGTCATCATTCTGTGTCGAAGGCGCTTACAATGGGATGTCCTCAGGGATCGGTGCTAGATCCATACTTGTGGAATATCGGCTTCGACGATTTTCTTGCGATACCAATACCATCCGGATGTACTCTGAACGCGTATGCTGATGACGGCTTATTACTGGTGGAATCTGATACTAGGGCGGGGCTTGAGAGATTAGCCAATAGATGTTTGAACTTGATATCTCAATGGGGTGAACGTAATCGCTTAACTTTTGCACCCAACAAAACCTTCCAGCTACTTTTAAAAGGTAACCTCAAATCACCGCCGAGCATTAGATTTGACAATGTTACTGTAAAAAATAAAACCACAGTGTGTTATCTAGGATTAGTTTTAGAAAGAAACTTTTCATTTATCGAACATATTAAAATAGTTAATGAAAAGTCAAAAAAGAGTTTCTGTGCATTGACAAGGATATCAACTGCGACATGGGGTCTATCATTTAATACATTAAAGATCATATACGGAGCTACTTATTTAGGTTCTATGTGCCATGGTGCACCTGTATGGGCCGATAGGGCGACCGTAGGCGCTGTCCGTCGCAAACTGTTACAAGGCCAACGACTTGCACTGATATTTTTGTGCAAGGCATATAGGACGGTTAGCACTGAGGCTTTGCCGGTGTTGGCGGGTGTGCTTCCGGTCGATCTCGAGGTGCAGAGACGTGCAGCCATGTACTATTCAAGACAAAACATGGAATGCGATTTCTTGGGCGCGTGGATTCGCGGTAAAATTACAAGATTGCTTCAACAGCAGTCCGATGTCTATAATGACCTCATAGACGAATGGCAGCAACGCTGGGACGAATCATCCAAGGGGCGCCATCTTTACCAATTTTTTCCATCAGTTCGCGAACGGTTGTCGAGGACATGGCTTGAGGTGGATCACTGTGTCACTCAATTTCTTACGGGTCATGGTAACTTTAAGAGCAAGTTGTATTCATTTAAATTAGTCGAGTCACCATTGTGTCAATGCTCAACACCTAACTCTCATTATGAACAATCTGCTCATCATATCCTCTGGGAATGTAGTCTTTGGTATAATGAACGTAATATAATGCTGAATAGCTTGCAGGTGACATCTGGGGCGGTATACTATGGGGATCTTATGTCAACTAGGGTGAATTTCCGTGCGTTTAGGCGATTCTGCCATACATATTATAGAAATCAAATATAGCTCATGTAGGACCCGTAATATTTTGTGGCCGTGGTGCTTCCCTGTTTAAAAGGGTGTATGCCTATTTTACTTCATTTTGTCTCGCGCTTTGCTAAGGAGGGAAGTGGATTTACTGTATTTCCAACTCCTCTCCTCTTTTCTTCTGATTAATTTCGTTGCGGGTTCCAAGACAGTTTAATTTCTTCCTGGGACTTCCCGAGTGTCATAACTCGGTGTGTTCGTGGGTCACTGCTGTGGATCCTGGCGTACAGGAGTTACAGTGGTGGGCGTGTGGGTGGGATTAGTCCCAATTAAAAACATATCATAAAAATATAGTCACTTAGTCACTACACAATTATGTAGTTTAAAAATTTACTAAACAATTGTAAATGAGATTTATATAGTAACTAATATTTAATGGTTTTGTCAAATATAACTCAAGATTAATTATACTCTTTCCAAAAACATTTCTTAGTATTATTACTCATCCGCAGACGGACTTCATCTACAGCTGACCTTATTATCTTAAAATATAATACGCTATCTATTTTTTAGTCACGCTCCATGAACATTAAATTGTCAAATCCATTGTAACGTATATTATAGCTGAGGTACACTATGTCCCTAGTCTTGCCATAAATATTGTTACAAGGAAAAAATTCTTTTTTTTCTAATGCATAATACATTTATTACTGTAAAATGTGTTAGTTTATACATGAATATATAAGCTTTCTTCGTATTCTTTTCTTTACTGATTTGATCGTAAAATAAATACAAAAAGGTTTCATTGTACCTATAAATAGCCCGGTACACAAACATTCGTCTAATACTAAGCAGATAGAGAGTCTAAAAAATTGCATTTGTCCCATACCGTTTTTTTTTGACGGGGTGGAAAATCCCTTCGGATCTCCTGCTCCTCGAGGACTCAGGAGCCAGGAGTATGTGGTGATTCCACTAAAAACCACCCCGACGGCCGGCCTCAGGTGCCCTACTCTGGGATGGACCCGGGCCATGTTATTTCATATCCTCCCCGAATTGACACCATGCCTAATCAGGCCCTATCCCAGGGGAGAACACTTCTCCCCTCAATCGCGACATGTCGGCCCGATCGCATCTTAATGCAATCAGGCCGGCCATTTCATCCCCTACCGCAGCAATCAGTCTGCCACCAGAGGTCCCCTCTCTGGCGGCCCGCGGCCCCGTCGATGGCTGTTATAGGCGCCGATGTCCCTTTACGTTCGGGATGGGCCCTCTCCCGATCCCGTTCAGCGGTCTCTTTCTGAAGCATTACAGCTTCACAGAAAGAGACCACTGCGCCCCACCCCTCCTCACCCTCCTCCATACCTACTTTGTGTAATGCTATCACAGCAATTCGTTTCCATTGATCACGTAAAAAATTTAACACCGACTGGCGCAAAAATAAGAAAACAATGAATATTCATATAAAACTGATGGATTTCAAATTCAAATATAACATTAAATGTTTTTTTTATCGTATTAGTATTTATACCCAGACTAAGTATAATACATACAGATAATGTTTAAATATCAATTACTTTACAATTTATATTTACTGTTTTTTCAATACTGAATTAAAAAATATTCATGAAACACAGGGTTACTTAATTAAAATTCAATGCCTGTTGAAAAATATATTTTTAATCCTGATATGAATAAAGGAATGTACATTTTAATACGTATTCGGATTCTATTTCCATTCTCGTTACTATATGTTTCCTGTAATTATACACACATTCAGTCTATCGTATAAAACGTTTTATCACGAAAAAAAGTAATTATACTTTAACATCTGTTTCAGTGTTTAATCGTTGAACCAATATCATATAAGTATGTATTTTTGACCAACAGAAAACAATCACTTTTTCGTAGATAGTTAATTAGTTTTAAGGAATAAAAAATAGTTATAAATAAATAAAGTGTTTTATCATCATGACCACTTAACTTTAGTATGTCGCATATACTAATATATGTTAGTGTAAAATAATTTAAAAATTGGAATTATGATGTTAGATAGTTAGAATAGTTAGAGTACAGATTTTATTACTAGCAGGAACTATTTGTTTTTGAACTTGAAACTAACAATTTTATTTCATAAAATTTTTATAACCTAATAATAAATAATTCCGTGTGGTGACGGATTAGGATACGGAGTATCGCCACCCCTATTCATCGCGTGGGTGTCGTAAGAGCTGACTAGACTACTATGCAGAACAACAGCACTGCATAGAAATTGATAACTTGACACGAACTCTATACTATCTGTCAGTGTGGTATCGTAAGCCAAAACCTCATTTCTAAGAAGGGGCCTATGTCCAGCGGTGCACTATGTAAGGCTGTTGATGATGATTAATTAATAAATAAATCGTTAAAATTTCATGAAAATGTACTCTTAGAAATATGATATCTGAACCTTTCTTGTGTCATAATAGTTTATAACTTAAATATAGACTATTAGTTAGCTTGCACTGTATTGCTTTTTACATGTGTAACTCGATTGCAAACGTAAACCTCTGGAACATAGTAGCGTTTAAAACATTTATCGTTTGAGTCAGTTGCCGACAACTGAAGTAGATGAGTTATTGTGGTGTTCATAGACGACGGCCCATACTGTGAGGGTAGTGAACGTTCTGTGTTAACTGGTAACAAATAGGCGCAATTTACTGCGATTCTCTAGTGCCATAAGATACGGTTTTAGAAATTTCAAATATCATGGTAGTGAGGCTATATGTATACTATATAGTACATCAAGCATTTGCTAGAAAATTTCGAAAAATATAACTTTTAAAAAGTATTAGCGACTTCAATTCAATAATAATAATAATTTAGACATCTCACTTACGGCAGTCTGATCCCAAACTAGGCAGAGCCTGTACTATGGTAACCAGACTGCTGATAAACATACTTATATATGTATTTCTAAATACATTCTACCGTGGGAGAGCCATGCTTCGACACGAGTGGGCCGGCTCGACCGGAGTAATAATACGGACTCGCTCGGGTCAGCGGGAGGGACTCCAAGGACAGCAACGCACTTGTGACTTTGAGTTGCAGGTGTCCATGGGCGGCGGTAATTGCTTACCATCAGGTGACCCGTCAGCTCGTGTGCCCCTTATACCATAAAAAAGAGAAAAAAAGAGAAAAATAGTTAATACTCATCAACAGCCTTTAACAGTCCACTGCTGGACATAGGCCTCTCTTTAGAAAGGAGAGTTTGGCCTACTATACCACGCTGGCCAGATGGGTTGATATTGGGTTTGTTTCAAGTTTTCCTTCTCTTTGCAGTGCTGTTTTCCTGCGTAGTTTGCTTCCTTAGTCACCTCTTACGACACCCACGGGATGAATAGGGGTGATGACATTCCGTATTCTTAATCCGTCACCACACGGACAACGTCTAAGTTAATACTACTTAAACGATATTTTTTAAATTAATTAATTTTTTACAGTTATTTATTTTGATATTTCTGTAACAGACATGCCTAGCTCAAATATTTTAAATCGATTACAAAAACGTAAAGATTGCGTTTACAACCATAATATTTAATCTGTAATTGATTTGACGTTGAACGAAAACATTAATACGTTTTTAATAACACATGGTCATTACCATTGAACCGAAAACTACCACTATCACACTATGACCACCTACCTAACAGCCGTGAAGGCAGTGATTATGTTAAATGCCCCCGCTGGGGAGTAACCTCCTTTGTACTGTGTTCGCTCAAAATTTTGCGGGTAATAAGACAAGAAGTACCAAGTAACTTGTAACAACTTAAGCAAAATTATATTCTCTAAGCCCAACATTATTTTGAACTGCTATTGTTATCGTGTAAAATAAACTCAGCAGTTTTTATACTAAATATTATTTTCTATACGCACGTATATATATATATATCATGAAATGTACTGCTTGCTGATACAAACTTCTTCACTTAATTTATTTCTTAAATTTGTAACACTCATTACACAACTAAATATTGTACACAAATAATAATCATTTATAAGTAAACATTTAAATTACTATTGTAAGTATACTAGTGAACTTAATACCAAATAAGTAATACTTAATTACAAACAAATTTGGAATTGGATATAATTTTGAGGACGTTGACAATTTAATGAAGAGTAAACTAGGCCGGACTATTTTTATGATGATTTAGGCCATAACTAACGTGTCGTATCGGTTTCTTATAACCTTAGAATTTTGGTGATAACGGCCTGATGTCTACTTATAGGCATGCTTATTAATATGATTGTCAAAACTCTTTAATATTACTTCTCATATAATATATAAAGATGATTTAAATAAGATCACGGTGACACACACAAGTGGCCGGGGTTAAATAGGATAATATGAGGAGGAGAGAAAACTAAACTAAACAACAGCACTGTAGAGAGAAGGAAAACTTGACACAAACCCTTTTTTTTTTTTTTTTTTTTTTTTTTTTTTTTAACGTGTGGAAATCCCCTCGGACCGTCACCCCTCCGGGGTTTGCGACGGAAAGGTGTGTCGGACTCGGACCGACTAAAACCACACGGTGTGCCACTCTGCGCCTGTAACAGGAGGGATCCGGGAACAGCTGTTGTTACAATCACCGCCGAGCATTAGATTTGACAATGTTACTGTAAAAAATAAAACTACAGTGTGTTATCTAGGATTAGTTTTAGAAAGAAACTTTTCATTTATCGAACATATTAAAATAGTTAATGAAAAGTCTAAAAAGAGTTTCTGTGCATTGACAAGGATATCAACTGCGACATGGGGTCTATCATTTAATACATTAAAGATCATATACGGAGCTACTTATTTAGGTTCTATGTGCTATGGTGCACCTGTATGGGCCGATAGGGCGACCGTAGGCGCTGTCCGTCGCAAACTGTTACAAGGCCAACGAATTGCACTGATATTCTTGTGTAAGGCATATAGGACGGTTAGCACTGAGGCTTTGCCGGTGTTGGCGGGTGTGCTTCCGGTCGATCTCGAGGTGCAGAGACGTGCAGCCATGTACTATTCAAGACAACAAAACATGGAATGCGATTTTTTGGGCGCGCGGGATCGCGGTAAAATTACAAGATTGCTTCAACAGCAGCCCGATGTCTATAATGACCTCATAGACGAATGGCAACAACGCTGGGATGAATCATCCAAGGGGCGCCATCTTTACCAATTCTTTCCATCTGTTCGCGAACGGTTGTCGAGGATATGGCTTGAGGTGGATCACTGTGTCGCTCAATTTCTTACGAGTCATGGTAACTTTAAGAGCAAGCTTTATTCATTTAAATTAGTCGAGTCACCACTGTGTCAATGCTCAACACCTAACTCTCACTATGAACAGTCTGCTCATCATATCCTCTGGGTATGTAGTCTTTGGTATAATGAACGTAATATAATGCTGAATAGCTTGCAGGTGACATCTGGGGCGGTATACTATGGGGATCTTGTGTCAACTAGGGTGAATTTCCGTGCGTTTAGGCGATTCTGCCATACATATTATAGAAATCAAACATAGCTCACGTAGGACCCGTAATATTTGTGGCCGTGGTGCTTCCCTGTTTAAAAGGGTGTATGCCCATTTTACTTCATTTTGTCTCCCGCTTTGCTAAGGAGGGAAGTGGATTTACTGTATTTCCAACTCCTCCAATTTTCTTCTGATTAATTTCGTTGCGGGTTCCAAGACAGTTTAATTTCTTCCTGGGACTTCCCGAGTGTCATAACTCGGTGTGTTCGTGGGTCACTGCTGTGGATCCTTGTGTACAGGAGTTACAGTGGTGGGCGTGTGGGTGGGATTAGTCCCATTAAAAAAAAAAAAACAGCTGTTGTTAAGACATCCGGACCCCTCCTAGCGCTAGCCCGCTCCTGGTGCGGGCTCCGTCTCAATATTTTTTTTTTCTTTTTTTTTTTCCTCTCTTTAGGCGACGTCCGGCACACGCGGACGCCGCCCCCTCGCGGCTGGCCAAACTAATGCGGGTGGAGGGGAAACCCACCCCGTCCACCCGCGGCCACACTCAGGGCGGCATGAGGCGGTGATAGGCGGGCCTCAGCCGCCCGGTTCGCCGGCGGCGGATCGGGTCCGAGTGGAGGTCGTCCTCCCGGGCCCTTTCCGCCGCCTCCTTCCGCGAGATTACTACCTCGCAGAAGGTTGCGACCGCGGTAAAACAACTGTCGCTACCGGCCATGGAGCGTACTACGGCCGGTAGCGAGAGATCCACTCCGATGACTGCAGTGAGGGCCCGGCGCTGCGCCGCCCACGCGGGGCAGATCGCCAGCGTGTGCTGAGCCGAGTCCTCACTGCAGTCGCAGTGGTGGCAGGCGGGACTCAGTTCCCTCCTAGCGACCGAGTGCAGGTACTTTCCGAAGCAACCGTGCCCGGAAAGCACCTGCGTCAGCCGGAAGGAAAGGGTCCCGTGCGGCAGCATCGCCGAGTGGGCAGGGCGGCAGCCCTGCCCACTCGGCGATGACCGGCTGGAGAGCCTCCACGGCGGCGAAGCCAGCGCGTGGAGTCTCCAGCCGGAACGACCAACGAGCCATCGTGGCTCGGCGAGCGGCTTCGCGCCACTCGCGCACATCCTCGGGCGGAGGGCGAAATCCGCTCTCCGCCCGGGAGTCAGCCACTCGCCGATAAACTTCAGCGAGCACTTCCGCCTCCAAATCCCACGGGGGAGTTCCGGCCAACGCGCATGCCACCTCCGTCGAAACGGTGCGGTAACCGCGTATGGCTCTGACCGCCATTACCCTCTGAGGGCTCCAGAGGCGTACCCTATTCTGGGCGGTCAGAGCCGCCGCCCACACCGGTGCACCGTACAGTGCCATTGACCGGACAACCCCCGTGTACAGCCGTCTTGTCGCGACGCTGGGTCCACCCATATTGGGCAAAAGTCGCCCTAGGGCAGACGCAGCGCCGACCAGCTTTGGAGCAAGCTGTCGGAAGTACTCGTCGAAGAGCCACCTCCCGTCGAGGATCAGGCCCAGATATTTCATCTGGGCCCGAACCGGTACGAGGACCGAGTTGACCACGATTGAGGCGCCAGGGGGTGGACCACGACGGGGCCCATGAAATAACAGGGCCTCCGTCTTATCTAGGGCCACCCGTAAGCCCAGCACCTCAATGCGCCCGACCACCAGGGAGACTCCCCCTGTGGCCAGGCGCGCCGCCTCTTGGAAGTTTGGCCCCCGGGCTGTCACCAGGGTATCGTCTGCGTAACAGATTACACCCAGCCCGGGGGGGAAATCGGCACGAAGGGCCCAGTCGTACCCTATGTTACACAAGAGGGGTCCAAGAACAGACCCCTGTGGAACACCGCACGACATGGGCCGACACCTCAGATTACCTTCTCGGTCCTCGTACACGACGGTACGCTCCTCTAAATAGTCTGCCACTAGCCGCCTCAGGTACTTTGGCACCCCATGATAGTGGAGTGCTTCCCTGATGCAGCTGAATGGCAGACTATTGAATGCGTTGGCGATGTCTAATGACACCGCCAACAGCACGCCGCCACAGCTCACGGCCTCTTCGGTCACGGCCCTCAGGCGCAACACGGCGTCGACTGTCGAACGCCCCGCCCGAAAACCAAATTGGGCGTCCGACAAATCGGGGCCCACCTCGCAGAGGTGCCGGACGATGCGGGCAGAAAGAACCCTCTCAAACAATTTACCCGCCTCGTCCATCAGCACGATGGGCCTATAGGCCGCGACCGAATCGGCAGGCCGTCCCGGCTTCCTCAAAAGGACCAGCTTCCCGCTCTTCCAGCACTCAGGGAAGCGTCCCGACGCCAAGCTAGCGTCGAACACCTCCCCGAGGCGGTCTGCCATGTGGTTGAGGGCCAGCACTCGGGCCGGTACCCCGTCTGGCCCAGGGGCGGTGTTCTTGGAACGGATCCGTAGAACAGCCGCCCCTACCTCCGAATCCCGGACGGGCGGAACATTATCCTCCCCGTGCTCCCCGTCGTCTCCGGCCAAGGAGGCCATCGCCGGGGGAGTGTGTTCCGCTCGTTGTGGGAAAAGGCCCTCAACCACTTCTCGCAGGAAGCTGGGCTGGAGAGTCTCCGTAAGGGGGGGGCCCGACGCGCGGAGCTTTTGTCGCACCGCGCGGTAAGGGCGACCCCAGGGGTCACGATTAAGACCCTCCAGCATCTCCTGTCTTTTTTCTTCTTTGGCGCGGCTAATGGCCAGCTTCAGAGTTTTCCGCGCCTGTCGGTACTCCTCATGAAGCCGGTCCTCCTCACCGTCTCCACTGTGACGCCGCCGACTGCACGTGCAGGACCTCCGGGCACCTGTACAGGCCGCACGGAGGTCCGCCAGCTCCTGGGACCACCAGTAGACCTCCTTCCTTGGAGGCCGACGACCTCGAATGCGGGGCATGGCCGCATCGCATACATGCGTAATCGCATCGCGAAAGCGACCAGCCCCCACGTCGACCTCCTCGGTCGGAGCCTGAGGAGACAGCCACGAGGTAATTATGGCTGTCTCCTCTAGTAGGTCCCGGTTCAGTCTGGCAACAGCCCACACACAAACCCTATACCAACCCGTCTGGCCTGCGTGGTATAGTAGGCCAAAACCTCCTTTCTAAGGAGAGGCCTATGTCCAGCAGTGGACAATTAAAGGCTGGCGATGTGCGATGTGCGATGTGAGAGGAGACAGTTCGGCCTTTGTTGTTTGTGGTTGGCGGCTCGCTCATCGTTTTGTTTTTAAGAGGTTTAAAGTATTTTTGGTTTAAGTGGCCCTTATAAAATGGATTACGCTACTTGCATCCTGATGTTTGCTGATCCTGATGATTCCTTAATGCAGTCTTCGAAGTGACTTCGAGCGACACATGGGACCTATGATGGATCTTGTGTTGTGTCTGCAATCTCTCTTCTAGTAGAATTTTAGCACTGCATTACCACACGATTAGACGACTTAGCAAAACTCTATCTACTACGCTCTTGTAATAAATTGAACATTACTCTGCAGTGAGGGTTTTTATCTTATTGAAGTCCTCGTGCATTTTATTACACGACTTGCTTAAGACGGGATTTTTGAGCGACATAGCACTACGAGTCAATTAAGGGTATTAGTACCCCTTATTTTCAAAAACTTTCGCCTCCTTGTAGTCAAAAACGTTGTCGGTGGTGTTGATGAAAAGTCTTTTTACACACTCTGGAAATCTCAATCTAAGATTCTTTTGGGGCGTGACAGTCAAAGTGTGATCGGTATCGCAATAAGCACTGTGACTGTTTCCAATATTGAGTGTTTCCTATTAATCCTTTAGCTCGCAAGGAGGATATCAATACATCAAGGCTCCATAGCCTTAGTTAAAAGTTACGATCGACAAATTGGTAGAAAAGTCAACTTAGGAAGTCAATTCCAATTTATTCTTTAGATAAATCAAATTCCTCAAACAAAAAGTTTGTTTACTAGATCCCTACTTTGTTTACCAGAATCTCCAAACTTTTAATAAACTTTATAACAGGAAGTAATCCAGTATGCCTTTCATCGTTTCATGCTAATTTTTTATCATAAGACATAAGCTCTTTAAAAAAATAAAGTGTTCATTATATAATTTAATTTTATATAATTTAATGAATTAATCATTTACTACATTGCTCCTAATTGTCTTACAAACCAGTACAATGCTTTATTTTTATTATAAATATAAATATTAAAAGCCTCATTTTCTCCTTAAAAACACGCGATAGACAAAGTATATACTATTGTTACCAATAGTATATACTTTGTCTACTGGTATGTATACAATACATGTATAAATTGAAGCAGTGAAAAATTAAATGAAAACTTGTTATATCTATAAAAAGTTAAAATCTTTTTTTTTAATTCTCAAAGTAAAGAGACATTTTGCAAAACAGAAAATTACTTTCGAACAGATACTGCATTATTCCAAAACGTTAACTGTTCCTAAAACAATGAAAAGTTTTAACATTTGTCCTGGTTAAATATTTTAGGCGTACATAACCATATCGCGTATCTACACGTTTAAATAAAATAATATATAAAACAAGATCAACTAGAAAAAATAAATTACACTACCAAATATATAATGATATTTCTATAACCTTAAAAATTACATCAATAATTCTAGGTATATTGCTTTGGAATAGGAAAGAATAGATGAAACACAATTACTTAAACAGAACTCAACAGAAGCGTCCTATTTCTTTCTCGCCTACTACAGTAATGGGTTTGGTGCTCCCCTCTTCCCACCAGTGGTGTTGCCGGTACCGCCCTCGTCTCCTCCCCCCCCACCCTACAGTTTCCAACGCCGTCGGTGCCACCAACAATGACCTCGTATTTCAGACCGAATTGCTCAAACACGGCACAGAGAAACCGTGGAATAGATTTTGATATTTTAAAGATGTATTTCTATATTTAAGTTCTTGATAACTTCACTCGGATATTTGATTGGTAATATATGACTCTCGTTAGGGTTTACATGGAATAATAAAATTAAAACTGATTCTATAAACATTTTTGGAAAAAAGAAACGGGTTTTTAGGCAGTCGTGTGTGTCCTCATGATCGTGTCATAAAATAAAATAAAAAGGTAAATTATATTTAAAATTCATTAAGTTCACTTGTATGGCCTTAATAACTTAGAGAATATAATATATATTTATATATGAAATTGATGGTGGCTAACTAAATAACTTACGAAGCTTGTACAACCTGTATTTTAAGTTATAATTTACGGTTCTCTATACGTTACCAGACCTACTAGGAGTTTGCATAAAGTTTACTAAAATAAGTTTATTGATGAATCAATATGCAGTTGGCATAACTTTTGAACTCTACTTATCCATTAAACTACCAATAAACGTAATAATGGCATTTATTTTTCAATGTATTTTTTAGGTGAAAACTTCTTTGGGCGTTCTTTAGGCATTTGTGAACAACAAACAAAAGAATGTATTTTATGGTTTAACAAAAATCAATCAATGGTTTTTAAAAAAAAACCATTGAACTCACGACACTATTACCGTTACCAACATCTCAGTATATAAGTCTATAAGTTTTCACTTCTGTCGGCACTCCCGGAGTGCTACTGTTTTCTTTCTTTTCTCTGTGGCATGTGTTTGAGTTCCATTATTGATTTCAATGAGCTAATAATTGAAATTAAAAAACTGTAGCATATTAATAAAAAAAGTTACATATTTGTAATTACGCTTTTCTTAATCATTGTTATACTACAGTTGTGTTGGTTTTTTGGGAAGGTGAATTCATGAAGTTAATTTATTTTTTAAATTGGTATGTTCAGAGACAATTTCATACTACGTTGATTTTACAATTCCATTTTCAATAATCTTTGTTTCTATTGTATAATTTACTTTCAAAAACTTTTACCCTGTGCTGACCTCATTAAAGTCGATTGTAATTTTTAAGTTAATCGATATCTAAGGCAAGGATCTGTTTATATAAAGCATTTTACATAATCCAACAGATCCAGCCACTAAAAACCACCCAGCCGGCCGTCGGGGTGGTTTTTAGTGGAATCACCACATACTCCTGGCTCCTGGGTCCCCAAGGAGCAGGAGACCCGAAGGGATTTTCCACCCCGTCAACAAACAAAAAACAAAACAAAAGATTGTTAAATAAAATTAGGTACAGTTTACAAAAATAAACCAGACGTAAAGCACTTAGTGCACTGGCAGTCTTGACTAATTCAAGCAAGAATATGATAGTTTACTTCACTCCTTTAAATTTTCTGAATGGAAAATAAGGAAATGAAAAGTATAACGTCATAAGAACGTTTGTAACAATCCTTTTCAAGTGACAAAATTGCATGACCTAATTGGAAGTGTTCTATACTACTACTCTTTTCATTTTTATATTAAATATAAATATTTGTTATATATAAATATATGTTGCACAGGCTGGAAAGCTGTTTTAAGTAGTCAGAACTCATAACATTAGAGGTAGTTACTTAATAAAAATCTGAATGTGTGTCTATCCAGTGATGTATACTGTGTATGCCTTTAATTGGTACATATAAGAACTATCCTTTATACTGATCTGAATACTGAACAATGCTGTATACTGTTGGTGTGTCTATAATAAATAAAATATATATAAATCTCGCGTCACAGTGTTTGAACTCCTCCGAAGCGGCTTGACCTTTGAAGTTTTTAGTGTATAATTAGTAGTCTGAGATTAGGTCGTAAGCTATTTTTTATACCCCTAGGTGGTAAGAGAGTCCCTAGTCTTTTTTATTTTTATTGTAAATATGTCAGTTAAGTTAATAAAGTACATTGAATTAATAATTTTACATTCCTCTTTCAGTCACAGACCTTATCCCCACATATTTACAATAAGTTGGTTATTTAACTACCATAATATTCACTATATATAATGTATATGGCAAAATAACGTTTACCGGTATATCTAGTAAACCTATAAGAATTAGCAGTTGCATTTTGCAACCAGAAAAACATGTAAATAATATACAAATCTAAATATGATTTAGGGAAATAAGTACCTAGACATAATAAAACGCAGTTCTTTACATTTCACTAACTTAAACAAGGTATTCGACGTGGTTCATGTTTTTTATTTAAATGTCCACATCTAACAGCAACTTATGAAATTCGCGAAGAAATAAAATTAAGCAATTGGATAACAATGTCGTATCTAATAAAGATGTATTGTATTCATTAGCTTTTAACCGCCGTACCGACCGCGTGTATGTTAGTTCTAGTAGTAAAAAGCATCCTATCTTACTCGTTGATAATGTTTCCTTTAGTGAATTTTAAAAATCGGTTTCGAGATTTATCCACGAAAGCGTAACAATCAAATAAATAAACAAACAAACTCACTTGCACATTTGTAATATATAAGATACATTTATCTCCTTAAGGTTATCAGTATTGAAATGTAGAAGAAATTTCTTATATTTCATTACGTTGTGATATATGATACGCGTATAGCATTATTTCATGATGGTCCCATTCATTTATGACACCAATTTTATACTTCTAATTGTTTAGAGGAGGGTATTGCGGTCTCACCCATCATCCGAGCTTGTCCCGTGTAAGCTTGATAGGATTGAGGTCCAGACTCTGTGATGGCGTAATGTTTATTGTTGATAGTAGTAATTTACAATCCAATCTGGATTGCTATCGACTATAATAAATCTAAATCTAAAACCTAGAAGAATCGCATTCTTAACTGTATTTACATACTACTACAACTAAAAATAATAGTTTAAGTACAATCACGTGACTGTTTCTCTTGTTTTTCTGTTATATTTTACTTTATTATCTGCCTCTTTTTTGTTTGGAAAAATTGGAAGCCGTTTTGTAATTTTGACAGCGATTGTTCTGTGTGGTTCTTACGATATGTAGTTAATGATCTGTCATGACAGAACAACATAATATATTTATTTCCGCGCCCGGAATGCTCGTAATAACCCAGAATGAATTACAGAGGGGAACGCTCAGGACATTCGTCGACTTCGTGTTCTTTGAACTTGTTGATGGAGAAATTGTTAGAACAGATATAAACTGGAATAGCTTTGCAAACGAAATGCAAATGTTGAAAGCGTATCGTTTGGATCTCATCTCCATGCTATTACTATATCGTTTGTTCCGTCAGTGATATTTCACATGTTATTGCAAACACGTTTAGTCTTGACTGTAGTGTATTTTGCGCATAGTGCTGGAGTTGTCTGAAAATAGTCACACGTACACGTAAATAGAGTAACTAGTAATAATTACCTCATATTTGAAGTCAGTTTTAAAACTCTCTAATAAAGCAGTTGTTATTCAGAGAAGAAATGTAAGTCTTTCTGATAGAATAACTTTTAACGAATTATATCTCAGACTGATCTGCCTCAAAAATACCTACCTTTATAGAACTCTAAAACTATTTAAAAATAGCAAGGTATACTAAAACCTTTAAATAGTATAAAGGTCTGACTGTAGCCTTAGTTTGACTTTACAAACTTCCCGAATGAAGTTCAGTACAACCTACGTTCTCAGTTATTTTCTACCGTGCTTTTTGTTCTGTTATTAAAAGTTTCTTCGAATAAATAAACCAAAAATAGAGAACTATCCAACGATATAAGGAGATACATAAAAAAATGTAGAGGCAAAAACTTGGTAATTACCATACTAATAAAGGCAGTAATATAATGAAGTTGACAGTGCGGGTTATCACACAGAATGCGCCGTCGACTAGACTGTTTTAATTTTTCGCTCTGTGATACAATCTGCATAAGCTGCGAGCCTTTGGATACTAAATTACTTTTCATACAGAATTATTTTAATGCTAGAAGCGACACAAAAACCTTTATATTATTAATTTCTAGATTAGTTTAACATGTTAGTTATTAAAAATGACAGCGCTGTGATTGAAGGGTGTGGTTGAAAAACTTTTTTGTTAAAAAATATTATCCGGAAATTAAAATTTTATTTAGATTTTTTTGTTGACGGGGTAAAAGATCCTAATAGATACTATTATCGTAGTTTTAGCAGCTAAAACCCACCATGGTTTTCCGCTACTTGTCAATGATCGGGAGGAACGCAATTGCATTCTTTCGCAACTGCAAGAGGTGGAGACTAGGAGACCCTGCCTGAAGTTACTTCCCACAGTACAAGAGATCTGACAAATTATCCTTTTGACAGCCATCACTCTCTGCTACTGGCAGAGAGTCCCCCATTGATACCTCATAGAGCACCATAAAGCATACGAATCCCATTTCCAGTAGTATTGGGCCTCTTAAGTTTTTCAAGTCGCAAGATACTCGAGAGTGCTGCAGCGATATCCATCACTCTTGAGGGTACTGGCTCAAAGAATTTTACAGCCCATAAATCTATAATGTTTAGCATGTTTGGTATGTTGAAAGTCCTTACAGAACTGACCGGAGTAAATTTAAGGTGACCAAATATAACAAAATCACTTTATGTCTTAACAAATCTAGAGAAAAGATGAAAAAGTTAACGTGTGTGTATAAACACACACGTGAAAAAAATTACCTTAAAATGTTTCCATTAATGGTAATCTAGTAATATACTTGTATTATCTCATTTAGACATCAAACATTTGAGCTTACAAGAATTCAAATACTCAAGGGAAATTAACACAACACTTGAAAACGAAAATTCAACGTCTTATTATACTAGACCTCATGTGAATAATGATACACGTTAAACACGACATGATTTACAAACATATGTTACAAATGTTTATTATTAGAAATGATTAGCTGATGAAATAAAACAATGATGATAAGTATCACATTAATAGCAGCCTTTAACAGTCCACTGTTGTAAATAAGCCTCTCCTTAGAAAAGATGTTAATAATAATTATGTTGTTAATGATAAGTATGTACAAACAGAAAATAAATTTGTTTTATGAAAACCTTTATGTTTCATCGAAAAATCTCTGCCAAAGTCAATATATTTGTAAAAAAAAATATCAACTCTGAACAAATTAAATCTTAGTTAACCTTTTGATTAGTTTTATAAAGGTACCTACAAAGAATTGAACATATTAATAGAATTAAATATAGCAACATTCTTGAAGATATCAACTTAGGAATTAGGAAACGAAAATGAAAATACGGTTACATTGTAAAATAGCCACAGGATATTAAACGCTTCCAGCTAGGTGTGTATCTTTGGCATACGCTTCTATTCCGTGCCAGTGTTAACGAGATCACGCTCCAGATATTGTAATTAGTCATGAGTATTTTAGCCTATATTGCCATTGCATAAATAGTAGAATATGCAGCAAAGAATACAGAACAGAGTAAAGGTAGTAGATAGGATAGAACAGAGTAGAATATCTTCTACTCTCTATCTATCGGTATCTATTGCTATAAAATATTAAGTCTTTACCTATGAAATTGCCGTTTTGTATGCAATAAGTGAAAGTACTTATTTTTTCAAACTTTTTTATTTCTGTTATTCGAAGTAATCATCCATGCAATCGACGCATCTTTGCCAACGCATTGGCAGTTTATTGATGCCCTTCTTGTAAAAATCAGCTGGACGGGAGGTAACAAACTCTTCAAAGGCATTTTGTACTGCCCCTCGGGAATTGTATTTTTAACCCACTAAAAATTTGTCTAAATTTTGGAAAAAGTAATAGTCGGTAGGTGCAAATAAACTTCTTAATTTGCCACCATTATGAATAGCAAATTATTTTTCACATTTGAATGGAACCAAAGGGGGAATATTACCTTAGAAATAAACAAAGAACTTTCCAAATCGTTTAATAAATGAAGGAGTTTTGAGGTAACACATGAAAATAACTGCGAACTTTTTTTGTGTTAATGTTTTTTAATCTCATTTATTACTCTCTTGTGAACATAGCACTGTAACCTAACACCTAACAAATATCTTGATCTTGAAAACAACGTCAATACATGATTGTATTATCGAAAGAGTTATCCTCCGACGACAACCAAACGGAAATGCCAGTATAGCCAGAGAAACAAACTAAATTACGTTGTCGGGGCTGTTAAATTTGAGGGTTTCCCTATGTATCTCTGGGATCCCATAATCAGATTGTGATTTAGTGGCAATAGGCCTACCTCGGGAGTATACACTTTCGATTACAAGAAGAATTATGAAAATCGGTCCACAATTATTGACGGAGACATCGCGTAACAAAAAAATACAGTCGAAATAAAAAACATAGCTCCAGAATACCACTGTACCTAGTATTAAAATGTTTGAAAAAATGAGATAAAAAGTCTGATTATAGTATATAGATGAAAACATTCAATCCTCTAATCTGCGCTCACATATCTTAAAATACTTCTTAGTCATTTTATAACAACATTCTAACAACTTAGGTATTCCAAATCCTCAGACTTATCAAATATTTTTATTAACTTACAAAGTTAAAGCAAATCTCATAATCTCTCTAAATCTAGTATGCTATAATTGTTTAAAAAGTTTAGCGTGTTGTGAAACAGTGGCCTGGTTTTGCTCTAAATCGAATTGATGATTTTCAGAATGTAAATATTCTATGATGTTTGTTTTTGTATCATTCGTTTTCATTTATGAAATTGTGTACTTTGGCGGACTTAATATCCTGGGCATTCTCTAAAAGCCAACCTTTGGGTAGTGTTAAAATCTGGTAAGATAGGTACACTGAAATTACAGTTGTAATAGTAGTTTTAAGTTTACTCACATACACAATTACATACATACATTTGTATATCTACATACATACATAAATAAATAAATATATAAATACATAACACCTACATTATATTCGTATACCGTAAAAACGGAGCTTTACTATTAATTAGGTAAATCCGCCATCACAAGAAGGTAGTTATGTGAATTCCTTTTAAATGTAAAACGGTTTGTGGACATCCTGATTTCAAATGAGAGCGCATTCCAAAGCAGTACTGCTTGCAAAAAGAACGAAGAGTTCACGAAGTCGGAATTGTGGGAGGGACACAGGAGAATTAAATTTTATTTATTGACCGAAGATTTCTGTCGTGATTTCGTGCTATTTTATTTGCAATTTTAATAAAAAAAAATCATATATGTCACCGCCGCTCTTGTTCCATAAATACTTTTACCAGTAGTATCTTTTTTTTCAGTTAACTATGTGTTTTTTGTTTCCAATAATTAAGATGTTATGTCGTGAATTTTAAAATTACATAGCTACAATGTACGTGGGCTGATCCAAAAAATGTTAGTGAAATAGTTGAAATGTGAATGAAAACTAATTATAGCTTTTCAAAATATTTCCCTCTAACCCCAATGCAGTTATGCATTGATAGAAAGAGGGAGAAGAATAAGAGATAACTAAATCTTTCTTACAACAAGACCTACAAGGTGCACGCAATTAACCTAGAAATGCAGAATGAATGCTTAACTCTAGGAGAATTTTGTATCATACCAGCTTAGAAATGGCGCACACATTTATACGATTGGTCACCTGCCCTGTTAAAATTTTACCTCAACGCCTTTCAATTGCCTCTCCCCAATCAAAGCAACCTAGTAAGGTGGGAAAAGCTACAGAAAAGGCTTGTACGATGTTCAGTGAGATATAGGTACAACCAGTCACTTACTAATAGGTTGTAACGCGCTATCAAACCAGGGTCATTATTCACGTCGCCACGATAGGGAATTACAAATCATACGCGAAGCTATAAGTTTATGGCTGGCGAGAGCGAATAAAGGAATAACAACAAACATACGAATTAACATAGCGTTTGTAAAGAAATGCACAACAAAAAATACTTCACAAAAGCCGTACTCAATTATAAATACCGAGAGAAACTGGACGTTATTAGTGGACACGTATGAAAATCATTACAGAATACCGGAGGATATCCGTGCCTCGGCGTCGGCGAAGCTTCAGTAAGCTCTTTTCTTGAACGAATATCCAAAGCGGCATTGCTAGGCTTGTATCAAATTTGCTTAGATAGAGAGGTAGCGCAGCAGACAGTGGAAGTGAGCGCTTACGTATCGCAAGAAGTACTCCCTAAACCTATACTGGGTCGCAAGTCCCAGGCGCTGTTGAAGTTGCATATGTTGCCCCATGTATCAAGCGGTGGACCCGGCACCTGCACGGCGAATCCATGGAACGCCAAGAAATAGGTCTGCATTTCTGTACTAAAAGATTTGTAAATGTTGTAAATGCTTTTTTTTTATTTTAATTGACGAATATTAAACTATGTTATCTATTATTTAAATTAATATGAAAACATAATCAGCACATTGTATATAAATTTTAATTTATATAAATTGAAAATTAAAATGTGCATTTGTATTTCTGTATTTTCGGGACAAAATACATTTTATTAATAAAATACTGGGTATGGTTCAGTGGAACTGAAATCGAGCATAATATATGCATTAGGCTTATATAGTTTTGGGCCTCTTTTAAAGTAATCATCATTAACACTATAGAAGTGACTTGAGTAAAAAAATATAAGATTTTATTATCCTCAGTAAAGATAAAATTTTGTTTGTAAAAAAGTTTGCCACCATGCTCTCGAATGTTTTCACCGCTCATCAATCACTCGAATTTTACTAGCGATTTTATCCAAAGGTGAATTAATAATAATACCTTTACACATCTCACACACTGATCACGAATTTGGCTATGCCATTAAGTAAGATTTTATATTATATAGATAAAATGAATTGAGTGAACTGAATAAATTACTAAACTAACTGAATAAATTTATAAAATAGTAATAATTAGTAAATACCAATACCAACACCACGATTATATATTTGATTTTTTAACATAAATCTAACTATAGGATATGACGTACTCATGAACTGGGTGTTTATAATAATCCATGATCCCTAACGTCTTAAATAGGCCTAGCCTGTATCTTAGATATTAGTTTCTTCCCAGGAATTAAGTACATTATAAACAGCCATGTGTATTTGATCTCACATCTAAAGTAGATATAAGCTAATTTAATTAAATCTATGTCATAAGTAACACATCCGAGTTACTGAAGAAAAAGACTAAAAAAATTGTAAAATGAATAAATGTAAAAAAATAGGTAAACAACACGTAACTAAAACCGAGTAGTTCGCTATAAATAGAAAAATAAATAAAGAGTGGTTCTTCAAAGTTGATTAGAAGAAACTCCTAAGGCAGTTTTTTTTTTCTCAATATTAAGTCTCCATTGAGGCCAGCGGCCTAGAAACTAATTATGTAGGTATATTGTAAATTAGAATAACAGCGTTGTAGCCAAAATATACCATATCACAATATTGAAATAAACCCCTATGCCTGTTCTACCGATGCCGTGACGGCCATTTCCTTGCTAATGGTAATTAGCTATTCTAAACAGAACGGAAATAACATGCCAAAAATTTGGTGGCATAATAATTACCCGACGAATTGCGCTTTTTTCAATATTGCTTATTTTACAATAGTATTAGTTCTTTTTATAGCATAAGTGAAATAAAAATGCCATGTTTACTAATTTTATTAACTATGTATTATGTGCCGCTCAAGATTACGTAAAACTCCCAATACATAAAAAAGGAGTTCTCAGCCACCCTTTTTCAGTCTCTGCCAATAAGAACTTTTTTCGCACTTTGTTTCGCACTTCACCCGATTAGGGTGTGCTGATATTAATACTGTACAATGATAATTAAAATAAGAATTATGTTATCCTCGCCGAATATAATATGAAATGTAATATGTGATGAAATAGGTGAGTTAACACTGTCCGTTCATCATCATCAACCTATCGCTGGACATAGGCCTCTCCCATTGCAGGTTGTTAGTTATCAAGTGCTAATAGTATACCGACTGCTATATTTTATTACAGACATCTATCTCAGACAACAAGTTGAAAACGACCAATCACTTGTTTTTCTTAAATTATCCACTTGGGTTATTCTTGGCTCTTTTACACGAGACACATAACAAAAAGTTTAGTATTTGAAAGCATTTATACAATTTAAAGTTTATTGTAGTGTAGATTATATTTAAAAATGCTTCAATTGTTTACCCGTTCGACATAGGTATGGTAATAAACAAACAGAATAGATCTTGTACCTGTATT
Source organism: Arctia plantaginis (assembly GCA_902825455.1). NCBI lineage: Eukaryota > Metazoa > Arthropoda > Insecta > Lepidoptera > Erebidae > Arctia > Arctia plantaginis. The sequence continues at coordinate 10,752,867 of CADEBD010000337.1, forward strand.
GTAGCTAATGAAATATGCACAAAAACATATATTAGACATCTGCGTAAAAACTTAAATTGGACTTTCCTCTTTCGGAACCAATTTTTTCCGCACCTTTAGTTTCAATACCTAAGCTATTCTACTTATAGAACCAATAGGTATATTAGCTTGGTGCTCAAAATGGAACAAAACATATATACAAAAACTTTCTCTCCCAATACTTTCTGAGTTCCCTATGCATATATCATTAGCTACAAAGAAAAGAACCACCAATCGAATAATTCAGAATTATTTTGGAAAAAAACTAGTATTAACATAGTACGTCTTACATTATACCATTTTAAACGTTATAAAAGTTTGTTGTAAGGTCTCTAGACACTAATTATGTTCAGTAAAGTTCGACCTACGTATTTTTTTACAAGAAATCTTTAATATATACAAATTTAATGTTGGTATCGTGGTACCTGCATGGTGTCATGACCTGTTGTGAATTTTATACATTTATCAGAATGGGATTTATACGCATCATTGCCGCGCTGCTGTTTTCTCACCTCGGCCAAGAAGTTTTCTCACCTGGAATTTGATAAAAATGGTGGTGCCGACAAGTCATACTGAATTGTAAACTACTTTTCTTACTTCAATGCCTGTAGAAAGTTTCGTATCTGTATATTTGGGTATCTAGAGCCAGATACAGGTATAATGATCATAATCACACATTTTATCTTAGTAGAGTCATATCTTAGCATGTATGGGCCGGCTCGACCGGAGAGATACCACGGCCTCACAGTCATTGCTTTTAAGCACCACCAGCAACTACGAAAACAAGTGGCTGACTAGAATCATGGCCACCACACAAACAGGACTGCTGGTTACTATTATTCAGATTATATACTGAAAACGATTTCATATATTCGCTTGTACAAAATCTTTCGTGGAAGCGCAAGCGTGACGTAGTCGTGTTAATTAATGTTTTCAGCTCCGTCCGTGTTACATCCGTTTTGTTCCACCCCATATAAGGCTTCCTCTCCTTTTTAAATGTGTTTTACATTAATGAAATGTGAGCTTGTGTGCAAGGGTTTTGACTCACATTTACGAGATAAAAGCAGTTTACATTTTCGGTAGTAATTGGCATGCTGTGATTACTCTAGATCTTTAGCGATAACTGATTTTCATTTTTAGGTAAAAAGACTTATTACCGTTTGATTTAGAATGGTAGCGAGTGTATTACTCGTAATTTTAACTTAGTTACTCCGTAGTACCGTAACTTTTAACATAATATTTATAAATTAACAAACCCGTCTTATAATGTTACATGTGTATTATATGCATTACATTTTAATAATATAAATTATGTTCTTTTAATGTTTATTATTTTACTAGATTTTGTCCGTGACTTCATCCTTGCTGTGGTCAATTGTAGTCTTATGACTACAATGTTTGATGTCGAGGATACAATGAATCAAGGTTATAGGTATATAAATTCCTAACCCTATTTTATATTAACACCATTTAATAACTTATACGAGTAGTTTTGAAAAGTGAGAAATGTAGGTGTTTAATTATTATTATTATTGATATAGATACTGAGAGTCTAGATTCGACACATTAAAAGAATTGTTCCTCCAACAAACTTGCACACCTTTTCAGAAGTAGTTTTAAAAAATTTGTAACAACTTTTTTTATTACTTTTTACACATGACATCAAAAGCCTTTAACAGTCCACTGTTGGACATAGACCGCTCCTTAAAAAGAAGATTTTGGCCTACTATACCACGCTGGCCACACGGGTTGGTATAGGGTTTGTGTCAAGTTTTCCTTCTCTTTGCAGTGCTGTTATCCTGCTTAGTTTTGCTCCCTTAGTCGGCTCTTAAGACACCCGCGGGAGCAATAGGGATGGCGACACTCCGTATAGTATTTTCAATCCACCACCACACGGAAATTAAAAATTACTTTTGATAAACTGTATTTACTGTGTCATAGTAGCGTAGCGTTTTCATGCTACTACCAAAACTACTTTTTTTACCATTGGAATTTAAAAAAAAATCCTGCGTAACCAAAGGAAGATTTGTGCAAAATTTCATATATTTTAACTCATAAATAAAAAAGGAAAAAAGAGATCATTAGTCAAAAAAATTGTGCAGCTATTCATTTACACTATTATTTTATATTCAATACATTTGCCATTGGATTTTAAATGGTCATTAAAACCGTTTACGATCATAAATAGAAGAGTAATTTATCTAATCAATATCTATCTATTGAAGCAACTTCGAGTTTTAGCTAGACCTATCTTAAACTATAATTACAATTCATATATGTATTTAATCATTTTTATTTAAATCCGGCCTCGTTGGTACTCCAGTTAAATGGTTATTTAACTAGGGGCCAACAATCTATCCATGTACTGGAATTTTGACTACTAGGGACATTGTACTCTCTAAAACGAAGATTGAAACGATCATTGGCACGTTGACGATGAGACACGCCATATTGATTTCACATCATTATTCGAGTTTATAACCACCGACCATGTTGGGTAATTAAATACTTCTACAGAAGCCAATTAGAATTTCATGTCAGAACCACAATTCAATAACTGAATGTTAAATCATACTAAGGCAATGTTTATATAATAAATTAGTTATACATATTGTTCAATCTTTATTTTACCATTTCGTTTTATTGAAGTTATGAGTACAATATTTATTTAGGAAACTAGTTTTACGTATTAGCATTTTAGCAATTACAGTTTGGTCACATAATAAATTCAGGCACGCACAGAGTCGCATTAAAATGTCCGTCTCTTTATTTTCCCTTCGACAGTTGCTTGAGAACAATAATGTGTCCGAGTTTGTCGAAATATTAAAAATATTCATATAAGTTATTGGTTTTTATTATCATAGCATCGGTAACCATCCGTAGACATTATGATATTTTTCTTGATGTATACTTTTTAGTAGGGTTCCGTAGTAGGACTAAGAACCCTTATAGTTTCGACATGTCTGTCTGTCCGTCTATCCGTGGCTTAGCTAAGAGACTAGGTCTAGCTAAGAGATATTGGGTCTCCAAAGTATAGAAAATCATATCATATCAAAATGTTCCACTCATAGCACATCATCTGCCTACCCTTTTCCCAATTTTATTCGGGGTCGGCGCGATATGTATGATTTTTCCATTCTACTCTGTCATGCGTCATCTCACTGTTTACTCCCTTCCTAGCCATATCCTCCCTCACGGAGTCCATCCACCATTCAACTCTCATACCTAAAACTTTCTTCGCCACATTTTCCTCATCCCTCCGCATGACATGTCCATACCAAGATAACCTATTACTTCTTAAAATAAAATTGGGAAAAGGGTAGGCCTTTTCCAAATTTTATTCGGGGTCGGCGCGGTATGTATGATTTTTCCATTCTACTCTGTCATGCGTCATCTCACTGTTTACTCCCTTCCTAGCCATATCCTCCCTCACGGAGTCCATCCACCATTCAACTCTCATACCTAAAACTTTCTTCGCCACATTTTCCTCATCCCTCCGCATGACATGTCCATACCAAGATAACCTATTACTTCTTAACTTTTCATCCAGTGGCGATACTTTCAGACTTGTCCATCTGAGTCACACCACACATCCATCTCAGCATTCGCATTTCGGCTACGTTCAGGCGTCTCTCATCCGTTCTCTTAATTTCACTCATAGCACATCTAACGTAATTTCGTATTGTTGTTGGTTTCTAGGGTCGCTAAAGCTCTACTGTTGAATTGGCAATGACCCAAGGAAATGCGATGTATTTGGTGATTAAATTACTCGTGTAAAACTAATTACCTCTTAGGCAATAAGAGTGATTCCTAGTTTCTAGCACTTACAGCTGTCAAAAGCTAAATTTGTTACATTTTGAAATTAAATTTGATACCAAAGAACTACAGACCTAACATAATCAGCGTTGATTATATTATTCAAAAATTTGAGTTCAAGTTGACATATTATATTACTGACTTACTAACGAAAAAACACAATAATGGATAGGTCAACCTGATGTTACTTATGTTTGAAATGATGCAATGAAATGATATCAAATGACCTAATAGGTAACCGATTGTGTTTAACTTTGACATGTGTTGTTCTATTGTGACTAATCCCTCCCGCATGCCTGATTGGAACTTTTCATTAACTGTTCTAATAATATGTCCCATAAATAAAATGTTTCTTTCTAAAACTAATCTTAAATAACAAACGAAGGATTTATTTTTGACAGCAACATTGTCAAGTTTAATGCACGGCCGTCATTTGAGGTTATCTTTTAAAAGTATCAGATTTCCACCAATAATAAACCGACTTCAGCATACCCATTTAGAATACATCTGGATGGTTTTGGTATCTTAATTTAATAGGGTGGAGCTAAATTTAAACTTTTTATAGTATTTTAAATTTAAATAAACCACAAGTTTTTCTAAAAGCTTTCCTAATGACGATAACAATGTGATTGGTCACATCTTTATATTTGTCACCTGTCTTTGGTATTATACAAATATTACCACACCGTCAAACACGAGGAAATATGCCTTCTGTAGTATTAAAAACACTGTTGGTAATAGTACAGGAGGAAGGAAAAATCGTGTCACCCGAAACTTTACAAGCTTCTTTTATCATTTTGTTTGATATTTTATCATCGCCCAAAGCATTGTTTAGCCGCAAAGATCTAACAACTCTCAGAATCCATATGTAGTTCTGCAGATACTGAAATATTGGATTTACTGATTCATTATTATACAAATGGAAAATCTTAAAACAGAAGGATAAATAAAACTCCTGTAATAATGTATTTATAATACCTAAATTATTTAGAGTGTATGGCGCACACCCTAACTATACTCTATAACTGACGGCATAAACTTCAAAAACTTTTGGAAAATGGGTTGTGTCGCATCATTTGCCATAGTTTCTTTTTTATTAAGTATCAATTTAATTGACTTCATTCGCTTGGCAGAGTAACGGTTAACAATATACCTACTAAGATACATAGCAAATTCTTTGATAACAGATTACTGCAAGATTGAAGATAGTTTTTTATACTTACTGCTATTTTATCTTTTTTTACCATAATAATTGAAAAGTATTCAATTAGTTAGGCTTTCAGTAAAATAGCGCCTTGCTGAAAAACAGCAGTATCATCGTATATATAAATATATTTATATATATAGAAACTAAATGATACAAGTACTTAATAGATACTCTGAGGTCTTACAAACTATTTCTTTTATTGACGGTTATATTTTATATTTTTATTTCAAAAGAAAAGGAGGACAAAAGGATAATATTATTCTTTATTTCAAATCTTTTACGTTGTGAATATACCTGGAATTTGCAGTTAACTTTTCTATAGCATTGAAAAGAACAACAAGCTTTATTCCTTTGTAGTTGCTTGCACATTACAAAGAACTAGAATAACATATACACGTAACAGAGCTTAGAAAGGCAAGTTTGTTAAATAATAAATTTAAAATGTAAATATACATTTACCCAAAACTATGCAACGTTAAATACTGTCGGTGTTTAGGATCAGTTTAGTAACAGCTTGTTTTCAACTTTGGCTGTAACTTTGTGATAATTTTATGAGTATTATACACGAAAGTTCAAGTGGTTATTGCGTCTAGTTAACCACAACTAACGTTCACAACATTCTTTAGTTATATTTATATCTCGTAATGCTTTATTACGCTTGACCTACTTTATTGGAGTGGTGAATTACAATTTAAAGTCCGCACTAATTACTTCACATAAAAATATTGTTTCTATAACTAGTCTTTTCTAATTTAAAATACCTGAACTACACTTACATATTTTTATTACTTACTTATCTTTAGTAGGTAAGTAAATTATTTAAATGTCTCTTGAGTCACAGGTCGTCGTAAATTTCTAGACTTTATAATACTTGCAACAACGGTATGTTCTAAATTGAACAAGGTTTCTATTCATAAAGATTATAATAATTATTATCTAACCAGTAATTAGGGAAAGAACTATCAAGAAAACTCCTTATAAATACTCTTACATTTTAACTCTTTATGAACATATATGAATATCAAAAGATTAAAAAAAAAGATTCTTAATGTGTGAATACTACAAGACCTGCTGACTATATAGCATATCCAATGTTAAATGTAAAAATCGTGTGTTAAATAACAGTTTCTTTTTAGTATCGTCTTCAATGCCTAAGCCTGTTTTTGGCACAATTCACGATTTTGGAGCTCAAAGATTAAGTGCTTGCAAAGACGTATTCTAAATTTAAGTAGCGTCGGTGATGTAAACTTTAAAATGGATTTTGTATGTTGTATATACTGGCGGAATCTTTAAAGATACATTTAGTATTTTTTTTACGTGTTTTCTGTATGGATCCTAACATCGGAATCCTAAAAGTTTAATTAAAGGTTTCATTATGGCTTTTAAACACATTCATTTTTATGATATTGAAATATACATTGCAACATCAAAACCTCTTTAAAGCACTTTGATATAATACGAGTACCTTACAATAAAAACAAACATTTTATTAACATACTTAACAGCTTACAATTTTTAAAGTAATAGATGATTGCGTTTTATTTTGTTTTAAGAATAGTTTTCGCTTTGTGGTTAAAAGGTTGCAGGTTCATGCCCTACCTAGCACAATACCGACATTAGCTCACTCTTGAGTCAAACATTTGAGTCAGATGAAGCGGTTAGTAAGAATAAAATAAAATAGTATACCTTCGTTACAAAGAGATTAAAAAAATATGTATCACAGGACCATTCCCCTTTTTTATTAAAGCAAATTAGTATTCTAATTTTGTGTACCTACATAAGTAATCATTATTATTACCCTTTGTTTGATAAAAAGCTGTTCCCTTTTTTCATTTTAATTAATAATAACGCTAGTATTATACAAAAGGGCCACCCTTTTATTAACTCCAAGTCTAAAGCTTTCACAGGGAAAAATGGTGGACGAATCCTTTAATATTTATGTTCTATAGGCTTTGTTATATGGACGACAAATTGAAAAGTAAACTGAATCTGTGCACAGATTTGTGGGGGAACAAATTTTATGTCTTATTCTCATAACTGTAGCCAGTTTCAAGTAAAATTTTCACCAGTTTTTCAGATTATATGTTTTTTTCCACTTATATTATTATGCTTAAATATACCGCTTATATATTGATACATGACATTGAAAAGAAAATAGTTTATGTAGTTGTTTTACTAAACAAGTAATTAAGCTTTTTGCCTTAAAACTCAAATTGATATATTTATCTACGTGTGAGTAAATTAATGTATTGATGTGATTTTTTTTAAAGTGTAAGACTGATACAAATAGTATAATTTAATTTATTGATACCTAATCATGACTTACAATATAAATTTATGCATGAGGTGGTTTGTTTACTACGTTTTACGCACCTTTCATACCCAAGCTTATTTTTAAAAAAGCACACACGATACCTTTTATCAAAAACAAGTGCTGTTTATATAGAGGGCGAAGCTGTGAACTTCAGCAACGGTGCCTATGAATATGTTATTAGTTTAGTGGTTTATAGTTAATTAGGATAACATTTACGCACAAGATATAAAAGCCTGCTAGCACAAGTATCTTGTTTCCGGGTTGACGTTCTTTAATTCATTTTATACATCTCACTTTAGTAGATTACTTTTAAGAGTTTGATAAGAGTCTTGATCCGTTACTGCACGGCGTCATTATATTGTTAATAAAGTTTTTTATATTATTTTATTTAGGCGGCAACTCTGCCCCACCTCGGTCTATATCATCCTCGGAGCGTTAAGCATCACGATTGTTTGCACTAGCAGACAGTACAAAGCGAACATTCAGTTGAAATTTATGGCCACGGTAAACACTCCCTTCACCATTATTTACGGAGCGGACATGATATCTACTTTTGAATAAATATCAGCTACTAGAAAGAACGGAATAAACGTCTACTAGCATTGATTCAACAGATATAATCCGATTTCTGAGCAAAACTCAAAACTCTTTTAATCTCAGCTGATATAAAGTTGATATTAAGATGTGGAGTTAAGGGCAATAAGGCATAGAACAAGTATCTGTCATTTACGCTATGTTAAAGGTATCGAACTAGACTTCCATAATATCACGTTAAATTTCAATAGATCTCAACTGGTGTCAGTTAGCATAGTTTTTCAGTATAACTAAGTAGATATCATCCATAGTAAGAGTCAACTGTTTTATATTGATACACACATTAATTTTAAAATTTTAAATGTATGACACTTTGAAGAAAATATCTACATCAGGTAAAATCAGAATAAAAAAAACTCTGTTTAGTACTCCTTGTGTTGCCTTACCGCTTGTGACATGCCTTACCGAGGTTAACAGCAAAACAAAACATAAGGAAAACATTTTGTTCTAAATCTCTAAAAAAACAATGTCTATTATTAAGCCGATTTATAAACACGATAATGATGGATTTCGTAAATACCTCTTTGTTTACAAACGAACGGAAATCAGAGGAAAAATCGCTTCTTGTTTAACGACATGAACAAAATATATAAAAATACACATTTATGTACGTACAAACTCACCAATGTCTATACCCCGGAAGGGTTAGGTAGAGGTGTTTTAAACGGTAACATTTTACGCTTAAATATTAGTACTACCTAATAATACAGTCGGTAGTTTACGTGTGATGACGGATTGGGAATACGGAGTGTCACCACTCATATTCAAAGAGAAGAAAATCTTGTCACAAATACCTACCTGTCTAATCAGCGGGGTAAAGTAGTCCAAACCAAAATCTTATTTTTAAGGAAAGACGTATGACTAGCGGTCGACTATTAAAGGCTATAGTTGAAGGGGTAATAGATGGGAAATTTGAAAGTGGGTGGGAAGCGGAGATTGTGGTAGAAAATATTGCTTACACGGATTGATTGAGGAGTTCTGATCATGCTCGAGCAAGTCACTGTTGCATACCCGAATAAGAAATTAGATTTTAGAAACCCAAATGAAAAAACAGAATGACTTTCCAGTCCAGTAACAAATTTATGGTTTATTGTCTTAGCCGTAGCCCACGTAGCAACTGTCATTTAGTTGTGACGTAGACGCAAATAGTTAACTCTTTCCAAAAAACATCTAGAAAATGTTAACTTTGTAATGGTAGTGGTACTGGTAGTGTGTCTTCAATTCAATAAAGTATCGGTGGTTTTAGGAAAACACCATATTTTTCTGATTTATTTAATTTGATATTGACGCTTTCTATGACCATTTATGATTTTATAAATCTTCTAATTCTAATCAAATTATAAATCTAACAACTTCTTTCCACTTTTTGTAATCCTTATCCATCTATTAGTTCTTTCAACAAATTTAAAGAAGAAGAAAGAAAGAGAGAAAGAGATAAGAAATTGTGAAGAAATTCAATAGTCAGGTACCGATATCGTTATTTTCAAATTCAACACAAGTCATTTTATTATTAATTATGTGTTTATTTTTATGGCCTTTACACACACACACACACACACACACACACACACACACATACACACAAATATACCTATATGTACATAATATATATAACGAAGTTGAAAATATTTGTAAAGTCTAAATACATTAAGGAGCTGTTTAGGTACATCACGCTAATATCAGTAAGAGTGGGTAAGTAAAAAGCACTGGGCCTTATAATGTTATGATGTATATTATGTAGGTAAGTATATTAAATAATTATTATTAAATTATATATTAAATTTTATTACCATAAAAAGGTTATAGTGAGCCAACCTTAAAAAAAAAAGCCATAAGCTGTTGCGGTTTTTTTAGAACTTTAAAATGGAAACAATTCAGGCAGGGCACGTAACAGGGACGTCTCCGTCCCTACGAATGGCGCACCTGTTAGACCGGCACCACCTGAACCACGTTGGGCGCTCAAGCGTTTAGTCCCGATCTAAACGCTCCTCCTGGAAGCCGCCATCGTACAGGCCTGGGCCCCTGCGCCGGACCGGCATGTTGACTTCGATGCTGAGGCATAGTGTTTCCGGAAGGCCATGACCCGCGTCTGTGATGCGGCGATGCCTAGGGTTCAGCCCAATATTGCTAGGCGCCAGGTCTACTGGTGGCCCAGCCTGCGTGACCGCGCGCCGTAGTGGTCCAGGTTACGCAGAAGGCGTCGCCCCGAAGATGCTGCAACGAGAGAGGCGGAGCTGTTAGCGGAATACAGGGTTGCCAAGAAGACCCTTCAGGCAGCGATAAAGCGGGCCAAGAGTGAGGCCCTCCGCGAGATGCTGGAGATGCTGGAGCGGGATCCGTGGGGACGCCGCTACCGTATGGTTAGGGGCACGATGCGCCCATGGGCTCCGCCGCTCACTGCGTCTTTAGCCAGAGCTGCTTCAGGGGGTCGTAGGCTCCCTGTTTCCATCGCGAGTGGTGGAGCATATTCCAATACAGATGGCTTCGCCTCCAGCGCTTGTGGCGCCTATCGTGGATGACGACGACGTGCCTGAGGCAGAACTAAGGGTGGTGGTGCTACGGCTTAAAGCTAAAAACACCGCCCCGGGACCCCACGGCATCCCAGGCTGAGTGTGGATCCTGGCCTTAGATGACGAGGCTCTCGAGCCCCGTCTACGAGGGTTCTTCAGCGCATGCTTCGAGCGGGGGCGGGTTTGCGAAATTGTAGGAGACGAGGAAACTGGTCCTAATCCCAAAGGAGGGGCGCCCGGCGGACTCACCATCCACCTACCGGCCCATAGTGTTGCTTGGCGAGGTGTGCAAACTCTTTGAAAGAGTGATTGCAAGACGCCTCGTCAAGCAACTCGTCATGGTGGGCCGGATCTGGCGGAGAACAAGTACGGTTTCCGTCAGGGGCGCTCCACCAAGGATGCGATCGAGCGAAGTGGTATTGGCGGTGTCCTTGGACATGTGCCAGCAACGTCGAACTACTGCGACGACCGCACATCAGGATCATAAGGGGGTTCCGCACGATCTCTCATACCGACTGACGCAGGTGATCACTGAGAAATGATGTTTCGGGGATCACCTGTGTCTGATCCGCAAGGAGCCAACGCCTGAGTGCCGCTACTGCGATGGTTGGACTGTGGACACGCCGTGGACGCAGAATGCCCGGCGTGGGTGGAGCAGAGGCAAACCCTCATGTTATGCTTGCGAAAGAGATGGTGGAGAGGGACCGGGAGAGGTTTAGAACTCTCCCGGCCCGCCGGACTCGGGAACGAGCCAGATACCGCAGACGACTCAGGCGCCGGAGCCAAAGGAGGAGCAAAACGACCTCCGTTCTCCATAAGCGCAGGCCTGGGGGTGACAGGGGAGGCCATCTGTCACCTTAGAAAGAAAAAGGGCACTTAACGGAATCTCTCAAAAGGATTAATTTGCACCCGTTTTTACAACGTTTTTCATTGATACTTCGCTTCGATGAATGAGCTGTTTAATACGGAAATAGTTTTCAAATCCGACTAGTGGTTCCATAGCTTGTACAATCAAACAAACAAACAAACTCTTTAGCTTATAATATTTAAATAGTTAAAAAAACACAAAAATACTTCAGTTTATGTTACTTACACAATTTTAATGCCTTTTGATATTTGTAACAGTTTATTGGATTTTAGACATTGCTAAAATTGTTATATGTTTGTTTTATTAAAATTCTTTAACAAATCTTCGCGAAACGCAAAGGCCTGAAGTTCTTGATAATTTATCACTTTGCGACCACTTAACAAAATCCGTCGTCATATCGTTAAAATTTCAATAGAGTTTGTTGCTAACAAGCCTTTCTTAGTAAAATGTTTCTGTTTAAAATTTTAATATTTGAACATACAGAAGCAAATCTGTGAGCAACGCCACCGGGCAAAATGTTCGTATAAATAATGAGAGACAGGCATCCACGTTGAAGACGGAATACCGGTAAAGTTATACTCCCACCAGACACGATTTCTCTCATAATATTATTTGCTACTATGAGTACGTGACTCGAATTTCAGTAGCTACCTGCTCATGACGATATGAAATTTGTTCACCACAGAAAACTTGCTTATTTACCTTAGGAATTGCAATGCAACTTATGAAACATTCGGCCGTATTTTCGCTCTTGTTTATTATAACAACCTTTATTTGTAGTATATAGTATATCTTTATTTACTTTTTTTATATAATTAAATAATATATTACATGTGTGGTTACAAAACTGAGTCCCTGGTTTCAATGCAAAATTCAAACAAGAAAGTAGGTTATTTACTCTGTGCATGTACCTTTGGTAACTACATGTGTGTGTCTATATCCACACATAAAATATGTAGTACTGAATAAAATGTAGCTTTCTACTAAAACAGTACAGTACGGTATAAAAAGCGGTGACTTTCACGTTTGTTTAATTTTAATCAAGTGCTAGGGTAGCAATTTACGATCATATTGGTTGGCAATATAAAGTAATTTTGGGCGTGGTGGGCCTTATCTATCTACACATTTTATATTGTGGTGGCATAAAAATATTGTCATTCCCTGTCAAAGACCTTGACGGTCGGAATTAAAAGAGCTTTTTCCTGTAGAAGAAAATTTTCATGTAGTTATGAGGGTATTAAAGTTAATGGAGCCCTCCGCACCGACGTCTACCTCAGCGAGTTTATGAGTTCATAGGCAGGGTATCTCGGTGGCAACGTTTTATTTGTGAAATATTTCCATTTCGAAAGCTTCTACGCAGATTATTTTTCACAAAAAAAAAATAAGCTGCTTTTCTTACGTTTGTACAAATTTCGTTGAGTTTTCTCAAAAAAAGTGTGTGAACTTTATTCTTGTTCATTGTAGCAGAGAAATAAAGTAAGACATTAATTAGGCTCAGTGTTTTAATCTCAGCTGTGAAAATAAGAAGTACACACAGTGCTGTGTGCATTTTAATGAATTTTTGTTTTTCTATTATTTATAAGTGGTTCCAGTTTTATTTAGTAGTAAAACTGGAACCACTGCTACTGCTGCTGCTACTGCACAGTGCTAGAAATTACAATTTTTCCAAATCGAAAAATACGGATGCTCAGAATGATGATCCATTACTACTTAATGGTGAGGGTTTTTCAAACGGACTGGCAAATGAGTCGGCATTTGCGGAGCGACGATGGTAATGTCAGCCAGCCAGTAAATTTTCCAGATAAGCGCTGTTCTGACGTCCCGGCCAAGCTCCGCTCGCTTATTTCATTAGTTATTTGCTTTGACTTCAACTCTTAGTTGACGAAATAAAAGTCGACAATTTCTCGAATTACTTGCGTAGTTATCATTATATACGGTAGATACATACATACCTAGTGGTTAGCGATCCTTACTGCAAAACCAAAATTCTTCGGTTCAATTCCCACCCAGGACAATAATTTTGTGCTGAACATACTTTTCTTTTGGGTGAAAATCCCTTCACTTCTCCGACTCCTAGGGGACGCAAACAAGAGTATCTGGTGTTTCCACTAAAACCCACCACGACGGACAGCCCTAGGCGCCCTACTCTGGTAAGGGCCCTGAACATGTGATTTCGGGTAACCCCCCCGTATCGACATCACATCTTACTGGGTCAGTACAGACTCTGCCTAGTTTGGATCAGACGGCCATGTATGAGATAGAATAATATGAAAATTAATAAATATAGGAATTAAAATATATTTTTTTTTTTAAATCGGTGTTTTATAAATCTACAACTAAGTTATTTTCATGAAAAAGGGACATGAGTGTAAGGTAAAATCACTAAAAAGACTACAACTAGTATCCCTCTTGCGGCGTCGCCAATACACACGTGTAATGAAGTGAATACCTAATTATTTCGGTTGACTTAAGCCTTCAGTCAATAACTGTGCTTTGAGCTTTTATCGTTTCACAACACTCGTTCAAGTTGAACGTTGAATGCCAAGTTGTTCTTAAATGATTGATGGATTTTGCTTTAAGAGTTTCCTCATGAGCGCAAACTAATTGCATTTTTACTTTTCTCTCTAAGAGCTTTTGTTCAAGAACTTGAACACCAGCTGTTGTTTTAATATGAAAATAATAAATATTGTATTCTAATTATCCAAGGGCGGGGACCTGGTGATCTGGTGGACAAGCATATGCCTATATCAGACACCAGCTCCTCACATATACAGAAATGTATGTAACCACTACCCTAAATATAATTGTACCATTAAGTTAAAATGTATATTGTGAGGAGCAATAAACTTTCTTATTATTATTACTAAAGTGTTTTGTACATTATACTAAGGTGTAAAAAGTATTGTGTATTATTCAGCTGTTTTTCTCCTCATTCTAGTTGATTAATTTGTAGTTTATCTAAGTTTCGCCGAGATTTCCGATTTGGTCCCTCGGTGGTGTAAATTGTGCTGGAAATCCGAAACGGCATCGTTAGTTCTGCAAGGAGGTTTCCCCTGGGTCAGGTCGGGGAGGGGACGAGGTAACCTTCATAAATCTTTTCCTCGTAGCTTCCCGCAACTAACAAGCCGGTGGCGCACGCCGCGCGCCGGGACGGTGCGGCGCGGATCTAACCCTACCGTTACTAAATAACCGTGAAAACTTTCATAATAACACCACTTTAGGCAGATTAAAATACCTAACTGATCATATTTCCATATTAATCATATAGTGCCTAAAGGAGGGTCGATGTTATGTACGTGCTAGTATTAATTTAATAATCTAACGGACGTCTCGCCACGATCTACTCCTTTATAAATCAGTTTTATGGAGGGCCTTCACCCTGGCTTAAAACTATTAGTTCTATAGATGGGTGTGGTGCGTTTATTCAGAAAAGGAATTCGTATTAATTACCTCCATTTTTTTTCATTCTCTTGTAATAGCTTTGAACTGGAACTGTATCAGACGTAGTAAAACTATGTACTAGCCATAATTATGGCTTAAAAGACTTTAGACTTATCTTATTGGTTTAAGAATTTAAATATTTCCATTACGAAAATCACATTTAAACAACTTGTGATTGGGAAATCTTATCACTTATTTTCACGAGTTTTACTCACTAGATAGTGAACTTGGATTCATATGACATAATACTTATAACTATCCTACCGACTTATTTATGAGGATTTATATTAGGTAGCAGAAGTCAATAAGAGAATGCCGAAGTAAGATTAACAAATATCTGTGAAAGAAAAAAACTGTATTTAATTAGTATTTAAACATTTACTAAATACAAACAATCGAACCCGATTCCCACCCTGGAAAAATAATTGTGTGATGAGCAATTGATATCTGGATCTAATATTCATAATAACTATGTATTTATAAGTATTTTTATCACCAGCCTGGTTACCATAGAAAGGCGCTGCCTAGTTGCGAATCAGACTGCCGTGTGTGAGATGTGTGAAGTTATTATTATTTGCTTCCAAACATGCCGTTTACACTTAGTTAAAAAGACTTAGTAATGTAAAATGTAGTTTGATTGATATATCCACGGTAAAATAGTTTCTCACTAGGTTTTGTCACCTCACGACACGTTCTCGAGTATTGTGGATTAGTTCCTAATATCGCTAATCTCGTGCCAGCTCAAACATCATCCGTATAAACATCCAATAAAGTTTGTTTTGGTGTAAAATAGAACAAATAAAATAGAACCTATTCAGTTGATAATTTGGTAAAATATTTATTAATCTGTCACCGGATGCTGTCGTTTGGTTAAGAAGTTTTGTTGCAATGTGTTTCAGCTATCTAATGAAATGGATTTCTATAGAATATGCTATATTCTTCTTTAATTGCATCTTGCATTTATTAGACACTTTGTACAAATTCTTAAAAGTGACATGCCCGATTTGCTGTAATAATACTATAAATCCATAACATGGCGGCAAATTTCTTGACAGATATTAATGAAATATTACTTGAACGTAATCAATCACTATGGGCTTGAGCGAAATATTTAGAAAAATAAAACTTCACATTCCTAACTTTTCTTTTTGCGCTTATGAATAAACTTTATTTTACGGATTGGGAACAACATGATACTTTCAGATCCTTTCATAAAAGTTTGAAGTTCAAAGTTCAATTCTCACTTGAATGCTTTAGTATTTATGAGAATTTTGATTAAATATTTTTTTTGTATTGTTTCAGCACCGATGGCGGAGCGTTTGCGCGCTAGGGACGGGAGGTTTTGCTCTGTTGTACTGGCGCCTACGACTAGCAGGCGCACCTACGGCTTTCGCAGCCGCAGATAACCCCGCCTCGCGAGATCCCTCTATTCTTACTCGCATCTATACTTTCGCTTATCTCCCTGTCTTCAATTTCTTCCTCCTTTTGTACCCATTTCACCTAAGCTTCGATTGGTCGATGGATTCGATACCAAGAATAACGAGCTTATTCGATGCAAGAAATATTGTCACCGCCATGTTCTACGCCACTATTTCAAAAGTAACTTGGCGAACATTAATGAACGAATTTAAAAAGCACCAGGACAATTTCGTTCGAGATGCAAAGTATTACAAAAAACAAAATTGTAAAATTAAGCACAAATGGAATTACAACTGCAAACAGTATAATAGAGGACAAGACTGTTACGAAAGGAAAAACTATCATGCACCGCACAAAGAGAATGTATCATCTAAAAAGCTATTGTGCCCGTGCACTGGGTGCAAACATTCACTCACTGAGGAACACACGAGCGTGTGTAGAGCTAGCAACAACAACAACATAACGATGCACAATTCTAGTTGCATCTGTCCGGTATCGTTTGTGAAATCCAGGGCAACTAGTACGCAAAAAAGCGTTTATAGAAGTCCCCAAGTTGCGTTTCTATTGTTTATGGCGTTTATGGTACTGCCATTCGTGCCTGCGACTAATTTACTTTTCTACGTTGGCTTTGTAGTGGCAGAGCGCGTTTTATACATACCAAGTGTTGGTTTTTGTTTATTGCTGGGCCTCGGCGCTGGTGTCTTGACACGGCACTGGCACCACGGTGAGATAAAGAGCCGTCTGTTCCTGTTGGCTCTATTAGTGGCATTGTGTGCGATGTGCGGCTATACGCTGCGTAGAAACCTGGATTGGCGCGATGAGGAAAGTCTCTTCAGGAGCGCCTTGCATATCAACCCTCCAAAAGGTAAGTGTAAATATATTTCAGAGTATTTATGATGTCCATAAACCATTATATATCCACACAATATATATATATATCCGATTATCCTAGTATGTCTAATCTCCGTTTTAAACGGTATTGTGACCTATTTTCTTTTTTATGGCAAGGAATGTCATCTGGTACGCGATGTATTTTTTGTCGTTTCCATCAATCACTATAACAACCCGATTGTACGTTATTGGGAAAAGGACGACGACGATATTTTTATTTTGTAACACATGTTTTATCTTATTGTAGTTTTATATATACTTTAAACGTAATAATGTTAATTTAATGTTTAGCAGGTAAAAAAAAACTATTTTGGTTTCTATGATCGAGTAAGAATCGTAAGGGTTATCTTTTTCGGTACGCTATTGGCAGTCTTTGCTGACTGTTTACTGTCTATCTGTACCTTTATTTATATCTATAAGCAATGCAATTACTTTTTTAGTAACGTTTTTAGTTCATTCGAATAATTTAGTGGTTGTGAAGTTGAACACAAAACTCCTTCAAAAAATTTTAGAGCAGTGAGCAATCGGATCCACCCGCAGGTACCACTCTGGTAGCATAGAAAAATGCACCTTAATATTCTTAAAGGGCTCTTTTCTGGAATCGGAACATAAAATTTAATCTAAACGTTTCCTCGTACTGCTACTAGTTGTAAAAATATATTGAAATCTGATATATTAAAATATTAGCAGTCTGTACATCTAAAAATATTATTCTACAAATTTATCATAAATAGTCAGTTCTGAAAATTTAGCAAGAAAGGAATTTCATTGTTTTATTCAAATTTCTGAAGTTACAATTCAAAGCAGACCAGATATTCACCGTTAATCAACGTCGCTTTAAGCCACAATTTTGCGTGTTCACGGCATAATGTTGGTGCAGGCCGAGTAAACACTCGTACCTTTCTCTTAAGTTTGTTTGTAGTTGTTCCCTCGTTACGGCTCAAAACTAAGACACAATTAATTTGGTTGAGAGACAGCTACAAACTACCTGTCCACAGCGTGTTACTTCCTGTAAGTTAGAAAAGAGGTTGTAACGGCACGCCTGCTTGCTCTGAGTACCTACCTACCTACCCACTCGGGAGCTGGTAATGTATTCACTACTTCCACTCGCATTCAGACTCTTGACCTTTCCAGGACGCCATTAAACATGCATGTTCGTCCCAGGGGACGCCGCCCCGGGATTCTGATCATATCAGAAACTTTCGCGCAAAGAGAAAAGTTCTGATGGTTCTCACTTTGCCTCCCTTTATACGACGCCGACGAATGTTCTTTGACTCAATTTAGAATATTTTATTAGTAGCATTTTTTAAGTAATCATAGATGATTTATAAATCATACGTTTGATACGATGATTTATAAATTTATAAATCATATGTTCTGACCCTATTTTCATGACACACATTTACAGAAAACATAATCATGTCATAAGATTACACTGAAGGTTTACATTCAGATTTAATTTATTTAATTTTAAATTCTAATATGTATTATATCTATTAAGGTGTTTCCACCAAAAATTAATAACAAATTTAAGAAATCCGTAAGTAATTAAACCTATAAATTAATATTACATCTGTTTTATGCGTGGTTTAGTGTTTCACAATCGTCAAAAAAGTTACTAAGTAAAGCGCTTGTTTATTCTCCAAGTAACCGCAATATAAGTACAAAGTACTTATTATTTTATCAATTATTAGGAATTTTGATGTGCAAATTAACCCCAAATAAAGTAAACATACACTATAAAGTAAATTATACGTCTACATAGTCGAGGGACTTCATAAATAACATTATCAACAGGTCTCCGAAGTCAGTTTGGTAAATATATACCATTCAAAGGAAAGAAACTATAACTTATTCAGATACCACAAATAAGATAACGAAATATGCTCCCTTTGCCAGAAAAACAATATTTCACCTAAATTATGACACTTTATCGAAGGGTCTCCGATGTAAAACTACCTAACTTCTTCGAAATGGGTTTGTAAGGAAAAAATAAGGAGGCCAAGTTGCTTTTTAAAAGTTTCTATCTCAGTTCTTGTATTTTTACGAGATCCGAAATCACTTGTAAAATATTGAAAATGCCTATATCCGTAGCTGCGGGAGAACTTGCATATTTACATAAAGTTATAAAAAGTCATAGAAGACCTTATGCCACAAATAGTTTCTTGTCTCAGAAATAAATTAATTTAAATTACAAATTTAAATATGCATTAACCTTAAAATAAATGTATGGTATCAACAAATCATTAACGCTATTAACACTATAAAAATTTGGCAGTTAGTTAGTTACAGCTACTGGATTTTTAAAAACTATACATGAAAATATATGCAGCTGATACATAAAACTGACTGTACGGACAAGAACTGTTCTGCATCACCACCAAAAAGGAATTTTATGCAGTCAAAAATACATAACAAGCAAATAAGGGACATAAGACTAGTACCACTAAGTCGTTTATTAGATTTGATAAGTGCTATGATAAAAAATATTGAATATTATCTGCTCTTGTAGCCAAAAATCGGAATGTATTGGCAGAATAGTCACAACTTACTTCTGGACTTATATGTAAATATAAAAATATATGTAGTAATTAATTGATGTGTTTTTACATCACCTGAAGGTCGACTGGGAGAGAATGCCTCATGGCATTAAGTCCGCCTTTGTACAACATGTGCATTAAGGTTAAATGAATAAGTAATACGGTACTAAAGTATTAAATTAGGGTTATATTAAGGAAATATAATCAAGCAGTGCTCATGAGCCAATGTGCCATTGCCTATGCCAATAAAGCCAATGTGAAAGAAATACAGTCTGTGTTTGCATAATTTAATAGTAACAAAGTATTAAGATTTTAAACAGAAATCTTTTAAATTACTTTTTACCAAAACAAATTATACAACGAGAGTGACGTTGTCTATATAAGAATGATAGCATTAACAGTTATTATTTTGGAGACAAAGATCAATTCATGGCCAAACTTGAAAATGCTGTTGATATGGCTATGGATAGGCTGTTGTTATGATGTGATGATACATATGTAATTAAATGGTGCTCTTGTTTTGACTTTTTGTGTACATTATAATGTTTACAATAAAATTATTTCAAATACGCAGTTGCATAACACAGGCAGATATATCACACAAATTACTTGCACTTTTTATGGTAGCTAACAGTGGACAGACGAGAAGACAAGTCACAAGATGTCACTACCGCTGTCAATAAACACCTGTAACTCAAAATACATAAGTGCATTATCACCTTTTAAGTGCCTTAGCCCAAAGTTAGAGTGAAGGCCTCCTGTTACTTGACTCGCTCTGCGAAAAGCAACAATAAAGCTCTTTACGACTGAAATAATAATAAAATCTTAACTCAGATTGCAAGTTAAGTTTTTCTTTTAATATCTGGCTCTATCTGGTTCTATCATCTTTCTGATCATCGGTTCTGGCATCTTATGTTACCCATACAACAAAAGACTAAATAGCACACATATTAAATAGTATATATGTCTATTCAAAATCAAAGTCATTACTTTCCTATTTACAAAGCTTCCTGATACTGTATATAAAGTTAAGATATGCCACGTTTTATAATTCGAAAAAAAAGGGGTATATTCCCAAAATCAGTAAGCCTGAAATAGAAACTGGATTTAAAACAAATAATTTATAGTTAAAAAAAAAATTAAAAACCACGCTTTTGTAACTAGACGAACGTAAAAGTAGAAAATAATTTTCTATAAGTTAAAAAAGAAAAATCATTTTATCGTAAAAATGCGTGCGTTTTCTAGCAGTAGGTAACTATATTAAATTTCTGTTATTATTTATGTCGGTTCAACTTTAGAGGGGCACTTGGAGGTAAAACCGCTATGTAATTGAAATAATTCGAGGACGTAAAATATTAACTTTCTGATTAATTACTGTTATTCACTTCAAAAATTTACTGCTGCCTTTAGTATCGAAAACTACCCATTTCATTTTCTATTTACTATAGTATTTGTCCACCCACAGAGTTGCTTGTAAGTAATTTAATTGGAATTGGCGTACAGTAACGCTTGTTTCGATTGTATTTTAATCTGAGAAAGACCATGTTACCTCCAGTCTCCAGTGCCTACTGATTGCCCTAGAATTTATAATATTTAACGTATTTTTAATGTTATTTGATTTATTAAATTGAACAGCCTTAAGTGGCCGACAATTATAGCATAAACTGTTATTATTTCGGATTCAAAGATAACTTCATGGCAGAACTTGAAAACTTGGTACTTCGAAAAGGTTTGCGGGAAAAGTCACATTATGAACAATTTCAGTCATGTACACATAATACTTGAAATTGCATGAGCTGGTTGCTTGAAATTGCTAATTGAGAACTATACACGAATATACATGACAACAGAACTTCAAAGAAAAAGAAAACTTGAAACAAACCCTTTTTTTTTTTTTTTTTTTTTTTTAACGTGTGGAAATCCCCTCGGACCGTCACCCCTCCGGGGTTTGCGGCGGGGTGGTGTGTCGGACTCGGACCGACTAAAACCACACGGTGTGCCACTCTGCGCCTGTAACAGGAGGGATCCGGGAACAGCTGTTGTTAAGACATCCGGACCCCTCCTAGCGCCAGCCCGCTCCTGGTGCGGGCTCCGTCTCGATGTTTTCCTCTCTTTATAGGCGACGTCCGGCACACGCGGACGCCGCCCCCTCGCGGCTGGCCAAACTAATGCGGGTGGAGGGGAAACCCACCCCGTCCACCCGCGGCCACACTCAGGGCGGCATGAGGCTGTGGTAGGCGGGCCTCCGCCGCCCGGTTCGCCGGCGGCGGATCGGGTCCGAGTGGAGGTCGTCCTCCCGGGCCCTCTCCGCCGCCTCCTTCCGCGAGATTACTACCTCGCAGAAGGTTGCGACCGCGGTAAAACAACTGTCGCTACCGGCCATGGAGCGTACTACGGCCGGTAGCGAGAGATCCACTCCGATGACTGCAGTGAGGGCCCGGCGCTGCGCCGCCCATGCGGGGCAGACCGCCAGCGTGTGCTGGGCCGAGTCCTCACTGCAGTCGCAGTGGTGGCAGGCGGGACTCAGTTCCCTCCTAGCGACCGTGTGCAGGTACTTTCCGAAGCAACCGTGCCCGGAAAGCACCTGCGTCAGTCGGAAGGAAAGGGTCCCGTGCTGCCGCCCTGCCCACTCGGCGATGACCGGCTGGAGAGCCTCCACGGCGGCGAAGCCAGCGCGTGGAGTCTCCAGCCGGAACGACCAACGAGCCATCGTGGCTCGGCGAGCGGCTTCGCGCCACTCGCGCACATCCTCGGGCGGAGGGCGAAATCCGCCTTCCGCCCGGAAGTCAGCCACTCGCCGATAAACTTCGGCGAGCACTTCCGCCTCCAAATCCCACGGGGGAGTTCCGGCCAATGCGCATGCCACCTCCGTCGAAACGGTGCGGTAACCGCGTATGGCTCTGACCGCCATTACCCTCTGAGGGCGCCAGAGGCGTACCCTATTCTGGGCGGTCAGAGCCGCCGCCCACACCGGTGCACCGTACAGCGCCATTGACCGGACAACCCCCGTGTACAGCCGTCTTGTCGCGACGCTGGGTCCACCCATATTGGGCAAGAGTCGCCCTAGGGCAGACGCAGCGCCGACCAGCTTTGGAGCAAGCTGTCGGAAGTGCTCGTCGAAGAGCCACCTCCCGTCGAGGATCAGGCCCAGATATTTCATCTGGGCCCGAACCGGTACGAGGACCGAGTTGACCACGATGGAGGCGCCAGGGGGTGGACCACGACGGGGCCCATGAAATAACAGGGCCTCCGTCTTATCTAGGGCCACCCGTAAGCCCAGCGCCTCAATGCGCCCGACCACCAGGGAGACTCCCCCTGTGGCCAGGCGCGCCGCCTCTTGGAAGTTTGCCCCCCGGGCTGTCACCAAGGTATCGTCTGCATAACAGATTACACCCAGCCCGGGGGGGAAATCGGCGCGAAGGGCCCAGTCGTACCCTATGTTCCACAAGAGGGGTCCAAGAACAGACCCCTGTGGAACACCGCACGACATGGGCCGACACCTCAAATTACCTTCTCGGTCCTCGTACACGACGGTACGCTCCTCTAAATAGTCTGCCACCAGCCGCCTCAGGTACTTTGGCACCCCATGATAGTGGAGTGCTTCCCTGATGCAGCTGAATGGCAGACTATTGAATGCGTTGGCGATGTCCAATGACACCGCCAACAGCACGCCGCCACAGCTCACGGCCTCTTCGGTCACGGCCCTCAGGCGCAACACGGCGTCGACCGTCGAACGCCCCGCCCGAAAACCAAATTGGGCGTCCGACAGATCGGGGCCCACCTCGCAAAGGTGCCGGACGATGCGGGCAGAAAGAACCCTCTCAAACAATTTGCCCGCCTCGTCCAGCAGCACGATGGGCCTATAGGCCGCGACCGAATCGGCAGGCCGTCCCGGCTTCCGCAATAGGACCAGCTTCCCGCTCTTCCAGCACTCAGGGAAGCGTCCCGACGCCAAGCTAGCGTCGAACACCTCCCCGAGGCGGTCTGCCATGTGGTTGAGGGCCAGGGCCAGCACTCGGGCCGGTACCCCGTCTGGCCCAGGGGCGGTGTTCTTGGAACGGATCCGTAGAACAGCCGCCCCTACCTCCGATTCCCGGACGGGCGGAACATTATCCTCCCCGTGCTCCCCGTCGTCTCCGGCCAAGGAGGCCATCGACGGGGGAGTGTGTTCCGCCCGTTGTGGGAAAAGGCCCTCAACCACTTCTCGCAGGAAGCTGGGCTGGAGAGTCTCCGTAAGGGGGGGGCCCGACGCGCGGAGCTTTTGTCGCACCGCGCGGTAAGGGCGACCCCAGGGGTCACGATTAAGACCCTCCAGCATCTCCTGTCTCTTTTCCTCTTTGGCGCGGCTAATGGCCAGCTTCAGAGTTTTCCGAGCCCGTCGGTACTCCTCATGAAGCCGGTCCTCCTCACCGTCTCCACGGTGACGCCGCCGACTGCGTGTGTAGGACCTCCGGGCACGTGTACAGGCCGCACGGAGGTCCGCCAGCTCCTGGGACCACCAGTAGACCTCCTTCCTTGGAGGCCGACGACCTCGAACGCGGGGCATGGCCGCATCGCATACATGCGTAATCGCATCGCGAAAGCGGCCAGCCCCCACGTCGACCTCCTCGGTCGGAGCCTGAGGAGACAGCCACGAGTGAATTATGGCTGCCTCCTCTAGTAGGTCCCGGTTCAGCCTGGCAACAGCCCACCGCGGAAAGCGGGATAAACGCCGCGCCACGTGACCCCTACTGGAGTCCTGGGTCCGGGAGAGCTCAAATCGGATATACAGGTGATCCGAGAGCGTCTCAACCTCTTCCAGGACACGCCAGTTCCTTACTCGTGCGGCGAGGGCAGGGGTAGCGAACGAGAGGTCCACTATCGACCCCCCCTGCTGTCGCACGCACGTGTTGGTGGAGCCTCTGTTTAGAAGACAGAGGCCCACCGAGGCCGCCCACTCCTCTACGGCCTCGCCCCTGGCGTCCGCCCTGGGGGAACCCCACGCAATGGACTTTGCGTTGAAGTCCCCCAGCACAAGGACGTGCCCAGACGCTAGTCGCCGTATCGAGGTCTCCAAGCTGATTAGGAAAACCTCGAAGTCGTTCAAACTCCGGTTGGGGGAGAAATAGACACCATATATGGTGATCCCCCCCCACTCGACGGCAACATATCCAGTGCCCTTGTCTCTTAGCGACAAGGGCGGGGAATGAGCCGTCGTGGAACCGACGACTGCCACGGAGCCGTCCCAGTCACCCATCCAGTTTGGACGGGGAGGGACAGAATAGGGCTCCGCGACTACGGCAACACCTATCGACCACTGTGCCATGGTTTGCAGGAAGAGATCCTGCGCCGCGGCACAGTGGTTCAGGTTCGTCTGGACCAGGAGGTTGGAGACTTGATCCATTACTGGATCGTCTCTACAACCTCCTCCATGGGCGACGACGACGACGCACGTACTACGTCGGAGGCAGCCTGGGTCGACTGGCTAGCCCCTGACGTCTGCCGAGAACTGCGGGGAGGCTTGCAGCCTCTCTGCCCCATCTGGTGATTGGCGGGCTTATTGCCCGCCGCACACGCTGGGCAGTGAGGGGCGGCAGAGCATTCTGCCGCCTTATGCCCCGGTTGACCGCAGCGGAAACACAGTCCGCCGCAGTCAAAACAACTGTCGCACTTGACGCGCGTGTGTCCCGTGGCCAGGCATTTAAAACACCTCATCGGTCTCGCCGCGCGCTCACGAAACCGATGAGCAGCCTGCCGGCGTCGGCCAATACTTTGGCCGACGCTACGGGACAGCTGACCCACACGGCGCCAAGCCCTCCTGGACCGGGGCGGATGGTGCCGACCCTGACGTTGTCCGCGCTGCACCCCGTCTTCTCCCGGATTACAGCGCGGACATCTTCGGCCGTCACTGAGTCGTCCAGGCCCGAGATGCGCAGTTCCGCGCACTTGGTAGGCCTGGCGACCCTGACACCATCTGTGGCTGCAAATATTCCCCGCAGCTTCTCAGCGAAGGAGTCCGCCGTCTTTGCGCCTTCAGCCCCAGGGAACTCGAGAACTCGAGCTCCCGTCTGGGCGAGGCGCATCCTGACCCCCACCGTCCCAAACTCGTTGGCGAGGCTGTCCCGGGCCTTCTTGAAGACGGCCGCATAGGACAGCCCGCCGTCAGCCGCCTCCGGGGACACGGTCACCACTACCGCCGCGGTTTTGGGCGGCTGCAGCTTCCGCGGCCTCTTTGCAGAGGCCGTTGCCACCGGTGGCGAAGGCAGGGCTTGGGCTGCTCTTTGGGCAGCCTTTTTGGCCCGCCTTCGGGACTTCTTGGAGCCCCTCGCCTCCTGCCAACCCTCGTTGGAGGGGGCAGGTGCGGAGGGGCCCGGCAGGGGTGTCGGAGTGGGGAGCGGAGGGAATGCCACTCCGCTCCTCGGCGCTGTTCTAGGCCCCGTCTTGGCCGGCGCCTGGGGATGCGCCCTGGCCGGCGCCTTAGCCGGTGCCTTGGCCGGCGCCTGGGCCGGTGCCTTGGCCCCCCTCCTCGGCTTTTGTGGAGCCGATGGAGTAGGGGCAGATGCCGCCGCCGCGTAAGAAACGCGGCCTCCCACAACGGGGAGCGCGGTCGGAGCGGCGGCCTTAGGCCGCTGTGCCGACGCGAGCGGGGGGCGCATAATCGGCGCAGGAGGCAATCTCGCCTCCAGGCCAGCCAGGCGTCCGTCCAGCATATTCCCAACTGCGATGAGGATTTCTCGCAGTTGGGAGTCAAATGCCCCTGAGTTGGTGGTAGGGGCAGGCTGGGACGCGGACGGGGCTTCCCGCTCGGGGAGGTTCGCCTGGAAGCGGGCGAACTGAGCACTCAGCTCGTTCACCCGCTCCGTCAGCCTCTCGTTGGCCACCTGCAGGCGAGAGACGTCGCCCGCTAGGCCCTCCACGACCTCCGACAAAGCGGAGGAGGAGTCCTTAAGGGCCCTCACAAACGAGCCCTTAAGGTTCACGGATTTGGTGGCCACCTTGTCGATGACGGCCACCGCCGCTTTCGCCCTCTCCTGCACGGACACGGGAGCCTGGGGGGCATTTCCCCCCACCGGCTCCCGAACCTTGAGCAGGAGATCCGCGATCTCCTCCTCCGCTACGGCCTCGCCGTCCACTCGCACGCTCCTGTAGGACTCCGCGTTTGAGAACGCGGAGCCTGACGGGGTCGAGACCGAGGCCGGTTTACGAGCCCTCCCTCGGCGGCTGCTTGCCACCTTTGGTGGCATCATTTCGCCGGACGTGTCGGTTTCCACGTCCCCTGAGCGTCCGCGTTTTCGGCTGTCGCTTCGCTCCGCTTCCATGGCCTCCGCGCCATCCGACGAAGCGGCGGATCCGGAGCGCAGCCGATCCGATGCTCTTCGGCTCCCAGAGATCAGAGTCAGACTGACTTCTGGGAGCCCCACCGAGATAGGCGTTCCCGACGCTATCTCACCCTCCGTGGATGAACCATCCACTCCACTGTTCCTCTTCTCTTGCATTTCAGAGTCCGTTTTGCTTGCCTGTTTCTGTTTGTTTTGTGTTGGTTGCCGTTTCTTTATATTTTTGTCAGAATTCATATTCATAAATAATCCCACGAGTGGGGGAGAACTAAAAGGTCCACCCGGGCAGAGATCCCCCATTACCCGGGCAAGCGTAAGTTTTTAACCCAACCGAGGGGTCCGCAGGTACCTCGGCTTGGAGTGCGCTCGCGACTGAACTTCCCATCAGCCATGCATCCCCTGGCCACGCACCAGAACACGGGATTCGGGGAATTTTTTAGAGAGGTTATCTTCCTCGCGGTCCGGGCGGTTAAGCCAAGACCCTCGTCCCCGATCAGAGCCGCGAGACTTAACCACAGCGCTCTTCTCGGGATTACGATATGCCGACGGTTGACAGGGAGACTACGTCCCCCTGCCTGCTCGGTGGTAGTGTGAGTACACGCCGAGCCCGTCCTCCTTTCTCCACCGCTATCAGCGGAGAAAACTGTGGCCCCTACAGGGCCCCGCCATCAGGTTTTTTACCGAGGTTTCCTCCTCCATGCTCCGAAGAGCGAAGAGCCAGCAGGGCAACCGGCAGACACGCCCACCCTGCTGGACCAGGCCTTGCCCGAGAGCCGATGAACGGCTGCCTCTTCTGCTAGAATATTGGCCGCTGGCGATAATCCTCTCCTCCAAGAGGACAAGGAGGAAACAGTACCATCGCCAGCGTTTCCAGGGTGCACCACGAGGAGGTTTTCTAGCCCAGCACCCCAAACAAACCCTATACCAACCCGTCTGGCCAGCGTGGTAGGTAGTGGTGGTAGGGCAAAACTTCCTTTCTGAGGAAAGGCCTGTGTCCAAAAGTGGACTATTATTTGACGTGATGATACATATATAGTCCAGTTATAACCCTAAGAATTAAATGGTGCTCTTGTTTAGACATTTTGTGTACAATAAAATTATTTCAAATATACAGGTTCATAACACAGGCAGATATACCACACAAATTACTGAAGAGACTGAGAGAACACAAGATTCCATTACGTTTACGGACAGGTCAAATTAATATAATAACTGTAGAAGAAGTCTGATAATAAAAGCAATATAACTGATTGATTGACGGTAAAATGGATTACTAAAAGATTTTTTATGACAATGTAATGTTTTACAAAAGTACGCACATTAACAATGGTGGCAGTCATAAATGTGTAGATATTATAACTATACAAATATAACTGGCTGCCATGGTAACTTTTTATTCATCAAGTGTGGTTAAAATGTTATTTTAAAATCTCAAATTATAATCAAATACTAATATAAAATAATAGTATCGTAATATTTAATTTTTTTATGTCTTATTCTAAACTATTAAATAATAATACTAAATTTATAAATGTACGGTTTAAGAGTCGCAATTCTCGAAAGCTTATTTATTTTTTCAAAGTTTATGTTTTGTGTCTTTTTAAAATTAGGACTAATCCACCCAAACGCCCACCATTGTAACTAATGTACACCAGTGAACCACTCATCTCATCTTCTATCATTAGTTTTCTGAGTTATCAAAGCAAAAAAAAAATTTTCAAAACAAGCTCTAGGACAACTTGACTGACTAATATATTGAGCAAGACAGTAATTGTACTTCACCATCATCGTCAACAGCCTATAACAGTCTACGGCTGAACATAGGCCTCTTTTTATAAAGGAAATCTCCTTTCTAAGAAAAGGGCTATCTTATTGTACTTCTCATGATGAAAATCGGTGTTCTACATACATTATAATTATATTCATGGTGTTTTACCTACAACTGACTTTTGCCCGCGGCTCCGCCTGCGTGTATGTCGGTTATCCGGGTATATAGTAGACTATATTACTCGCTGATAATGTAGCTTTTTATGGGTCTTCGAAATTTTTAAAATCAGTTAAGTGATTTGGATTATGGAAGAAATAAGCCGATTTTGTAAGAATTTATGTATCATGTTTTTGTTTTAATATAATTTAGTCCAATAAGAATATGTAATAGTCAACTTTCGTTAGTACTCAAAAATATAAAACTCATATAAAAGGTAGGACGGAGTTATAAACCTAAATAACTTGCTTAATAAGCTGCCATATTTATCTATAAACTACTTAGCCAAACACCAAATAGCAGTGTACCTTCACAGAGCAAATAAAACTGAAAGATCGTTTACATTTTATGTGCCTTAAATTGTAACTTTTATGGATCATAGTAATCATAACTTTACATAAAACACTTAACAAATAAAACAAATCTAGATCAAGCGGTCATGGCGGTTCGAATACATAGCCAGGCAATAATCATTGACTGAGACATAGTCCTTTCTATACAAAGACATGGCATGGCATGGCACAGCAAACGGATAACAATCCCTTCTTTTTATAAAATACTTTGATGCCTTCTTTAATTACTACTGAATGCTGTATGATTTAATAAATAAAAAAGCCGTGTGGTGTCGTGGGACACCCGATAGGAACGAAGTTGTGACAATCGAGTAAAACTGATTCGACACGATTTTAATTACAACGCCATCTATAAAAGCGGCTATTACCTACATATTTTTCAGTTGGTTTCTAATTAAAACAATTTATACATTGGTAAAATCTCCTTGAGAAATGATGTCGAATACAATATTTTTTGCTCAACCTAAGAACATCAATTTTAATTTTACTGAGATGAAAAGTAATGATTTTCTATCTATTCGATAGATGGCGCTGAATGACTGGCAAGTGACAATTCAAAATAAAAAGTGTCGTTACAACTTTTCGTGAGATTTTTTTCCGTCTAGCCCTTTCCTTTCACAACGGATAAGGTACTTCGTACCAATAAAAATAACTGATATCCGATATAAAACCATGTCATCTCAAGTACGGTGCCTGATTTGGTTTCTTTGGTGTTGATTAGAATTAACGAATTATCAACATCTTAATTATATTTGGAAGTAAGCCAAGGTTGCAGGTCCTGTTGGTATTATTTATTTTTATTATGGTATGGATACAATTACAAATACATATACAAGTACTGATTGAATAGGAGTTATGTTATATAAATGGTTCATTCTACGATTGACAATATAATCAGAAACAGTAAGCTGCAAGTTCTAAAAGCATGTTAAAGCATGTCATTTTCAAACAAACGTATGACGCGCATGCAACGAACAGCGTACATATATGTCAGTGCCACTTGAGTCATATTTCTGACTATAATTTTTGGAAATTGTGTTCTGATAGAAGTTTTTTGAATATAGGCTGAAATATTTGTGGTATAGGAGGTTTATAAGCCAGACGAGTTACCTAATGCAACTCAAAAGACACCAGTTCGTTACCACCCTTAAAGTGTCTACTTTTTTTTTTTTTCGTGCGGAATTCCCCTCGGATACCGTCCGTGGCATGTCGGACTCGAACCGACTAAAACCGCACGCCGTCTCGGGTATTAATAGCCGGGGAACCAGGTATACCCTAGAAAGGAAGTCCCTGGTGCCCCGAAATACCTCGGGTCATCTACAGACGAGTAGACGACCCCCCCCCCGTGTGGGAACCCCATGTTCCCTGTGCTCCCTGGAAGTGAGCGCGCTTCGCAACGCGCTCGGGGTCGGTCGCTCGCTAGGGTGACAGATGGCCTCACCTGTCACCCCCAGGCCTGCGCTTATGGAGGACGGAGGTCGTACTGCGACCCCCGGCGCCTGAGTCGCCTGCGGTACCTGGCCCGTTCCCGGGCCTGGCGGGCCGGGAGAGTCCTAAACCTCTCCCGGTCCCGCTCCGCCGTCTCCTTCGCGAGCATAACTTGCTCGCAGAAGGAGACGGCAGAGTTCCACGCACTCTCGCTCCCCACGATAGCCGCAATCAGGCTATCGAACCCTTAAAGTGTCCCCTGGAATCCTACTAGAAAAGGGGGAAAAGGATAAGGAACTATCACTCGGTAAAAAGTGACGGCAGAATTATTAAAATACTAGTTTTGTGTGAAGTCGTGATATCATTTCGGTCGAGCCGCCTGTAT
This sequence comes from Arctia plantaginis, assembly GCA_902825455.1. Taxonomy (NCBI): domain Eukaryota; kingdom Metazoa; phylum Arthropoda; class Insecta; order Lepidoptera; family Erebidae; genus Arctia; species Arctia plantaginis. Next base: position 10,783,951 of record CADEBD010000337.1, read on the forward strand.
TTGTGCCGAAGGATGATTCTCTCACGGATAAATTTCAAAGGTTTTGGTATAAGGACATTTTCTATATTTCTGTTATAATATCGATGTTTGATATAAGTAGCAACTTCTAAGTATTAAAAACGAAACTAAAACAACAAAACAATGCTAAGTTTTAAAACTTTGGTTAAGTTATTCTAAGCATGCCTGTAAAAACGATTATTATATCTCAGTACTTATTAAACAGATTTTTTTATTATCCGAATTTGTGTAGTCATAATATTGTCGCTTTCAATGATATATCAATGTCATTTTGCAATTTTCTTTTGAAATTAAACCCACCCATTTCAAATTTCAGTAAAATTGCCTAGGTTGAATTTGATTGTTGATGTGTGACATCAACAGCCTTTAATAGTCCACTGTTGGACATAGGCCTCTCCTTAGAAAGCAAACTAAATCTCCTTAGCTTGAATTACAACAGCTTAAAATAAATAAAAAACAGTCTAGCACATCATCACATCATCTAAATAAAAGTGTCATCTTTGTCTTTACACTTCACTGTAATCGCATCATTCCTACACTAATATAAAATTAACCATTTTATGATTAAATCATAAGATTATTTATTTATTACTGCCGCTGCCAATTAGGAACCTGAAAACCATATACACTTTTAAAACTTACTTTTAAAATTACCTTCTTGATCAATAAAAACAATAAATTTACTTACCTCAAATATTATGGTGGAAGTCTAGTGTCGTAAATGTTGCAGGCTATTGCTTGATATGTCAAGGATACTCTGGATATACGAGTATTTTCTTCGATTTGTTACTATATGTAAAGGACCTGCAACCGAAGGTTATTAGGTAGAATAATTATATGTGAGAAATATTGAATTTGTAGTATGCAGTAGTAGGTTACTTCAAATTCAAAATCATCACTAAGCATGCTTAATTTGATCCACAAGTAGGAAGAGTTTTCATTTGTAGATATCATTTTCATATGCAACTGCGACTGTCGGCACCAGGGCGACAACTAAGGTGGGCACTGAAAATCAGTACTGAGGTGGCATCTATCCACCACAGTGTACACTGAGGGTCCATCTATTTTCTGAAGCACGGCGTACAATCCTCAGCAATATTAAAGGTTTTTTTTTTTATAGTACACAGGTTGATAAGCATTAGATGATAAGTACTAACAAAGTTTTTATAAGTAACATTTTATAGACGGTTGGATACGTGGCACATTGACGTGACATGTCAAACCTTACTTGATTTTTAGTTTCTTTGTGTATGTTGTTTTTAACTTTTGTCTCATTATTGTATGCTGTGCTTTATGTAATAAATAATATTCTATTCTATTCTAATACTTTTTGACTACGTTAGTTAGTTGTTCTCAGCTAACCGTAATAAAATTGTAGCGCCTGTATTTTCCTTAATTTAAGTGACGGCATTATTGCCAAATATACAACATAAAATATTGAATGTACAGATACGAGTATTGTGGTAACAAGCTAATCAAATTTGGATTTAAATGCAGAATATAATTAGATATGAGTGCAAAAGTGATTCTATTACAAGGTATGATCGGGTCATTAATCTTAGAAGGAAATCGCCGAGTGCACCTCCAATACATTCACTGTACATCTATTCCGTCAACAGATTATCATGGGTATCTTGTACACGTAGGAAGCTCTGATAGTTTCATATGTGTAAAATCATACAATTTTACTGAGATATTTCACAGTGATCGGTCAGATTCTTCAAAAATACGTATTATCATTTAAATATAACTTGCCTCCTGAAATATTACTAGAATTCTACCTGATAATTCACAAGCATTAACCTATCTACCAATAAACCCCATAAAATATTTTTATTCTGTCTTTCACAAAAAAACCTGTATAAAATGGAGGAAATTAAATAAAAATAAGACAACATTTTTAACCGACTTCAAAAACACAGAAGAGGAGGTTATCAATTCGTCTGTATTTTTTTGTATGTTACGCGATATCTCCGTCAATTGTGCACCGATTTTCAAAATTCTTTTTGTAATCGAAAGGGTGTACTGCCGAGGTGGTGTTTGTCTAGCTATATACGTATTTACGTTTAGTAGTCGTTATGTCATGTTGCTGAGCTGATGATAGAAGGGTCCTTGACCAGACTTCGAACAGACTAGAAGGGACTATTGCTATTACAACGTTAGCCGTTATGTTGAGGGTATTTATTTTAGTTTTTTTACTTAGATTTTGAATTATTTTTTAATTTTTAGCGCTCTTAGTCAGCATTGTTTAAAGTCGATTCATCTTTTTTTCTAAAAGGATTTATATTGCTAAGAATACAGATTTAATCTGACAGTTAACATTTGTCAACAGTCCCGATAACGTCATTCATGTCTGTCATTGTTCATGAATATTTCAATTTTGCATAGTCAGTTATTATACTATAGTAGTATTTAAGGCACTGCCATACAAAATAGAGCATACTGATTACCATTCAATATCAGGTAACGATAACAATGCCACAAAGCCGTATTTGATTCATGTTTTGTGTGATCCCGTTGATTCCCGTGCTTCTTTATAATTGTTTATCCAGGAAAGTGAAAGTTTGAAAACATATTTGTTTATCCGTTAATCCTGCCACTCCAAACAATATTTTTTTACAAGTAAATCATCAACAGTAACAAAAATGAAAATATTGCTGTTACTTGTCTCGTATATTTTGATAATATTATAATGATATAGCTATCACGATTATCTTTTTAATGCCAGTTAGGGTTCAGTTAAAATTAGGATATTCCGTGTTTTTCAAATACCTTACTTACATTTGTTTTACACATCTTGTATATACGAGTAAATTAAACATTATTCTTCACTCGAACATAATATCATCAGTTAACAATGTAATACAAAACCAGATGGTTGAATCTCGTCCGATTCGAGATGGCCTTTATGTCTCCTTTTATCTTTCGGTAACATGACCTAAAGGCTAACTGGATCCAATTTGTCGCCGACGCGTATTCGCAACTGGCCAATCACAAGGCGTCTCCTATTACACGAATTTGCTGGGACAGAGCGGAAGCGATCCAATCGGCTAAAGCCGGCTTTACCCAATACACCTTTTACAGTGATAACTGATGTATTAAACTGCCTATACAGTAGATTAACAGGTGACCATCACGAATTGAATATTCGTGATGGTCACCTGTTAATCTACTGTATGATAAAATCAAAGTTATCTCTTCGACTAAGTGAGGTTACGTTTACAGTTATTACTGTTTAGTGAAAATGGCTTCACAAGGATAGATAGGGCGTGCGCCTGTTCATATTAAATTGAAGTGGATGTTCGTAAATTGTAGGATACATGGAGGAATATTGATAGTGACTTTTATCGAGGCTATCCACAGCGGTGTATATATTATTAAAGTCGTTATTTGTCAAGTGACGCCTAACATTCGGTATGTCATAATTAAAGGCCGTCTAACAATTTAAATTATTTTTATCTTACTTAATGTTATTCTTATTCTTCTCTTTATAACATCAACTATTATTATCTTTCGGTGTATTCCTCATATCTTTAAACGAGTAAGCAGCTTCCTTTCTCCATATCTCCTGTTTTAGTGTGCGAACACGCTTAAATGAGTCTCTTATTTAAGTTTTTGTGTTCTTTAATTGGTAGAGTTCGAGGGAAGCTGGGTGTGAACCATAAATTAATAGTTAACTTAAACTTAATGCTGCGGAGTAATATGGACCAACCTCTGTTATATCTTATGTTTAGTTCTTCTCACTAGTTTAATAATTGGATATACAGTTCAGCAATTCAGAGTCAACAGATTTGTACTTTTTGAAACTAGTACAATATACTACTTTATTTTGAGTTGAATTGAATAAACATTTCAAAAAAATCTGCGTGGAAGCAAGGTGCTGCTATAGGCAAGGGAAACCGCCCTGTAAAACAAATCACCAGGTGGCCTCTCATAAATTGACGTAACAATAATATTGTATAGAATTTATAAAGTATTATAACACATAACGTGCGATAAAAACAAAGTATAAAATATAAAAGTATACAAAAAACAAAACATTACCCTTGTTAAACATTCAAATTACCAAATAGAAAGAAAATAAAGTATTATAGTACCAATTCACACTAGAATAAAAAACAACAAAAAAAGAATGAAGGTGCCTTCATAAACACATTAATTTGGTTTATATCAAGACTTTTATCTGTATTTCACAGATAAAACTCTTGATTTGAACATAACAATATATATACATTAAAGCATTCACAACTAACTTTTTTTATTAAACCATCTCGTTGTTATGTTATTATAGGTGTCAAATGATATAAATCGTAAACAAGTACAGTACCTTCCTCTCTGTGGAAGCTTTATTACACATTATTTATTATATTTTGTGTGTTACAAATAAAACGCTTAATAAGGTAATTTTTTATGAATTATATCATATGATATTGCCGTTTTATTATATTGTATACCGTTTTTGTAAACGTAAATCAAAGTTATGTAATAATATCGCTGTTATACAATGAAAAGTATTTTATTTTAAACTTCTATACTTTAGGTTTTACTGTATGTGAGTAACCATTTGTACTAAGTATGTTTCAATCCTATAAATGCGTGGTTATGAGCGTATTTTTGTAATAAGAATACGACAAAATTACGTTATATGTGTAGCGTATATTTACAACACATATACATTTTTGTAGTTTACGGAGCAACTGTGCATTATAATGTAGATAACCTTATCCAGATTCTAAAATATTTACATCGCAACCAACGTTGCATGGTTGAACAGATATTATAATAATAATTATCATTTAAAGATGGACTAAAATCTAGGGGTAGGTTAGGTTTAGTGTTTAAACAACATTCGGAGAGACTACCAAAGTCAAGAGAACGTCTACAGCAATTAACTCAGAACCAAGCAAAAGCCGGGGTAAAACATGATAAAAACAATTTGTTCACTTTTTAAGTTATGACAGATAAAAGGAGGTTTGACATTTACTTTCACTTTGACATTAACTAAAGTCTTTTTTTATTATATTGTTCAGTTCAAAAACATTTACTTATATATTAATATATATTACTATATTTGTTTTCTATATTTCAATTACAGCATTGAAAATGAAATTATATAATGATATTTCTTCAATGTATGAATATAATCTTCTTTATTATGTTACAGATTTTTCTACAAATAAAATATTTTGGAGGTATTACTTTTAACTCTATTGTATAATTTTTTGAGCAAGCTGTACTAAAAGCTTTACACAATCATTACATTTTTTTAATTGATTTATATGGAAATATGAATATAACATTCATGAGTATGATAATATACAGGTAAAATTAATGTACCATACATTTTTAACTTAAGACGCACACAACCACAGAATATTTTACCTTTCACAAGATGTGATTATACGGCTATTCATTACAAGAGTTTTTATAACAAGGCTTGGCTCTGGACAACTTTCCCTGATCTAATCGGTTAAGCCGCACGGTTTATCGTCTCCATTTTTGGCTCCGATAACACAACTTCGAGTGGAGACTCTCACAGATTAACGCAATTATCTCTTTCGCGAACTTCTCTTACGCTTACTTAGGTGTCACAAACTGTGTTAGTTAATAAATAGCTGATAATATTAGGTGGTGTCGTCATACCTACTCATAATCAAACTCAATTTTTTTTACTACCAGGTTTTGAGTATCCTTAGTATACCTATCGTATGATACTGAAAAAAATCGTAAAAAAGGATAATTCTATGGTTGTTCCAAACAAATGTTTTAGAGGTTCTACCAAGTGCACGATCATTGTTTACCATTAGGCATCCGCCATACTTTTAAAATGTTGCAATTTAAAAAAAAGACTTGGAATAAATAATATGGATGGAATAATAGAACCTAAATCGAAAGATCTTATTATATTTGGTAAGGAAGAAATCCATCGCCATTTTCAAGTTTTTGAACAAAGATGTCATGCCAAATCCTCGCTCTCAAAAAGTGTAACGGCATTATTTATTTGTGGAACAGTGGAAGACTGCATGAAAGACCATGGGGCTCGAAAGGTAGTAAGCAGTGAACTGACAAACGATAAAGAAGAAGAAAATATACTTCGCGGACCCAAAAGGCATTTGGAAAGGGACAAGAAGATGATGATGTAAAAAGATCTAATATTTACTGAGATGAACATAAATCTTAGCAAATAAGAGCTCTGGGGCAACTTTATACCTACTCTAAGAAATTTCCTAAGAAATAGTATAGTTCCGAGGCAAAATTTGTTAATGTGTAATAATAAGTAGGATCTCTGAGTAAATTAAATGTATAATATTTACGTTACGGTTGAAATAGCAAGAAGGGAACTAATCGTTATTTTATCAACTATATTTTGTAGGATAGTCTTACGTAGCTAGTTTGTTTGCGGCTGTGGATTTGAGGCTACCTGTTGACCTAGTTATAACCGGGATAGTCCGGAAAGCTATTAGTATGAAGTCTAGTGGTTGTTAGATTAATAATAATTTTGAAAGAATGAGGTGGTTAGCGAATTTATTTATGCTGTTATAGTAACCCGCAAGTAAATGAAACGCATTATCAGTTATTGTTATTTGAAACTAAATATAAATAAAAATACTAGTACTAACATAGATAAACATACTTTATTCAGAGATAAAATCGAATAAATTTTAGTTTTAACCAAAAAGAGAGAGAGAAAGACAGAGAGAGAGAACTCGCGAGAACATTTATTGCGCGACGAAGTATTAGTAGTTAGGTAACCTGAAAAGTTGCGCGATGAAAAGTTTCTGCATCTAAAGAAGGCAAATCAGACTACGTAATAGTTCTTACGTAGTTCGATATATTTTGTGTAGGTGTGTATGCGTTGTTCGATATAATTTCGTGAGATGGTGTGTTTATTGCTGAAGTTTTTTTGGCTATGCAACCCTTTCAGTCATCAGTTCATTTATCATATAATAGTCAGCATCTACTGTGTTTTTGCAACATGCCTAAATTCATGTATTCAAATCAAATCTTTTAAAAGTTATTACATGATACCCATAATTAATTTTTAATGAACATTCAAAGTTATGGTTACAGTTCGTGCGGCATCCTTTCATTCGTCACAGCATAAATGTAATTTGGGGTATCCAAATATATTTTTCAATTTGTAACACAAAGACATGGTTGACAGAGCTCAGCTTTATTGAGTTTTGATTTGAAAATGAACAATGGATAAGGTCTACATAATAGATGCGAAACATTGGGTATGGTTAGGTAGTGACGCTTAATGAAACATTTTTGTGAAGGCTTTTATTACTTGTACAGGGTTATGTAGGTAGCTGTTATAAGTAAAAGAGAGAGTAGAATGGGTTTTGCAAAAAGCGTTCGCAATCCTTTGATAGTAGTGTTATGAACGGGGTTCACAATAAATAAAAGTTGTCGGTTAACTACTTTTATTCCACTGTATTTACAAACAGACTCAGACAGACTAGAATTTAGAATCTTTCGAAATTCGCTTCGATATTAATTCGCTGTGTCGTAAAACAATACTGTGTAATACGGCTTACACGCTTCGCTTTTATAGGGCTATCGAAATTATTAGACTAATCCCGGGGATCCGATGGAACGGTCCAAAGAACCACATACAATAGGGAATCTACTAATTTATATAATCATCCAATATTCGACACTAGAAGGCATTGCAAGTATCGAAATTAAGAACCATAATCTCAATGCGTAGCGTTTGTTGTGCCTCACTTGATACTAGATGGCGCTGTCCTCCAGACACAACAAAAGAACTACTCAATCCTATGCCGCAACAGTAGTATGCGTACCGCGCTTTGGTTGAGGTAAATAAAGGTTCTAAATCGTATACGTATATAGGATTATATTTGAATGATAAGACTAGGACTCTTGCCTTAAAAAACAATTCTCATGTCATAGACCAATGCCTTAGTTCGTTGTCCAGGTCGAGTAGAAAACTTATTTGGTAGACGTTTTAGAGCATAAGCTTATACTGTAACCTATACTGTAATAAGTTGAACTGTATAAACAGTTCAACTTAATACAGTATAGGCTACAGTAACTAACTACTCACGGCAAATCCCCATTGTTTTTTTAAAACTTAGAACAATAAAAACAATCATTGGATGTTCTACATCATGACTTTTAAATTGAGAAAGCGTGTCCCTTTGTTAAAAGTAAGATGTTGTGATTTGCTTATAAACAAAGCAAGATAAAGAGATAAATTTAGTATTTATAGCTCAATATTTAAATTAGTAAACTTATATTTACTAACTTATCTGTGTGGTAACCGATTCAGAATACGAATGACACCACCATATTCATCCCGTGGGTATCGTATATCGTTTATCCTTTATTAACAAAAGTACCTTGCTACTACTTTAATACTGCATGTACCATTTTTTTGTGACTGAAATACTCTTTCCAAAGATACAGACAGATCCTGCCTAGTTTGGTAAAGAGAGTCCTATGACCAATTGTATATTTGCTGTACTGGTTTTCCCTCCAAAAGTTAAGTATATAAGACAACTTTGTATGCCATGAACAAACTACTTAATAAAAAAAAAAAAATATTATCAAGACCCAACTAAGGGAGCAAACTAACTTCTCTTTGCAATACTGTTGACCTGCACAACAGTATTGCAAAGAGAAGAAAAACTTAACACAAACCCTTTACCAACTCGTCTGGCCAGCGTTGTATAGTAGGCAAAAAACCTCCTTTCTAAGGAGAGGCATGTTATGTCCAGCTAGACTATTAAAGGCTGTTTACCAGCTAGTTTTAAGTATGCAGGAGTGCTTTAAATAGGTCATACCATGAAATTGGATTGGCATTTAATTTTTTTTTCAACAGTTTTCAATGACCTTGAATATATTTTATGCATAAAACCACAAAACGTGTATAATTCTCACGTCAAAATACTATTAAAACGTAAACTTAGCAATGTAAAAAAGAATTTTACAGCGCTAAAAAATATATTTTGGTCTATCGACACTATTAAGAAACACAGTTTATTTCTTTACTAAGTCGGCCGTAAGTGTACTAAACTACAATGTTCTGAGTGAAGTAATTTTTTTGACCGTTTCTCGTAAGTGCGGTAATAAAGGCCTGATGAACTTAGCGCTTAGAATAAACGTATTACTACGCACGAATGTAGACTAAGGAATAAAAATAAAATGGTTGGTAATAAGGTGGTTGTTTAAAATAGCAAAATGTGATGTTATAAACAAAGAAACATACGTGAACACTAACAATGTCAATTTTTCTAAAATTACTCGTATAAGTAGCTACATAAAAAAGCTTTCAGACCGATATTCCAATCAGCGGAACGACTAAGTATCGCCGTGTCTCTTTTATATTTTTTGCTCTATGTTTTTCTTACAGCTAATGGTCCCGATCGTAAATGGGATAAGATTTTTATTTTCTTTTTGATGTGCCCTATTTAAGGAAAGCACCCAGTTACATTTTTATGTAATCGCCTCTTTATGGATGAACGCTTACAGTAAACACACGTGAAATTGTTAAAAGCACGATTTAGCGCTCCTAAGATTACCCAGGATTATTACTATTGGATCGGTTATTCTTCAAATACTGTTCACCGACAATTTTTTTGTAACCGAATAAACATGACATGTGTTTTCGGTCATTTGATCTACTCGTATGTCTGAGTGTAATTTATCTATATGTAAAGGGTTTTCCAACAAGAGGTGTTATTTTGAATCACCCGGTATTTCGGTAGCTGTCACTTTTGAAGCTTTTATTTTTTGACATTTGATAAGTAGAAACTACGCCATTACTAAAAATGGAACGATACACACTTCAACAACGCATTGAAATTATTAAAATTCACTACAAAAATGGTGAAAATCTTGCAGTCACAGTTCGCAAAACTAAAGCATTTTTTGGTCGTCGTGAAGCACCTTGTCGGACCGCAATACAGAAATTGGTGGAAAAAATCGAGCTGTTGGGACAAGTTAGTGATGTGAAGAATAAAACCCGTGCACGTCGCTCAAGAACAACTGAGAATACTGCTGCTGTAGCCCAAAGTGTTGAAGAAAACGCAGGTTTGTCCATTCCTCGTCGTTCTTTGGAATTGGGCATTCCACAAACGTCATTACACCTTATTTTGCATAAAGACTTGGGTCTTAAGGCTTATAAAGTTCAGTTAACACAAGAACTCAAGCCGGCCGATCATCAACAACGTCGTGTCTTTGCTGATTGGGTACTTGAAATGCATGAAAATGATCCGGAATTCCATCGAAAAATCATCTTGACTGATGAGGCCCATTTCCACCTAGGAGTCTACGTCAATAAGCAAAATTGTCGCATCTGGGGCTCGGAAAACCCAAGAGTTATTGTTGAGAAGCCTCTCCATCCTCAACGTGTGACTGTTTGGTGCGGTTTATGGTCTGGCGGGGTCATTGGACCTTACTTTTTCGAAAATGAGGTTGGATCAACACTTACGGTGAATGGATTGCGCTATCGAGATATGATTAATGATTTTTGATGGCCGGAGTTGGATGGTATTGATCTGGACAACGTTTACTTTCAACAAGACGGCGCTCCGTGCCACACAAGCAAGGAAACCATTGCTCTTTTACGGGAAAAGTTTCCTGACCGTATTATCTCTCGAAGAGGTGATCACAGTTGGCCACCGAGATCTTGTGATTTAACACCTTACGATTTCTTCCTTTGGGGCCACGTGAAAGATAAGGTCTACGCCAACAGCCCAGCGTCGATTCAAGACCTCAAAGATGGAATTCGTGAGGCTATCGAGGACATAGGGCAGCCACTTTGCGATTTGGTTATGCAAAATTTCATTAAAAGGATATGGTCTTGTAAGCTTGGTCGTGGTAGCCATTTGGCTGATGTTATCTTCCATTATTAACGGCATACCTTTCTCTTTATTATAAAATAAACAGCCGATTATTTATCTTAAAAAAATGCATTTTTCTTGGAATGCTAAAATAACACCTCTTATTGGAAAACCTTGTATGTAGTTAGAAATATATAAGTATGTTTGTCAGCAGTCTGGTTACCATAGTATACACGCTAGTTTAGGTTCAGAGGGTCGTGTGGGATTATATTATTGTCATATGTGATGATATTATTATTATCTATATATTGTTCGTATGGTGACGGATTAAAAATGGGGAATATCACCACGCCTATTCATCCCGAGGGTGTCGTAAGAGCCGATTAACGAAGCAAACAAAGAGCACTGCAAAGAGAAGGAAAACTAGAAACATACCCTCTACCAACCCTTCTGGCCAGCGTAGTATAGTAGGTCAAAACCTCCTTTCTAACGAGAAGCCTATATCCAGCAAAGGCTGTTGATAATGATTTTTATTATTATAAAGAGTAAGAATTATTATAACCAAAGTCTTAAGTCCGTAACTTTTCGCAGAACTATTACCTGAGATAGAAATGATATCATAAATATAAGGAATCCCTTAAGAATCCATAAGTCTTGTGTGATAATGAATTTTGTTGACATAAGTTCTTATCGACCTACAGGATTTTATTTCTCATTCTACTTTTCAATAAACTAAATCCAGTCGTGGCCCATTTTATGTTTGTTCTAAACTGGATCGGCCGCAAAAAATATAGGTTTCTCAAGATCTTCTATTATCGAACCTTTTAAATCGTAGTACTAATAGATAGTGAAGGATTTAGGTACTCAAAAGTGATTTCTTTAAGCGATAGTAAATCATTCTTGAACCTTTGGTGGTTTTATGAATCTTATTTCAATTGAGAAATTTTTAAATACATAAAATATGTTAAGGCCCTTACTTAATTTAATCGAAAATATCTTTTATATTCTTCAAAGGAACGAGATATCGCTCAAAGCATCCTTAAAGCGATAAACAATTTCGAAAGTAAAATTTATTCTTTTTATAAGGTAGTTTAGCAATAATATAAATACGCTTTGAATGTATAAATCTAGACACAAGTCAATACTTGTGTCTAGATTTATACTTGACGAAAGATTGAAAATAATTATCCTACCTAACCAATGTTAGGTAGGATAATTATTTTCAATCTATCAATCAATTCTTCTAGGCAAGTCAATTTAAATTTAAGATTATTATTTTTATTGCCACCCAACTATTTTATACATTAATGTAATAATTAATCTTAACTTTACTTTAAATTCATAATATTAGGTCCTTACATGTGAAATTGGCGTTTTGTACGGGTGGAATATAAAGTCATTTTTATTTTGTAAAGTATATTTAATTAATCAAGGTATGCAATGCTGTTATCTATGCACTTTTGCCATCTCATAGGTAGTTCATTGATCCCTTTACTAAAAAAACCATTGGGGCGAGAAACAATAAACTCTTTGAAAGCTATTTGGACTGCCGCATCGGAGTTGAATGTTTTTCCTTGTAAGAAGTTGTCTAAATTCCGGAAAAAATGGTAATCTGTTGGAGCAAGGTCCGGGGAGTACGGTGGATGTCGCAGACATTCCAATTGTAGCTCATCTAACTTAGTGGTTATTTGTTGTGCAGTGTGTGGTCTTGCGTTGTCGTGAAGTAGCAGTGGCCTAGAGCGATTGACCAATCTCGGTTGTTTAGCAGCTAGTTCTTCCTTTATGGTTTGCATTTGCAGACGATAGATATCTGGCGTAATCGTTTGGCCAGATGTTAGAAAGCTGTAGTGCACGACACCGGCGCTAGTCCACCAAACACTCACAAGTAACTTTTTTGAGTCAATTTTCGTTTAGGGCAGGATTTAGGTGGGTCTCCAGGGTTCAGCCATTGCGACGAGTGCTTCCGATTATCGGTATCCACTTTTCATCACAAGTAATGATTAGATTTAAAATTCCTTTATTTTTGTGTCAGTTGACCAAAGGAACTTGCAAACACGCGTTGACTGCTGTAGTCGAAGTGTGTTTGCAAGTTTGATTCACTCAATTCATGAGGTACCCATCGTTTAAGTTTTTTTACTTGCCCGATTTGCTTCAAGTGTATTAATACAGTTTCATCACTTACCCCGAAGCCTGCAGCTATCTCTTAAGTGATTTGTGATGGATTCGCTTTCACAATAGCCTTTAATTCTCCATTTTCCACTTTGGTCTCCGGCTGTCCACGGGGTTGGTTCTGAAGGTCGAAATTTCCAGAACGAAAACGTTGAAACCAAAAACGTACCGTGTTTTCTTTTGCGACACCAGCGCCGTACATATCATTAATTCTACGAGCTGTTTCTACAGCACTGGTATCACGGTAGAACTCGTACTCGTAAATATACCGATATTTCATGTTTTCCATTGTGCGGTAATAAGCGACGACAAAGAAAAAAATAATGAGGAAAAAAACAAATGAATGACTGTTTTCAAAACTCAAACGTACCAGCTGAATGAAATTATAAATTTAAAATTTGGAATTCATAACCAGAGAGGAGATAGAGGCGATATTTCAGATTAAAGTGGTCAGTACGACAAAACGCTAATTTCATATGTAGGACCTTTTTTCTTTTTTTTTCCGTGCGGAAATCCCTTCGGATACCACCTATCGGTGGCATGTCGGACTCGAACCGACTAAAACCACTCGCCGTCTCGGGTACTAATAGCCGGGGAACCCTAGAAAGGAAGTCCCTGGTGCCCCGACTTACCTCGGGCCATCTACAACAAGTAGACGAACCCCCCGTGTGGGAACCCCATGTTCCTGCTCTCTGCTCTCTGATCCGCAAGGAGCCAACGCCTGAGTGCCACCACTCCGATGGCCACGCCACGATCCACACGCCGGGCACTCTCCCGGCGTGTGGAGAGCCGTGTCCACGGTCTGGGCATCGCAGTGGTGGCACTTAGGTGATCCCCGAAACATCCTTTCCCAGTAATCACCTGCGTCAGCCGGTATGAGAGGGTCCCGTGACGCCTCTCGAGCCAATCCTCCATAACGGGTCTTACCGCCGCAATGACGGTGTGCCCGTCATATGTAGGACCTAATAATAAAAATAAGAAATTGACTATATTACATAAGCGGTCTTCTTTTTTAACATGATTATGAAACCAAATAGGCAAAAAAAAACAACTAATTGATCTTATAAATTTCCATCCTTGAGCGATATTAAAATATTTACAGCATTTTACTTCAATTTTCCTTATACGAAACGTTGACTAATTTGATCTATTTGAAGAGTTTTGATTTTGTTGCTTGCCTCAATAAATTCTATCAACTTTATTCATAGATTTGATTATGCTAGCGGCATTAACAGACTTTTAATTCTTTAGATGAGCCTTGCCTAGTTACGAGTAAAATATGACTTCATTCTTAAACCCCTTGGCATATTTTTAAAACTTAAGATTTCTATATATTTAAGGAAATTTAAAAATACATTAGAATTATTCAACAAAGTAAACTGAACAATATTAAAATTATTAATTATATTCATCATGTACTGCTTTTTACATTTAATTGCACCGGCAATAACATTTTAGGGTGTTTAAACACTAAGACTATACATTTTGGAACCTTCTTATCACAGGCATACATTGAATATGCATCTTATTATTAAACTTAAACAACATAAGTTACTAAACTGTTAACACCATTAAAGAAGGCCAGTCGCAAAGTAAGCGTAACTGTATGAGCACCACAGGTTCCTTTGGAGCCGCCCATTTTTATTTATCATTCCAATTTCATACAAAAACGTGAAATATAAAAAGTGCAAGTGAGGTGGTAGAAGAAATGTAAATAGTTATTTAAGATTACGTATTATTTAATTTTAAGACCATGTTTTAAATAGACAGAAAAAAAAATGGAAAAACCCAAGAAAAGAATATTCCATTGAAATTTTGTACGCTTACATTAACATTATAACCGTCGTCCGAAGTGGATCTCAAAACCGAATTTAATTGAGTAATCTTACCGCGTTCAAGGTAACAAAGCACTTATTGAACTGTTAGCTTTCTGGTGTGTATTTTAGGTATAACATAGGGAATAATAAATTAAAACCTCAAATTTGAACCCAAACTTCGTTCTTGAAAAGTTTACTAGTAAAACCTCGTTAATTTAAAATTATGTCGGTTTTAATTAAAACGTAATGTAATTATAAAATTCTTTAAAAAGAAAAGCCACTAAAGGTAATGAAATAGGAATATCTGAAAGGGCTCTTACCATATAAAATTAGGGTTTTGCACCCTAATTTTACACATTTTACACAGCAGGGTACCTCCTTGTTGCTTTAAATAAACGGAGATGACTATCTAAAGGAGATGAATTCCTATTATATAAACTAAATTAACAAACAAAAATTAACGAGACACATCACGACAAAAATAACCAAGTCATTAATATTTATTAACTTTTAAACTTTCGCGTTCCATGATAATTAATATTATTTAACGGGAATTAACGCGATCTCTTATTTAGGGTATTACATACCTCTGGTTTGCCTGACGTTTCGACCAGGTTGCACCGGCCGTGGTCACAGGCTGACTCAGTAATACCCTAAATAAGAGATCGCGTTAATTCCCGTTAAATAATATTAATTAATATTTATTGTTCAAAAAACGCACATACGTCGCAATGCTAATCTATCTATATCTATAAAAGAAGAAACTGACAGACTGACTCACTGAATGATCGATCAACGCACAGCTGAAACCGCTGGGTCCAGCTCTGGTCTAATTTTGCAAAAATATTCCGTAGGTGACGTGGCTGTGCACTAAGAATTTTTTTTTTAAATTCCTCCCATAAGGGTGCAAAATGGAGGTTGGAAATTTATTTGAAACTTCGTTATTTTTAGTAGTAGTAGTTTTCAAACTCACAGTAAATACAATTTATGAAAAGTAATAAACAACATTGTTACCAAAATTTTAAAAACTACCCTTGATAAGAGGTGCAAGTTTGTATGGAAAACTATTTTTTTTAGGTTATCGATTGAAAACTCAGTATAATTATATTATCTATCAAAATAATAGTAATTAGACGACTATTTCATTTAACTTTTCAAAACCAGATTTGGTACATGGATTGATTTATAGTCTAGAATAGCATAGTCGCTACTATTCATCCCGGCCAAATTTATTGACAGAAGTGACATTTACGCAAGCGAAGCCGTGGAAAAAAGCTAATATGTTATATTACAATGTTACTATTGATTAACCCCGCCCCCAGTCATCCCGTGGGTATCGTAAAAGCCGACTAAGGGAGCAAACTACGCAGCACAACAGCACTGCAAAGAGAAGGAAAACTTAAAATAAACCCTATAGCAAACCGTCTGGCCAGCGTGGCTTACTATAGGCTAAAGCCTCCTTTCTAAGGAGAGGCATGTTTCCAGCAGAGGACTGTTAAAAGCTGTCGATGTGTGTGATGGAATTGTGTAATAATTAACTTTTCTTAACCATAATATCTACAGACAAAATATAATGCGTTGTTAAATACGACATCATAAAGTTTAAAAGCATTAAGTTTAATTAAATTTGGTTTTGCAATCTCCGCCGCTATGTAATGCAATGCCTTTAATTAGAATGATTTATTGTTACGATACTACAGGCTCTGCCTAGTTTTAAATCAGACGGCCGTGTGTGAGACGTGCAAGGTTATTATTATTTCGTGTCTCTTGAATCTTTGCTACCTGCCTTGAAAAGAACTTCAATATTATGTTACTCGTATCTAAGAGCCTCCCAAGAAGTTCACTGAAACTTGCTTGCATGCTGTTTCGTCGAGTTTTCCTGTTTTCGCCGTTATCTACACAGAACCATCCATAAATAACTACACCTATTTCTTTTAACTTTTATTTTGAGAGACGCAGAGAGTTTTTGGGGTTCTCTGACACGTTAGAAGCGATTGCTATAATGCTTCCAAAAAAAATCTTTAAATTAAAAGAGTTTTGAAATAAAAACATGAATTTACCTGTCAAATTTTGACTTGTGAAGTCACGAGTGCTTTTGACTACTCTGATCTTTGCATGTAACACATCGCTCACCTAATGTGGGCTTCGATCTCAGGGATGTAACCTTGATTTTTACATGTTTGCACCGTTGAGAGGTTTTGTAAAAAAACATTGCTGAATAGAGCGTTACAAAGTCACTAACAAAAGAAACAAACCGTGTCTGATTAATACTTTCAAAGAATATTTGATTAAGGACTGTAGCTGTAATAACATTTATAAATTTTAATTAAAACTAACATCGGACTGCGGTGGCACCCGCGACGAAATTAGACTGAGTTGTCTTAAAGAAAACGAACATTTTGGTGAATTTATAATTCTTTCGGGGTCACTTTAAATAAAACGGAGTAAATTACTTTTGTTTTAGAATATTACATATATTTTTTAATTTTTAACCGACTTCAAAAACCGAAAAGAGGAGGTTATTAATTTTTATTTGAGATTATCACCAAATCAGGAACTGGTGAAGGGATCCTAGAGAAATTAAGGGAAACCCTCAAGTTTCATAGCCCCGATAATGTGTTTTAGCTTATTTCTCTAGCTTTATAGGTATTTGCGTTAAGTAGTCGTTATGTCATGTTGCTGAGCTGACGATGGAAGTAACCTTGACATTTAGGAGTTAGAAAATAACTATTTCACAAATCTAATCATGTATTGACCTTGTTTTATTCATTCAAGATATTTGTTAGGTGTTTAGATATATTACACTAAAATGGTAAAATAAATCCTTTAAAAAAAAAGTTGAACCGACTCCAAACAATACTGAGACAGAAAACTAAATATTAAAAAATAATTACAAATATAAGTAAAAAAACTAAAATAGGTACCCTCAAAATAACAGGCATAACATTAGGATAGCAATAGTCCCTTCTAGATTTTTTGAAGTCGGTGCCAATAAATACGATCAGTGTTTAATTTATAGGTACTTAGTTAGTACTTAATATATATATATGTATATATATACATACATATTAAGTATTAACTTATATATATAAATACTAAACTTGTATATATTAATATCGTGTATCCAGAATTAAAACTCGTTTCTCAGAAAACGGGCACCAAGATGCACTAAAAACAAAAATTAATTTTGGTAAGTGTAACACAAACATTTAACAGGTCAGCATAAAAAACAGCAATATATTATTTTTATGATGTTTTTACAAAAAGAAAACTCACTTATATGGCATTTACCTAATTAATATAGAATCACAAAAAATGTTCTTGGAATTCAAAGTAATTTAAATTTTGTCAGAAGCCAAACGATTTCAAACTAAACTTACCAGAGCAAGCGAGCAAGCGGGACCAGGGAAGGTTTAGAACTCTCCCAGCCCGCCAGGCCCGGGAACGGGCCAGGTACCGCAAACG
The DNA here is from genome assembly GCA_902825455.1 of Arctia plantaginis. Lineage (NCBI taxonomy): Eukaryota > Metazoa > Arthropoda > Insecta > Lepidoptera > Erebidae > Arctia > Arctia plantaginis. Next base: position 10,802,231 of record CADEBD010000337.1, read on the forward strand.
ACTCAGGCGGAGGAGGTCGCAGAACGAACTCCGTCCTCCATAAGCGCAAGCCTGGGGGTGACAGGTGAGGCCATCTTTTACCCTAGCAGAAGTAGGCCGGGGTGGTAGCCGGTGCGCTCGTGCCCCTTCGGGAGAACAAAGAGAACATGGAGGTACCCACACAGGAGAGGGTCATCTACACGCCGTATATGACCTGAGGTACGTCGGAGTATCAGGGATTCCCTTTCTAGGGTACACCTAGTTTCCCGACTACTGGTAATCGAGACCGCGGTTGGGTTTTGGTCATAGGTGGTGGTGGACATAGCCACCCCACCAGTGAGTGGTATCCAGGTGGATTTCCGCACAGGAAAAAAACTACTAGATAGGTATAACACAGTACAATCTATACAACGTGTTTTTTTATACTATCACATTTATTTAAACCAAATATTCTGCACTTGTTTCTAGACGATTTGCAAAATATGAACGAAATATATGCAGTGGTTTGGAAACAGGATTTCTTTTTTGTTTTCATAATTTGCAATATCATGTGTAAATGCAGTCATAAGACATTGACCTCAATATCGAACGAAAATAAAATATCAAGAATCGAACGAAATATGTCGATTATTGCGTCTTTAGGATGAAGAACACGCATTTTTTATTAGTTCATTCGTCAGTCGGCCCTTAACAACCGTGAATCACTTCATTTGTATCTACAAGGACATATATGAAGTGATTGATTACATCTGCACTCATATTGAGTGCATCTGCACTCACGACGAATTATCGTAATAATAATATTGTTGTTGTTCTTGAGATATTTTATTGTTTATGTTTAGTCTTATTGCGTCCATCATAATACACAGCAATGGTGTGAACAAATATTATCGTGGGCGCAAGACTTCGTGTTGTAACTAGTACCGCTAATTTTATTTTGAGAAATGTCAATATTGGTTTGTGTTGTGTGTGTTAAACTGAGTGCATTATCAGTTTTTTAATTTTATTGGGTTATTGGTATCAACATTCATAGTGACCTTCACAGCTGCGGAATTGTCTGACATGTTGTTTATTTACGGGGACCACTATCAAATGTATCTTTACCTTTACGGACATACCGAGGTAAGGAATCAATCGTGCATGTCCTACAGACTGCCAAATTTTTGTAAGGACGGTACAAAGATAACGAGACCACCAAAGTACCTACTTTTTCAAGGAGTGATATGGACTGCCGGGTCCGCAGCTAGTCGAACATTCTCGAAATAAACACGTGAACAAAGGTGTATCTTTAATAAATTGATTTTAAAAAGAAACTGAAGTAAGTGAGTAGTAGGTAATGATAATGTAAAGTTCACCGGCTCACTGCGGCGTCGACTTCGCTGTGATGTCGCCAACATTGCGACGCTGCTGATTTAGAACTCACAAGTGTGTTGCCATCCTTTGATTTCTTTCCCACAGAATAAGAAGGAGAGGGGGGAATGGCTACGGTAATCTCACTCAGTCATTTAAAAGCAACGAAAGAATTGCCTAACGTCAACTTTCTGTGAGGCCGTGGTATCACTCCGGTTGAGCCGTCCTATTTGAACTGAAGCGTGAGTTTCCCACGGTTGAATGGATTTATTTTTGCATTCAGACATAGAGAACCCTAAAAAATATAAAAATGAATTGATTAACATTAAAAATAAATAAAGTAGGAACATTAATACCATAAACAATTTATTATACATATTAGGTTTTGATTGAATTATGCCTACGCTACAGCTTTCGAAAATAGTAGATTTATTAATCCATTCTAATTCACGGTACTGTCTCTACATTTCAGTAAACGGATTATAAATAAACGAAATAAAGTGTTTTCTTTCTATAAATTTATGCAGTTTCAGTATTCCGTTGTAGCGTTAGGAGGCATGCCTGAGGGTTTTGAACACAGTGGATGTTCTAAACACTTATATATAAAAAATAAAATATACTGAAGTATTAGAAGTATTCCCCATAGTATCCTATCTATCATATATTATATATAGATTATCCTATAGATTATCCTATCCCTATATATTACTAAGAACACTATCGGCACCAAGGTTGAGTTTTGTTTCTAAACCATAATTAATATTCTTAAACATTGCACTTTTGATAATGCTGTTTCGACTGTACTAAAAGCTATGGAAAATTAAATTATGAAGAGCTCAGTTTATTTGATTTAACTACTATTTAACTACATTGATGTCAGTTATGAGGTCAATCGAAGTAAATCATCTCGAACGGTTTTCTTCACGCTAGATTTCACTTGCCAATGTTCTTCTCCTCATTGGCTACCATACATCGCTATCATACATTACGATACTGCCTAGTTACGAAAAAAAAGACCGCAAAGCCTAGTGCACCTTGCGTAGTAATTTGGACTCACTGATAGCAGAATCCTATAGGGAATACTTCCCTATAGGATTCTGCTACGGACGTGCTATTAAACTGCAGTTATAGGTAGAATAGCCATTTCCTCCTCCTTCTCTTTCAGTCAGGTCAGTTTTATTAATAAGTTTAAAATAATTTCGTGTTAAAATAGTAAAATGAAACGGTTTATTCTTGCTCGTAGATATGAATAATTAATGTAATGTTGTCGTCTCCTTCGTTAGTGCATTTAAATGATGCATCACGTAGGTAATTTTATATCCTAGCTATATTACTAGCATAACTCATAAAGTTTATCTGGCAACTATGTGGGTTATTCAATCACGGCGGTTATGTAATCCGTTTTTACAAATATCTTCAAGTTGAATAATTCTAGGTATCCCACAATAGTAAATAGTTTTTATTTCACTATCTATAAAAAAAAACTGTAATCAGTAGGTACTCTAGTTTAAATGTCATTGATTTGTATTCTTTAGGGGATTTAATAAAACAACCAATAAACTTAATACCAGATTTTAACTACAAATTAACAGGGTTTAAGCTCACATACCAAACACGGTTAAACAAGTTTTAAATTTGTTAATTTGTTGGTAAAATCTGTGAAAATGATGTGATTTGGTTGACAACTCCATGGATACACGTGAACACTGTTTGAATTGATTCTAACTTCAATAAAAAGGGTAGTGCAACCTGAAATGGTTTCGTTACCAACCCTTTTATTTAATATTTAACACAAATTGTACTACCTAATATTATAATTATACCTTTATTACTGTTATACTAAGATTTGACTTCACTTATGTTTAATCAAGCACATCGTAATCGTATTTTGTAATTTTAACGTAATTGTTCGCAAGCCCGCTTTGATCAGCGTTATATTTATATAATTGCGTTGTAGTTACAAAAATCTGTTTACTGATAATGAAGATTGTAATCTATTATTAAATCATTTTAAATACCTATTTTAAGTTTAAATTAAGCAAATTAAAATCTAAAATCGTTTAATTTAATGTAAGAATAATCCAGCTTCTTGTTTGGTAGGTACTTTTTTATAAGGTATTTCTACTTTATGTTTTTAAATAACATTCCGTATCACATACATTGTTGTGTTATTTTGTTGAGTGTGGGTGTACCTACTTTATGCAGCTATAATAGCTTGTATAAATATATTGTTAACCATTATACCTTTAATTTATGACTTATTGATTTATTAACATTAAAGAACCAATTATTAACATGAAACGATTTAAAAAATCTTTTACCAATGCTGAGCTACATTATCAGCGAGTAACATAGGCCACTTTTTAAAAGCTATTTCAAAATAATAGTATGGAAGTATGGATGGTACATTAGTTACTCAATGCAATAGCGTTGTGCTTGTGGGTGGGATTAAGAGGTTGCTCACACTTTTTTTTTTTGTAAATTTCACATTTCGACGAACTGTCACGACGAATAGTGCTTTCGGTGGAAAGGTATGCCAGTATAGCTCGACCCAGGAACACGGTGTGTCATACCAAGCCTAAACTAGGAGATGGCCTGGGATTAGCTTTTGTTATCGGGTTGCGCACTTGCTCACTTCTAACATGAGCAAATTTGCTCATTAACAGCTCTTAGTACGGTTAACAATTATACATGTAGAACACGATTTAGGTTAATTTATGTATGATACTAGACCTAATAATTGAATTTTATTTATTTTGTTATCAAAGAAACGTAATAGGGCTATTAAACAAAAGACAACCAGAGTTGATTTATTTATTTATTAAACAATTAAGTAATTCCAACAACTTTTATCAGAATACATCTAACTAATTGTTTTTTTTACAGCATACGGCAATTTGGGGAGTGTGCTAACAGCACAAGGACGGACGGCGGAAGCAGAAGTTGCCTTTGAGAGGGCGCTCAAATACCGACCAAATATGGCCGACGTGCATTATAACCTGTAAGTTGATATTTCTTAGTAAATTACTGCATAGTCACGAGTGTAATTGTAGAATTGAATTAAGACTAGTTGATTTTTTATCGATTCATAACCAAATTAGACTATTACTACGATCCTAACAAACTCAGTAAAACAGAGGGCATTTCATATAACGGTAACTAAAAAATACTCATATTTCAAATACCTGTTTAATAATTAATATTATTTAACGGGAATTAACGCGATCTCTTATTTAGGGTATTACATACCTCTGGTTTGCCTGACGTTTCGACCAGGTTGCACCGGCCGTGGTCACAGGCTGACTGGCTCATCGGCGCACGCCCTCCGTCGTCGAATCCGTGAAGTAGAAGGCTCTTCATCTACCCGCACATTTTCGATATTATTTTTGTGTCGCCATGTACCGTCACATACCACACTAACAGTGTCCCTATTCTGTAAGCAAACCGATGAGTCCCTATTCTGGTGTTTAACCGATTGCGCAGAAAAGCGAGGTGGTATGTTTTTTAACACTGGATTCCACGCTGTAGATAATTTAAAACCATCTTCCCGATTGAAAGTTTTATGCTTTTTAATCTCAATCGCTTCACGTACAACTCTTGAGTAAAAGTGACGTTCGGTGGAGAGGACTTGCGTGCGGTGAAATTCAATCCAGTGGTTGATGCCTGCATCGAGTGCATGTTCTGCAATCGCTGATTTGCTCGTCTGTCGGTTCTTCACAGCAGCGATATGCTCTTTGACCCTTTCTGCAATAGTCCGCTTAGTTTGGCCTATGTATGAGCTTCCGCAGCTGCAGTCTATTTTATAAACACCCGGAGTTTGTAGTGGCAATGTATCCTTCGGTGTGCCGACGATGTTGTGAACCTTTATGCCTGGTGTGTATACTGTCGGAATGGAATATTTCTTTAGTACAGACCCGATCTTGTCCGTAACTCCCTTGACATAAGGCATATAGGCCGGTTGCCTGTTCACTTCTGGATACTTGCGTCTTATTTTCGGTTGCTTCCGTCCTCCTTTCACTTGATATCCGTTACCTTTGAGTACCTCCTGAACATGTTTTAGCTCCTGTTCTACATGTTCAGGGTCACAGAGATCGTAAGCTCTGTTTTTGAGTGAAGTCATAACAGATTGCAAGTGCCGGGGGTGATGATGAGACGTGGCGTGTAGGTATCTGTCCGTATGAGTAGGTTTACGGTACACACAGTGTGACAAGGACCCATCCGATCTCACGGCTACTTTAACATCTAAGAAGGACAACGACCTGTCCGTCTCCATTTCATATGTAAACCTCATTTTGGGGTGAATAGAGTTCAGATGTTGTATATATTGATCCACTTCTTGTTTGTTTCCTTTGACGATACTGAAAATGTCATCCACGTATCGCTTCCATAGCTTAACGGTATTCGGGCCGAGATTTAAAGCCTTCTCTTCAAAATGTTCCATCCAGATGTTGGCCAGTACTGGGGCTACAGGACTTCCCATCGCGACACCATCAATCTGGAGGTAATGTTGACCTTGGAAAAGGAAATAGTTGCCTTCTAAACAGTGTTCAAGTAGATCCATATAGTTTAAGGGCAGCTCGTTGCCTCTCAGTAGGTCTTTTACGACGTTTAGGCACTCCTTTATTGGAACATTGGTGAAAAGCGACTCCACGTCAAAGCTCACCATGACGTCATCCGGTTCCAACGTCAGATCTTTTATGATTTGTATGAAGTGCCGTGAGTCTTTCACAAAAGACGGTGTTTTGCCTATAAGTGGTTGCAATACAGAAGCAACGTGCTTTGCTAGATCGTAAGTAGGAGAAGCAATTTGACTTACAATCGGCCGCAGCGGTACGTCAGGCTTGTGTATCTTAGGCAGACCATATAATTTCGGTGGCTGGTGTGACTTTGGTTTGTACAGTCTGTTGTACTCGTCTTCTGAAAATAGGTCCTCATTGTCCCGGATTAGAGATCGTATTTTTCGCGTTACTCTGGCCGTGGGGTTGTATGTTACCGGTTTATAAACCTTATTATCACTCAACAGTTCAAGTATTTTGCTTTTGTAATCAGTTGTATTCATCACCACGGTAGCGTTTCCCTTGTCGGCCTTAAGCACTAAAATATCCTGGTTATCCCTAATGTTTTTTAGTGCTTGACGCTCTTCGATAGTGATATTACTAGCCGGAAGCTTTGACCGACGTAATATTACCGCAACGTCCTGTCTTAGGATATCGGCATCGCCGGGCGGTACTTTGTTCCGTGTAATCGATTCCTCGACGCTACTGATTACATTCTCGAACGGTATTCGTTTAGGTGTCGGAGCGAAGTTCATACCTTTAGCCAAGATGTTCATTGTTGTATCATCTAAACTCACGTTTGACAAGTTTACAACGGTGTCCTTCGATCTCTCGGGTACCCCGGGTGACGCTTTATTTTCTGTATACCGTCGATTATATTCCTTCGAGAACTTTCGATCAAAATTTTTACTACATAACTCGAAGGTACGACTCGCTTGTAAAAACGTAACCCGGTCACACAAATCATAGTCCGATTGAGATAGATTAACACTGCACTTTAATTGTAACGCATATGACTCCCTCTGTATATACTCCAAATCACTGTGTTTGTTTCGAATTAATTGTCTCAGGAGACGTGCACTCGCGTTTTTTAGAATTTCACGTGAAAATGCGATATCACTACGCGGTTTTATTCGAACACACGAAGGTAATAAGTCCCAATCGCGACACTTCACAAGAAATATCAACGATGTTTCCATTCGCGCTCGTTTTTTACGTAAATATTCTAGGTGACGCACTTGTTTTGCAATTTCCGACCCGTAGCGGTTTGCTATACTAACTTTTAAACTTTCGCGTTCCATGATAATTAATATTATTTAACGGGAATTAACGCGATCTCTTATTTAGGGTATTACATACCTCTGGTTTGCCTGACGTTTCGACCAGGTTGCACCGGCCGTGGTCACAGGCTGACTGGCTCATCGGCGCACGCCCTCCGTCGTCGAATCCGTGAAGTAGAAGGCTCTTCATCTACCCGCACATTTTCGATATTATTTTTGTGTCGCCATGTACCGTCACATACCACACTAACAGTGTCCCTATTCTGTAAGCAAACCGATGAGTCCCTATTCTGGTGTTTAACCGATTGCGCAGAAAAGCGAGGTGGTATGTTTTTTAACACTGGATTCCACGCTGTAGATAATTTAAAACCATCTTCCCGATTGAAAGTTTTATGCTTTTTAATCTCAATCGCTTCACGTACAACTCTTGAGTAAAAGTGACGTTCGGTGGAGAGGACTTGCGTGCGGTGAAATTCAATCCAGTGGTTGATGCCTGCATCGAGTGCATGTTCTGCAATCGCTGATTTGCTCGTCTGTCGGTTCTTCACAGCAGCGATATGCTCTTTGACCCTTTCTGCAATAGTCCGCTTAGTTTGGCCTATGTATGAGCTTCCGCAGCTGCAGTCTATTTTATAAACACCCGGAGTTTGTAGTGGCAATGTATCCTTCGGTGTGCCGACGATGTTGTGAACCTTTATGCCTGGTGTGTATACTGTCGGAATGGAATATTTCTTTAGTACAGACCCGATCTTGTCCGTAACTCCCTTGACATAAGGCATATAGGCCGGTTGCCTGTTCACTTCTGGATACTTGCGTCTTATTTTCGGTTGCTTCCGTCCTCCTTTCACTTGATATCCGTTACCTTTGAGTACCTCCTGAACATGTTTTAGCTCCTGTTCTAAATGTTCAGGGTCACAGAGATCGTAAGCTCTGTTTTTGAGTGAAGTCATAACAGATTGCAAGTGCCGGGGGTGATGATGAGACGTGGCGTGTAGGTATCTGTCCGTATGAGTAGGTTTACGGTACACACAGTGTGACAAGGACCCATCCGATCTCACGGCTACTTTAACATCTAAGAAGGACAACGACCTGTCCGTCTCCATTTCATATGTAAACCTCATTTTGGGGTGAATAGAGTTCAGATGTTGTATATATTGATCCACTTCTTGTTTGTTTCCTTTGACGATACTGAAAATGTCATCCACGTAAAAAAAAAAAAAAAAAAAAAACCTGTTTAATAATAACAGCATTGAAATTTAGGGTCGAATTTGTAATTACTTTTTACCAACAAAAGTAATATCCGTAAAGTCAGATGAATACGAGAGAAATAACAAAAGGGACAAAGATTTGATGTGAAGCCCATATTATTCTAATCTCGATAACAACAAAAGTTTAATAATACATTCAAAAGGTCGAGAGTACCCGTAGAGGAGGATGAAATAATATTCGCCATGTCTCTCCCAAGGGACTAAAAAAGGCAAAAGGTCCGATCCCTATTAAGGACATCGGGAAAAGAAAATATTATAAAATATAATAAATGGCAGGCCACACCGCATTTGCTTCCTTGTGTTTTGAAAATTTGTTCCCTTGTCTGAAGTTTTCGGGGAAAACCAATAATGGAAGTTCTTTTTCAAAAGCGTTGTAGGGCTGTCAAAGATTTTAACATTAAAATAAAGAATTCTTATTTTTTCAATAGGTACTCCTTCTTTCCTTGATATTTATGGTAACAATTTTTGAAATAAGGCTAACTTCAGACCATGTACTTAAGTTTCTTTTAGAGTTTTTCATTCAATGAAGTTAGAGATAAGGATGAATAAGGTCGTCCCTTGACGAATAGGAAACTGTCCGTATTTTCCACTGTGAGGTTGTTGAGTGAACAACAACACAATCCTACACTTTTTTGTTTTTGTACATCTTCTGTTTCTGAAGGTAGTCAAATCAACCATCATAGATCTATATAGAACTATATATATAACACTGATATTTGCCAAAAAAGTATTTTAGACTGATAGATACTTTTTGTTAAAGCTTGGTGTCCAACATAGCAATGATTTCAAATTTAATGAAAATTTCTTGGTGAAATATGTCATATAGAATTGCACATCTTTAGTTTATAGTTATATTTACGATGTACCTACTTTACGCCTAAAACATTAATTGGACTTAAATTTTAGCATGGAAGAGGGACGTTATTACTAATAATTATTAAAGATTTTTTTTCCATTGTTACATGGTTTAAATTTATACTAAAGAAAACGTACGAAACAAGCGGAAATGTTGTACATTCCAGCAACTATACTGCATGTATTCGTTATTAGTAATTAACAGAAAAAAATGTGACATTTACCATTGTGAACCAGTCAACACTTAACGAAAAACAACGTGAAAAATGTATCATGAAGATTGCTTCTGTTTGTTATAATTTACTAGCTTTTAAAAAGAAGCCTATGTTATCGCTGACAATGTAGCTTTCCATTGGTAAAATAATTTTTGAAATCGGTTTTATGTTTAGGCGTGAAAGCGTAACAAAGGAACAAACTCACTTTCACATTTATATTGTAAGTATATAGTGTATACCCTGACCACATAGTTATAATCATCCACAAACTTTTAGAATCATAACTTATGTAGTAGGTGTTTATGTCGCTTTTTAAGAGATAATTATATAATGTTATGCGGTGAATGGTCTATAATTATAATGTATACAATTAACCTAGTCAATTAGTTTGCTTCATAACAGTTGATAGTGTTTATTCCCCACTACGTACGAAAATTTCATACAGACGATAAATTCAAAAGAATTAAATATTTGAATTTGGCAGTATATATAGCCAATATTTAGAATGTCGTTTCAATCGTTATTGTACCGATAGTCGTATCGTTTCCCAGACTGATGGATTGCCAAGAGTTTCACAAACAGCTTAAAAGCATTAGAAATTCTGTCTTTAAAGCTTTAACCACCGAGTTCTATGTAGGTTATAAGTTTGTGCTCTATAGCAAACCGACAAACATCATTTCCAACTTTATAACTTTTGAGAAACTTTTTAACGAAACTTTCGTATAAAACTTTTGCAATATAATATTCAGGATTAAGTTCGTAGTAGATTTCATCACCCAGACATTATAAGCCATTAACTGTTTCACTACCATCGCAGTCCGACTTTTTTCTTAACTTTTCATTAGTTTACATTACTTATAGCTTTCGTTTAAGGTCTATTATATAAATATATTCTCAAAATATAGGATTATATCTAAATCAAACTCATTGTGATATAAAATAGACAAGTGCAAATAAATTCTGAGTTTCAAGATATAGAGATTCTATTTTGTGTAAGCTGCTTTTATAGTTAAAAGTTTTGATATGATTTGATAGATATTATATTGGGTTAAAAGATCCCTTTTACCCAAACAACCCTTACATGATACCCTCACAGCTGTATTATACATAAAACAAAGATATACTTAATGAGTAAGGAAAGTAAACACTAAGGAAAACATATTTATCGACGTTTTGGTTTAATACATTCAGAATCTAAAATATGAGTTAGTTAAGCAGTTATAATAAGTTTCAAATAGTTGTTTGCTTTACCTAAAGGATAGACTAGACAACTACACCCTCACTGGTATAGAGAAGCATAAAGTACGTACATATTTTAATAATTATAATTACAATATAAAAAAATGGTTACAATAGATTTGCTAATTATTCGTAGAACATAATGCAGCAAAATACAATTTTCTAAAATATTACTAATACACACGGATAAAATAAATATGCCATCGCTAATTACATTGCCGTATAACAAGAACATTGAAGCGTCTACATAAAGTTGATTAATAAGATACTTATATGCTAATTAATGTATATATTAAACCGCTGCTGTCACAAAGCTTAAAGGGAAACAATACGCCTGCCTACCCTCTCGAAATGCGTGGTACTCGATCGATAGACACACAACGACGGCCCGTCCCATTAATTCACCGAGGATTCCACTTCTTGAATTAATCGGGTACGGTACTCTCTGTCCTGCCACCTAAGCGTTGGGTTTCCGAGCAGTTTCACAAATTAACGTCATGCCACACGATCATAATATAATTACTGGAAGAGGTCAAAAGGACTGGCGCTGGCATTATACACTCAGTTTGATAAGATCTTTGAGGCAAGCCTTCTTCATTCAAGGCAGTCCTTTCAATCAGTTTACGTTAATTCATCCTTGCGGTTGAAAAAGTAAATCTATAGGTGATTTAAGGATGTGTATAAGATAGTTGACATTTTATTATTAAAATGTTTAAATTCTTGTTAAAAAAAACTATCTCCAGAGCTCTATAATACGGAACACTAGCGACAACATTCAACATTCGCAAATAGAGTATTAAGGTTGTACTTAGTCTAACTATAATGTTCTGTAGAGTGGAGATTTTTTTCCAATCAGGCACTATATAATTATCATTCTCAATCATCACTATACAATTATATTAAAGGAAAAATCGACGCTCCTCTGCCTTTTCGGATTAAATTTGACACAAGTTTTGTTAATAACTAAAATAATATAAGCACTTACATATTTCAAAGTTTTATCTTCATACTGCTTACTTTAGCATATACAAAGTAAATGTAGAAACCATAAACCGTCCTATTTATGAGCGGGATCGGTGCAATCTCGGCTCCTGTGAAGATAATAGGTATTGTTTAGCTTTACATTTTGGTACGTCAGCCTCTTAGCTTGTTTGTATAAAACCCTGTTAATTTGGACAAGTAATAGTGGTGGGACACAAGATCGGATATTTAAATATATCAGTGATATATTGATTTTAAAGTAGATATACAAAGAGAATGGGATAATCTAGTCTTTATAGATGCTCTAGGCTTGTCTTTTAATAGAATAGAATATATTATATTTTGCAAATATGGGTGGTGTTACAGGACATGAAAGCTCAACCATATTTTAATTAAGTTGGCTAACAAGTGAAAGCTATACTTATAACAATATGTGTATTGCAATAACATATAAACTAATAAATATGATTTATTTTTCGATAAAATGAGTGCATTTTTATGTTTAAGGTATTATAGCAGTTTTAATGATTTCCTCATTATCTACGAAATAATAAATAATTATGTTTTTTTTTATAAGTATCACGGTGAACCAAAGTGATACATTTAGTTACGATCCATAAGTATATACCGCTTTGATTCTTATATGTATATTTATTTTAAAGACAACTCCCGCATTAGTAGTACATGAAATGAACACAAAGAACACCCAGACTCAGAACAACAATTTGTGGATCACACAAAGTGGTGTCCCATGTGGAGCCCACAACACTTACTCGTAGCGCAGTAGGAAGCGGCGTGGCTACCGCTTAAACACTACGCCATGCGTGCAGTCAATATATATAATATAATAATATACATTATTTGCACTATTGGTAATAAGCTAGTTTAACAAAAGTTTTTGCAAAATAATCCTTTGTTTAGTATGATTATACCTCCTTTACTGTGTCCCCATGTTTAAGTAGCTATCTGTACGTGATAATAGCCGAGCATGCGTTCAGGCGTAAGCTGAATAAGGGCGCATCATACATATCCTTATTCTATTAAGGTCATATGATATTACGCGCGTGCCCGATATCATCTTTAATATTGTACTATGCTTCTCTTGTAATCGAAAAAAGCTAAGCCTGTAAGTGAATACTAAACTGGAAGTCCTAAGTCGAATAGCGATTCAACATGATTCAATTAGATTTTATATTGATAGACTATCAACTAAAAAACGTTTAACATAGTGAAAACATAATACTTATTGTAATTAAGAATTTTTACATCAATATTTTTAGTCAATTGAAATCGTTATAACTCGAACTTAAAATAATAATAATATTTTCAGACATCTGACACACAACGCCATTTAGTCTCAAATTAAGCAGAGCTTGTACTATGGAAGCTAGATTGACTGATACTTATATACTTTACAATACAAAGAAAGTTTGAAAAATTGAGTCTTATATTTATAAAATTTATTTGAAACATAGATGATGTCTTTAAGTATTGTTTTTCTTGTTCTGTTTATCCTTATGCAAACCATAAATCTAGAGTAGATTGCACAGGTAGGTAAGTAAGGGTTGTAGTAGATGAGATCAAAAATATAGCCACAAAAAAGTAAATTTGAGTAAATTTGAGTCTTGAGATATATTATAGTATTAAGAAATTGTATTTTTCAGACTCAACATAATAAAAGTCAGAACAAACTACAATAAGTTACTATCAGTATAAGATCTGAGAGCTAAAAAATTGCTATAGTGATAATAGTCGACAGGCTTTCTACAGAATCCGTCAACTAACTCGTTAGCACCTCTTACTCGCGAGAACGGCATGATAAGAATAGAATCCCTCATTACCGGGAAACAATGAAATTCACAATGAATGTTCTTTATAAAATAATTATTCCAAGTAGGGGCGAAGAGGGGGATCTTGAAACATAAGCATCGTGGAAATATTGTGAATTGTTACTTGAAATCTGATATAATGGACGTTGCGATTTCGTAGATTAAAATGCGAATAAAAATAAAGCAGTGAAAACTTCTTTTGGGCAACATTGTTGGGATTTCTCATGAAATCGTACCACTCAATCACATACTTGGCGTACGATATATCTATGCCTGCCGAAACATTAAGTATTTACTATCCGTCCAAGTATTTGTAGTTTGAATTCCCGATTCACCTAAAACGGTTTACATTAGTGATGGACATACACATGTAAAATTTCACACAGTAGGGTTGCCAGAAATGTGACCAAATAATAATAAATAATCAACTACTTATTCGACAAAATGTGAACAAAGTTTCGTGTTAGTAATATAAAGTAGTTATAACAAAGTGACCTTGGTAAAGTATAACAATGTACCAAAAGCCAGACGCTAGGAATTCCAAGGAGGTGATTCATAGCTTTAATCGATTCTCTACCAGACGAGAGACATTATTTTTGGGAACACTAGATATGTTTTAAAATGATTTTGAAATCGGTTTCCTAAGTGTTGAGCTGATATAACTTTACAACTCTGGTCGAACTCAAGAGTGACGAGTGAGTGAGTGAGTAAAGAGTTACGCGTTTGCCTATTATGTTTCAATTTAGGGAGTATCAATGGTAATCTCTTTATACCATTGTTTTTGCTAGCTAGAATTCAATGACAAGATAAAAAGAAGACGTAAGGTGGTAGTTTATTTTGCTCAGGGTAATCCACAGGTACAATTTTTCAGATGTATAAAATATTTTAGACATAGGATAGAAAATATAGACATAGGTAAGTTTCTTAATTACACATATTAATATTTATTTATCTTTAAAAAAAATATCTTAATTGTAGCTGGCTTATAAAGTGACAGAAATTATTAATATATAAATATTTGCATCATTAACTCATCTTCACCTATTTATTTATGGACATACATATATTTTTTGGAGGATTAATGATTATTATATAAGAGAACACTATAATACAGATTTGCGTATTATACACACATTATACTGTACACAACACACATATAATACTGTACACAGTATGCATATAGAATTACACATAATATGCACTTGCAACTAAAAATAAAATTCTAATCGAAACAAAAGCTGAACAACCCTGCAGTAAATCAAAGTTGTAGGGAAGGCGGGTGAAGCGAGGCGAGACTACATCGTCCCAATGGCGATAAGGCGTAGATTAAACTGGTGTTTACTCACACACATATTTAACATTCCCGCCATCTAGACTCGCGACAACGCTTACTTGGTATTTGCATACTTGTTTGTGAAACGATTTTGGTCTAGATCTGGACGCAAATACATGCAAATGCAATTTATACTGAATTTTATAATACTGGCAAATAGTAATTGCACACTAAATTTACTTTGCGATTTTTAGTTCTTTTCATTTGGTGTAAGTACCGAAATGGAATAATTGGGATCGTTTTGATAGTTTTTTTTTTGGTAGATTGTCTGAGAGCTATCCTGTTTAAGAGCAATGAAAGAATCTTAATAATAAAATATCATCTGGTAGCTATTGCCCGCGCCGTTGCTTTGAAAATGACGAACTTCCATATAACCGTTGCTCCCCTATTTAACCTCCTTAGAGGTAATCCAAAAATCATTTCTAGTTTCAAATTTGCAGCTTTAGCGGCTTAGACTCTGCGTTGATGAATAAGTCATTCAGTCAGGACAAGTAATTTTATATGTGTACATTTATTACACAAAACCTTTTCGAATACAAATTGTGACTATTTATAAGATTGTCTAATTCAATAAAAATACAGATAAAATAAAAAGTTTTGTACATTACCTGTTACAGATTATCTCTATCTCCATTTTACAAAATAGTGTGAGGTTTCAAGCTTGTTATATTCGAATTGGTATGACATCTCGTTAAATTCTCGACTGAAAGTATTCCCACTGGTTGCGCTCCTGGCTTTACCACGGACCCTTTCAATATTGCAAATAAATTGGGACTTAGATACTTCAGTCATTTTTAAGAAATATACTATGTATTATAAATAGATACATTTCTAAAAGGCATATGTAGTGCTTGTACTTTAAAGTGATTATACATTAATACGGCTATTACTGGAACAGCTACTTCAGTTTTGAGATAGTAGGATCTCATTGTAATTCAGAGTCTAAGGTTATGCCCAATAAGACAGTCTGGTTAACCACTTCTATTTTATTACCTTTTTAACATTTACACTAGTTTTTACTGGTTGGACATTTACTTTTATTTTTATCTAGAAACATGAAATTTTGTTCAAATGTTCCTTAGGTAACTTGGGTGTGCGCTAAGAAAGGATTTAAAAAATTCCACCCCTAAGGGTGCAAAATGAGAGTTGAAAATTAAAATGAAATTTCGTTATTTTTGGTAGTGGCGCTTTCAAACACACAGTAAATAATCTTTAGATTTTATCTTCTTTTATACATAATCTTAATTCATTGTATTCTCGACGATGTCTAATGCCGACCATCACGTGGATATAGTCTGGGGCAATAGTTGAATAATAAATTATTAGTATTAAACCACACTGTAAAAGTGGAAAAGACATTCTTCCACTACTCTGGAAGAGCTGTTGATCACGTTTCGTGGAAAGCAGATTGTAGAAGTAACGAAGCAGGATGATAAAACTTGTTCTTGGAAAAAAATAACCTATTATTTGTTATTACAAAAAAGAAGTTTATTATTGCTTTCCTTGTTTACGTTTTCAAAT
The DNA here is from genome assembly GCA_902825455.1 of Arctia plantaginis. Classification (NCBI taxonomy): domain Eukaryota; kingdom Metazoa; phylum Arthropoda; class Insecta; order Lepidoptera; family Erebidae; genus Arctia; species Arctia plantaginis. Next base: position 10,818,637 of record CADEBD010000337.1, read on the forward strand.
TACCCAATCCTCTCATATTTACTTCATTTCCGAGAAATCCAAAGTCCAATCCAAGACCCAAATTCAATCTAGGTTCTTTTATTTTAATGATTAAACCCCATTCATTTCACGATTTAATTAATAGTAAAATCCAAGATAAGAAAGTGAATACTATCTTCAAACTAAGCAGAGCTTGTACTACAAAAGTTAGATTAACTGATAGAATACTATTATACTCTTTTTTTGTAAATACATACATATCATACATAGAAATCACCCAAACTCCGAAACAAATATTCGCATATCATACAAACAACAAAGTTAATAGACATATTGCAAATGTCTATTAACAAAGTGATAATGTTTGCAGTTCAACAGCGTTTGGATTATTAAATATGGATTATTGATACTGGAAAGATTCTCTAGGTTATTGTATCCATCTATGACAATTTACATCTGACAGCTTTCATGGTTGGTAGCAAGACCCCATAAAACTCCTATCCCTGGTTTCAGCTCGATGTGTTTCAAAACGATAAATTATTATTTATGTAACCAGGGACGACTAATACGATATAACTACAACAGAAAATATAATTATTAACAATGTTTTTATATAATTTCATGAAACCTTCTAAAATTAATTACCTTCCTTAATTTTACCTTTTTATGAAGTCCTCTCATCGCAGTCCCTGTGTTTTAAATACAAAGGTCTTTTAAACATAATTTACTTAAAATGTAGACATTTTAACATTATATATATATATATTAACTTTCATTAGTGAAAACGCTATTACTTTCAGTATACATTGATTTTAAAGTAACTTGAAGGTAAATCTATTTCAGTGTTTTTACCCAATTAATATCCTTGAGGTATTGATTTTTTTTATAGCTTCAACGATATCGACACACCATTTTAAATTCGTTATAAAACTAATTTAATAGCTGACCGCACGGATGTTACTGTGCTGAGTGTTGTTGGTTTGATCCCCACACGGCACGACACAAGAGAGACACCCTATTTTAGATCTAGATGATAAGTTTGTAGTAGTACTGTTGTTTTGGTCCTCTCTCCGAAATTTGCTCAGTTGCTGAACCAAAAGTGTTTATTTCCGTTACGGCTACGGATCAAATTCACGAGTAATCTCGTCTCTGTTCCCGGATGCAAGTGTTTATAAGCTATATGAAGAGAGCCTTTTGATTGTGTGAAGAGGCCTTTAAAGTATCTTTTACCGATGTCGCATGAGTTAAAATTGATTTTGTTTTATTAATCTCTTCTGGGCAGAATCAGAGATTTAAGACGAAAAATTCTGTTTAATTTTGACATTGAATTTGAATATTCATAAGAAACAACATTATTTTCTGGAAAAAATCCTCTATGTGCCATCTTGTTTCCTTGCTTACTTTCGTACTTCCGTGCTTCCGTGTGATGGAGGCTATTTATCACGTGGGCGTCGTAAGAGTTAACTCTGCAGGATAACAGCACTGCAAAGATAAGGCAAATTTGAAACAAACCCTATACCAACCCGTCTGGCCTGCGTAGTATAGTAGGCATAACTCTCATTTCTAAGGAGAGGTCTATGTCCAGCAGTAGTCTATTAAAGGTAACCTTAGCCTTTAATAGTGTCAAGATACAAGAAAGCACATCATTATCATCAAATAATGATGTGCTTTCATGTATCTTGACAACATTTATGCAATTTCGCAATGATCACTTGATCAGTTAAGGTTGGAAATCGTAACTCACGTTCGCATTTACAAGATTAGAATTAAATTTTATTAAAACAAAACTCAGACATCTTATCGGATCAATCTTAATCTTTATTGTACACTTTTAAGAGATCGTATAATTTACGAAAATTGAATTCATTACTCATATGGGCCTTCAAATAAAACGATCTGGTTTAACATATTTATAAGAAATTTATTTTTAAAGATAAATTTATATTTTAAGATATATTTGCTAGCGGAATATGTGTGTTTATAATAATAATACGTAGTTATATAGAAACAGGTCTTACCAACCATTATCAACACATTCCATCATAAAATATCTACAAATACAAACATAAGAAAAAAAAACTACGCCCATCAAATAACTATATTCAAATAAAATATAAGAATAATTAAGGAAAATGACGAAAAAGTCAAATAGTATAAAATTAATAATTTCCATATTAATAAATTTTAACTCCTATGCATGTCAACAATATTTACATCCAATATCCATCCATCCAAATACTTAATTAATAAATCTATCTAAATATTTATATTTCTTCTTAGTTGTTTTGTTTCAGTTTTTATAATAAAAATGAAAGAGTATTCTACGATTAATGGTAATGGAATAATATTACAGATATTATAATATAATATAGGAAAGTTAGATCTTTAATATTTATACAATCATGACACAACATTTTAGTAAATTTCAATTCGTTCGAGTTAGTATAAACGGACCAAAAGAGCTTATTCAAACAAATATTAGACAAAGTTGCAAGAGTATTATGAATTCCAATGATAAATTAGAAGGATAATAAAGATAGTGTTTTGTTGCGTAAATTACAACTAATTTAAGCGTCCCAGTAAACATTAATTCCATTCACAATTTGTCACCTCGGTTAAGTCGTAGAATGTCGGTATCGCGTGACGATGCGGTGCGACGCACCGGCCATCCGACCTGTTTCGTGAGCATTCACTGCATAAATTACTTACAATTTATCCAAGTAAAGTTTGCGTCGTTGCTCAAACGTGCCAAATTAAACAAACGTTCTGTCATCATGATTTATACAATGTTAACACTAACAAACCGTATCTGAATTTAATTTATCGCACCTAGACCCCATGTGAGTGCGTCCGTCCTTTATGAATTATTTGTTTTCTTTAAACACATAGGTTTTACTCGCATCATTTTTTATAGCCCCGTGATTTACGATTAGTTTATTTGTGAAATTTTTATGCAGATTTTATACATTCGATGACTTATGGCATTTATTTATATTTTTTATTGTTTGAGTTCTGTTAACTCCAGGTAAGAGCGTATTATTTCCATGTGTAAATATGGATGTTTAATTACGGTAATTAACTTTTTCTTTTATAATTATATTTTTAACAGTGTCGATCTAACCTCTGTCTCATAAACACAGTAATTATATGGATAAGAAAAACTACCGAAGAAGAATATTTTCATCTGTTGACGGGCCTATTGGTCTGGCGATTAGTGTTGCTGAATGCAAAGCCTTTGCCGTTTCGTTTCGTATGTTCGATCCAATTCCGTATGTCTATATTATATTCGATTATATTCGATCCAATTTCGTATGTTCGATCCAAATCCAACACACATAAAAGTGTGTGATCATGATCATTTGTTCTGTATTAGCCTCGAAATGTTTTTTTTTTTTTTTGTATTTAGGTATGTTCTTAATGTTTATCAGCAATCTGGTTACCGTAGCACATGCTCTGCCTACTTTGAAATGAGACATAGTTGTTTGAGATGTGTATAGTTAATATTATTATATTATTGTTCCTAATTGCCATAGATGAATTTACTTCCAGTAGTCGTAGTAGTCGTTCATTGTATTTGTTAAAATTTAAAACGTATATTCAAATAAATAAATCCAAGTGTATACGCGTGCAGTTACTAGATATCTCTTTGAGCTACATGTATTACTATTACTAAAAACAATTGTTTAGTTATATCACGTTTATATTACACTATCCATATTTACGTAAAACAAGCTAACGTTTGGGTAATTGATATTTTAATTAGAAACCTTGTATTGATCATTATATTTTAATTATATGTATTTATCTTTCGACGACATGCAGCCTTTACTCTGTCTATTTCCTTTCACGGTCTCCCTTTCCCTTTTAACATTATCTTCTTAAACTTTCATTCAGTCTTTCAACACTGCAATTCATTCCACTCGCCCTTTTTAAAATTTCGTTACCATAATTATATTACCTACTTTGTGTAACGCTCTACTTTTTTAATAATTTGGGTAAGTTAAAGTTTGAGAAGAACCTCCCTTACCAACAAGTATCGTAATACGACCCACCCTTGACTCTATAGTAAAAGAAAATACACTGAGGAAACTAGCACATTACTGTGTAAATTGCGTTAAATGAGAAAGGCAATGGAACACCACACCATTAATTTCGCACGAAAATTCGTTTTACGTGTTCCACGTTAACAGGTTAGTTTTGTAGGATGACTAAGGTTTTTAATGTTCAACGCTATTTCAAAAAAGATACAAAAGATGAGTGTTATAACTGTTATAACTATGGTATCTGTGTGTCTATGTGTCGGTTTAGGAGTTACGATGCCGCATCATAACTCTTAAACGGATGGACCCATTGTGATGCTTTTTTTGTTTAATTCAATTGGTGAAGATCACCAGCTCGTTTCTTAGTTGACGAAAGGAACTCATTTACGCAACTCCGATTGCTTTGGAATTTAGTGTTAACATTATATACACCTTTAGTAATATTTTCACGATATGGTAACCCTGAACTGATGCTGCAGCGAAACCTTGGGTTGATGCTAGTGTCGGAGGTGTTTCAAATTTTTAATTTGTGTTATATCTTTTACAAAACTGTTCCATAAACGAAACAGAAAAACTATTGCATCGATAAAACTTCTAATTAGTCGAAAGCTAAAAAATATTTTACATCATTAACAAAAAAGTGTTATTTGCTTTGTTTGTCCATTATGGAGAACTGTGAAGCACGATAAAGAAATACTAATTATAATAGTCCTAAAAGAGTGGTACTCACATTTACCTATGAATTAGATAGATGTAGTCAGTCCGTACTAGTGTCTAACTTCTAGTTGTAGCTATTATATGTTTTATTTATTGAAGATTGAGCAACGTGTAGGTAGTTAAACTAACTGTACAGCAGTACATAAATATTTAAAAATTATAAAATGTTTCTATATTTAAATCTCTCATTTAAATTAATCGTAATGGTAATGTAAACATTATATCAAAAACTAAACATACTATAAAACGTAATAACTCGCTGTTTAAATGTAAATGGAGTCCTACACGTCATGCCATACGTTTTAGCATGCTAAGCTTTGTTGTCACCGTAATGGAATTTAACTTGATGTTTATCACTGATGGTAACTAAAAACAGTTCTTTATATAATCTGTTATTAAAATAATGATTACAATCACACAAGCAACGAATGGCTTTTTATTGTCATTTACTATGAACCCGATTATAATTATACATCTAATCGTTAATTTTAACTAACGTTACTAACGGTGCCTAAAGAACAAAATGACATAATAATCGCAAATTGCCAAAAAAGCGGAATCTCAGAAGCGCACACCATCAAAAATGCAAAATGTCGAAACATTTACATAAACAGGTTAAATGCTCGGATATCGATTTTTACTTTATTTTTGAACAATAAATATTTAAAGCATATTTGTGTATAAATAAAGAGGTTAGAGGACTCGGACTTTCTATTAATATCCAATTCGTGTTACAGGCAAGCTATCCTGACCTGTTGTATAGTCATAAGCAATATCCCTTTCCTACCATTTATTAAGTAAGTAGGACTGAAATTATAGTCATTTTAATTTAAACCGTTTAGTCTTTTGCTCTGGGAATATCGGCATGAGTCGTAATCTTCAATATGCGCACCATCTTTATGCCGATGACTATAATATCAAGGCCCGACAAATGATATAAATGAGGCCATTTTAATGGTTAATAATGACCTGGTGGTCATTGTTATATGACTCTTATACTATTAGCAGTTGGGCTGATGAGTTTGGTTTGCAAGTGAATCCAGCGAAGTGTCTGGAAGGATGGATACAAACTGTAACCCATTACTTATAACGGCGTAGTCATTCCCTTCAGTCTCTCTGTTAAGAACCTAGGCCTATTTATCGACTCCAAGCTCAGCTATTAAACCCAGGTCCTCAGCGCTAGCCAGAGAGTCACAGGTACTCTACGGACCTTCTATCGGCTTAAAAGCCGAGACAAAAGCGATGCTAATACAGGCCCTTATTGTTCCTATCTTGGATTATGGTGATGTATGCTATTATGACCTGAATGCAGATCTCAATAAAAATGACCGCCTTCTGAATAACTGCATTCGATTCATCTTTAACCTTCGAAAATTGAACTGTATCACGATTCGTCAGTGAGGTCAGCTGTTCACCACCCTCTATTCCATACTCAACTCACCTTTTCCCTCCGTACCTGACATCCTCATTTGAATTTTTTTATGTTCCAATCACAACAGAACCCTCTACTCTTCGTTCCTAATCCAATCTCTCCTCCTCTGGAACGCTCTACCTCTGGAAATCAGGATAGCACTCAGCGGTCCCTCATTTAAGACGAAAGTCCGAGCTCGAATTCTCGATACTCTAGCAGATTCATCACATCACTAAAGTGTTATATAGTGTAGATATTTAGACGGCGAGTGCGCATGCCTGGTCTGTTATTATTAACATAAATATTTGAGGTAGAATAATGGCTAATCACTTTAGTATGTATTATATTTATCTGTAAGTCAATTTTATTTTATTTCAAAAGTAACCAAAGAAATTGCCTGCTTGAAAATTATATAGCACAAAACACAGCACTACAGCTTCTGGCTGAAAGGATGTAGATGATAATGACCTTAATTGCTGTCGTCACGGTTGAAACACACTTCTTTCCTGCAGGCCATATAGTACAAAAGAATATTTACTAGAAACTATATATAAACATAAATATACGCGCTCAAACTTTTCTAAATTCTGAGTAGGCAGAGATAGCACCAAGTTTGTTTACTACAATTAAATCTGTCCGTGTGGTGACGGATTAAGAGTACAGAGTGTCACCACCCCTATTCATCCCGTGGGTGTCGTAAGAGGCGACTAAGGAAGCAAACTATGCAGGACAACAGCACTGCAGAGAGAAGGAAAACTTGAAACCAACCCTATACTTATCCGTCTGGCCAGCGTGGTATAGTAGGCCAAAACCTCCTTCCTAAGGAGAGGCCTATGTCCAGCAGTGGACTAGTAAAGGCTGTTGATGATGATGATGACGATGAATTAAATCTTGTATATTAGCCACCAGGTTTCGATTAATTCTAACCTGCCCTTTCTTCAAAACATCAACTATTTAATAATGATATGATCCGAGTGGTTGGGCAGCCTTTCTTACGATTTCTTCCAATTACATGCATTTTATACTTGTGTTTGCACTTATTTCTTCTTCCTACCCAAAACTACATCAGCAAATCCTTTTCTGTTCTCGTCATTATGTTTTCTTTCTATCAATCAATCTTACTTCGCATATATTTCGTAGTGTTCTCATCTTAACAGCATTTATTCCATTTTGTCAATTTCTTCGGTAATGTATACCACTCATAAATCAATGAAGCGCGCAATTGGCTATTGAAAACTACCAGCATTTTATCTTCATCCAAAATTTCCTTTGCATCTTTCACCCCTTGAATGTACAACGAATTTGTAGAATAAGTATAATTAATTTATGATTTAAATACAAGACAAAAATGTGTTCCAGTGTTTTTTTTTGTGTAAAAGATTTATTTTCATTATCTACAACAATATTGCTGCCAACTGCTACCATTTGTTTAGCGATATGGCTGTATATTTGTGCATATAGTCATCGCCCTTTGCTTTGTCTTCAGAAGAATTTAAAAAAAATGTATGTTATATTAGAATGTTTTCATTAAAACGAACAAACTTTGTAACATTTCAATTTTAATATAAAATAAGGTAAAGTACTCAAGTATTGGTACTTCAATAGAAGGGTATATCTAATTTGTAATTAAATTCTCATAGAAGCACAAATAACATTCTATAATATTTAAGAGAATATCAGTCCTTCTTTTTACAGTAATTGTCGACCTAATTAAATAGTCTTTTTCAAATTTCATAAGCTAATTATATTATACTATATTATCTCACACACGGCCGTCTGATCCCAAACTAGGCAGAGCCTGTAGTATGGTAACCAGACTGCTGATAAACATACTTTACACCTAGACACAACAAATGATCGTTCTCATCACACAGCTATTTGTCTTGGGTTGGTTGGTTGGGTGGGAATCGAACACACAACCTCCGGCTTAGCAGTCAGGGTCACTGACCACTAGACTAACAGGCCCATCGATTCAACGTACGTGTATTTTTGAAAGTGATTCAAGTATTAGCGCAAACAAGTTAGTGAATGTTAATGGAAAAAACACGCGACTCAAATGTGTTAAGTTTTTCTTTTTCATACTTAAATTGTTTTACTTTGATATTAATTAAATAAAAGAGCCATTACTGTTCTTTTTAAAAATTATTAATATTAAATTTGCTGGTACAAATAAAATAAATCAATGTTACCTCATTTTGGAAGCATTTAATAATAAGTTTATCTATTCGCGAATATTTTTGCTATAGAAATAATAATAAACCGTTCCACATAATGCATGTTTTGTAGGGTTTATATTTAAGTTGCAGGTGTCCATTGACGGCGGTAGTGCCATCAAAATACCCGTTGACTTGTCTGCCTCCTTATTCCATAAAGAAATATGTACATACATAGGTAAACAGTAACAAAGTGAAAACCTACGATCTGTGTCCCATCACTATGTTCCTTTACCTATCCTCTATTCCATCATAGTCTGCACTCATAAGCAAAGTTAACACAGAAAAGCAAATTATCGCTAACAATATATGTTGTAATTTTATTTGTAACTAGCTTGTGCTCGCGACTTTGTGCGCGTGGAATTTGAAAAGTGCTGCCTTAGTGGGTTCGATTCCCGGACCGGGTAAAATTTTATGGGGTTTTTCTGAATAAAAAGAAAAAATAGCATAAGTTACTCCTTCTATAGACAGGTGCCTTGTAGGAAAACATTATCAAAATCGGTCCAGCCGTTTTGAAGATTACCCGGAACGAACAGATAGACAAATAATATTTAACCTGGTTTTTAGGCATAGGTATCGGGCAAATAACCGTGTAAGCAATAAAAAATCCTATTATTTTGATATTACAAACAGACACTTCAATTTTATATTTTATTTATTTGTATAGACTAGATGTACCCTGCCACAGTTCACTGAATTGTAGTCGCGTTCATGAAAAATGAGGAATAAAAGTGACGCGAAATATAGATGAAAACAACGTTTAAAAGGGGTTGTTTGTCTTTTTGAAATTTGAGCTCAATCGGTACAGAACTGAGTTTTTGAAGCACGCACAAATCAAAATAATATTTAAATAAATATATATATTTTCGTGTTTTGCTGAGCACACTGATTCAGTGAATATACTTACAGAAGCCATTTAAATGATTCTTAAAACTTTTACATTTTTGTCTACCTAATGAAGTAGAAAATAATAAAATCATTGCAACTTAATTTTCACAAACACTCATTCAACAGACAAACTACCCTAGCTACTATGAAAGGTTTATTATAAAGCATTTTAATAATGACATTCGGACACCCACCCTACTTATAGGCTCAGAGCTCATAATTTATTGCTTTGTTAGATTACCGACACTTACCACAACACCTGCTCGCGATCAAGCTACCCATATATTTGTTGCCAAACTTGGTGTACAGAAAACTTACGAGTATATTATTTACTAGCTGTACATTGCCACAATTCGCTGTGGAATATTACGGTTGTCAAAATTTGAGCCCCATCAGTATAGAACTTTTGAGTTTTTGAAGCGGACACAAACCAATTTAGTATTTTATATTTATAGATAGATAGATTAGTTAAAGTTTTAAGTAAACTTTTCTACGGGTTAGAAATATTAAACCAAGCGCGCATCTGAAGCCATGACTAACGTTATCGTTTAATCCTACATTTCTTTATTTTCTATAGGTATTTAATTTTATTTTGTTACTACACTAATTATAATCTTTGTTACACTAATATTAGGTCCTTACATATAAAATTGGCGTTTTGTACGGGTGGAATATAAAGTCATTTTTTTTTGTAAAATATATTTAATTAATCAAAGTAGGCATACTTTTATTTTTACTTTGTAGTTGTTATCTATGCACTTTTGCCATCTCATAGGTAGTTCATTGATCCCTTTACTAAAAAAACCACGGGGGCGAGAATCGATAAACTCTTTGAAGGCGGTTTGGACTCAAATGTACCAGCTAAATGAATTAATAAATTTGAATTTGGAATTCTTAACCAAAGAGGAGATATTTCAGATCAAAGTGGTCAGTACGACAAAATGCTAATTTCATATGTAAGGACCTAATAACTCTTAATTCAATGTAAGCCTATTAAGCAGCTCTAACAAACTTCAAGTCAAAAATATGTTTCTCGATTATCACATCACTCGCTCCCACATATTTAATACGTACAAACTTCAACTTCTAATGCATAAATTACCGCCCCAAAACTGTTTGGGAGAGCTTTGAATGTCAACACAGCGCCAAGCTTTACCAAGGCTGTACCAACCGCACAAAAGCAATTTCAACGTTACAATAATTAGAAGGGAATTAGTAACAAATTATTGCTCGCGAAGAGAAGGTATAATAGCCCGACCGGTCTGGATGGTTCTCATTAGTGTATGTTGGTCCCACGTAGAAGCAGCCTCGTTGTGGCCCTGCATTATTCATGCGGACAATATTGCACTGCCGCATCTGTCTATAACACTGTACAGTTATATCAGATGATGTTTCATTAACGTTGACATTTTGCATTGTGTTCATGTAATAATATCATCCTTTGTTTGATTAAAAACTATTCGTATTCCAATATTTTGAAGAATAGCAGAGTTATTTATTATGTTTTTATAGTATTGTTGTGAGCATGTTCTGTATAGGACGTGTTCGTACGTGTACATTAATTTAATTGCACTCTACAAAATAACCATAGCATTTTACCTAGAGAAGTTAAAGAATTATAGGGAAAAATACGATAATAAATAGGGAAACGATCGAACATACGAGACCTAGGCCTTTTACTATTAAAATTAACGATTCAAGAAATATCTTCAAAAGCACTAATTATGTTTGTACGGCTCTATGCTTCAAAGCTTTTTACTCATTAATATTGCAGAATTAGTTAAGGTTTTAATTAAATGGAGCAAGTTCTATTAAGCTAATATAGTTTTCAAGTCTTACTCATATAAACGACAAAACTAAAATATGGTAAATAAAATCATCATAAATAAATGAAAACAGAAACACTTCTTTTCAACTTTTAAAATACTACCCCTATGGAGTTATTGTCTTTTCTGCAGCTGGTCGAAAATGTATGAATATTTTTATAATCATAATATTTTAACTTGCATAATTGTAAAACTAATATAGCAAGTTGTGCTTTTCGTTTTATTTTCATAATACTAATCTCCCTTAGGAGTGTGCACGAATTTTAGCAGCAGTTTGAACAACGTTTGATGAGCTATGAATTCAGGAGCAGCAAATTCTCATCACTAATTAGCACCAAATGTGGAACTACGAAACTCAATATTATCGGGGGAATATGAATGCTTTTGCAAGTTTGCAGCTCGTCGGCTGACTCAATATTTCATACGTCATATGAATATGTCACAAAAGGTGACTCCGAACGTGGCTGTGAAAGATGAATAGTATGAATAGAACGGATATACGACAAATAGTCAGTGTTCTTTATAAGCTCACTCACTGTAGATAGTCATCCGAGGCTGTTATTGGCAACATTTATGTCACCACTCTGAAAATTATTTGAAAAATAGCTACAATAAAGCTCTAATATTTTACAAAAGGCATATTGAAGACTAGCTATTGTGTTTTTATTTGTATAGCAAAAACAGTTTTTCATTTTCTATATGTTACAAATTTTAATAGATTATTACCCAGCCTTTAATCGTTGTTCACCATTTTAGTTAATTAAAATTCGTTCTCAGTCAGATGTCTCTTTCAAGGGTACAGTTACTAGGTTTCCTATTTTATTTGATTACAGGAATAGCTTAATGATTAAACTAGTCGGCTTATTATTTGCCACTATCTTGTGTGACTTAGATCATCATCCATTACGATATTTGGGTGTATCCATAATTATGTATCATTTACTTAAGCATGTAATATCTGATGAGGAAAAATGAAGGAAGGAAGGATTATACTTTATGCAAAAAATATAGCTCATTATTAAGTTGGAAATAAAATGACTCGTGACAAGGTTATTTGAGCATCATCATCTGAGTTACAACACCATCAAAGCAATTTGCAACAAAAAAATTATTCTACCTTTTCACTTAAATAGTCTTCTATTGAACCATAATATTTAAATCTGAAAACTAATTTGAATTTATTATTTTATGATAAATGTATATTCTATACCTTTGTTACAGGGGAATATTGCTACAAAACCAAAGACGGTACAGCGATGCTATCAAAAGTTTCGAGAGAGCAATTTACTTTAGACCTTCAATGGCTCGTGAGTACTTGAGATAAATTAATTATTAAAAACAAAGCCTCCATAGTATTTCTTCATAGCTCTTATTAATAATTTGATTGTCCAATCAAATTATTTTGTGGAGAGTCGGCCCTCTCCTCATTTTCTTCTAATTTTAGTTATTGTTTTAAATATCAAGGGTTCATTGTTCAATATCACACAAAAATTTCTTTAAAAAACAATTGAACAATGAAACTTATAATTGTAAATGCCAGCCAGTTTAAAATACATTATTTTAAATGTTTTAAACGACTTTAGTAGATTGGAATAAAGTTGGTTGTTTCCTGTTGTCAACTTCTATATTATTATTTTTAAACTTATAGGTAAAACGATATTAATAGTGTGGGTGTATTTTATTCTGTCATAGGTGGAGAAAGTTTAGTTTAATATTCAGTTTTGATCGTACTCGTAGTCAGCTATCTCTATTAAATATTTAAATATAAAGTCATTTTGGTATACTGAGCTTGGTAAGGATATTATTTTAAATTACATCTCTGTGTGAATTTAATTTAACAAATATTTTTAGTGGCGTTCGTTAATCTCGGAACATCTTTGATGGCTGACGGACGTCTGGCTGAAGCCGCGAGTGCACTCCGGGCCGGTTCTCGAGCCGAAGGTGTCCGGGTTCGTGATCGGAGGGAACATGACGCTGCAAGAGTGTCAGCCCTCGTACAGCTTGCAGCACTACATTCACAACGGGGGCATTGGCATAAAGCCCTTTCAGCATACAAAGAAGCGCTACAAATTCTGCCTGACACAAACACACCCATCGTTGGCTGGACGCGACATGTAAGAGAATCTTCTAAAATTAAGGCACGTCAAATTTTAACAACCATAACCGACAGCTACTCTCACACTGCTGGTACTGGCTCCAATCCAAAATTTTTGGATTGAATACTCTGAAACAAGGAACAACGTCATTTTACTGTCAATTTTTTTTAAAGGATACGTACATTTTTGTTTTGGTAAAATAAAGTACTAAATAATAGAAAAAAAACTATCTATAGTACTCACTCCAAACTTTATGAAATTATCTCATTTAAAGCGGATATTGGAACGAAGTTCCTTATCGCGCGTTGTGAAAGGGGGCTAGACGGAAAAAATCCTTACGAAAATTTGTCACGACACTTTTTAATATAAATTGACGTCTAACTTTGGATACCATACATTAAATTTGCTTTAACGTTCGCCAACGTCCATACCATGTTGAATACACCGGTTCTCGTCCGATCACCGAAGTTAAGCAACATCGGGCGTGGTTAGTACTTGGATGGGTGACCGCCTGGGAATACCACGTGATGTTGGCTTTTTGCTCTTTATTTTCGTGTCATCTTGTCAGACATTTAGCGCCATCTATCGAATAGATAGGAAATCATTTCGCAAGGAGATTTTACCAATGTATAAATTGTTTTAATTGTTTTTAATATGTAGGTAATAGCCGCTTTCATAGATGGCGTTGTAATTAAAATCGTGTCAAATCAGTTTTACTCGATCGTCACAACTTCGTCCTATCGGGTGTCCCACGACACCACACGGCTTTTTTATTATATAAACACTCAGGCTTATATTCCTGGAAATGTAAGCAGAGGCTTTCTAAACGCCCACATCTAGCCAACCACAATTTAATATAAACTCACGTAATAGCGGGCAAGCCTATTGCCTTCAATCAATTGTTTCAGTAATAAGATGGGGAAATTGGGAGTTCAATATGACAATTAGACAGGAATGTAATTATGAGAAATGTGTGTTACACAGATAGATATGGATATGCGAGCAACAGCTCGTGTGGTGGCTGATTAAGAATACGGAGTGTCACCACGACTATTCATTCCATGGGTGTCGTACGAGCTCAATAATTGAGCAAACTACGCAGGACAACACCACTGCACAGAAGGAAAACTTGAAACAAATCCTATACCCCGTCTGTCTGAAATATAACCCGTCTGGCTAGCATGGTATATTAGGCCAAAACCTCCATTCTAAGGAGAGGCCTATGCCCATCGCTGGATTAATAAAGGCTCTCAATGATGATGATGAGCAATAGCTCAAGCAGATCAAAGTCGCATAGATCCAATCTTTAACCGTGGGTAATCTTATTGAACAACAGTGTCTACATTTTTCTTTTTTTTACAGAGCGTCCTGTCGATGGTGGGAGAAGTCTATGTTCAGCTGCAACAGTGGCCCTTAGCTGAGAACAGTTTAATATCAGCATTGGCATCATCTCCACACCATGCAGGGACGCACGTTACACTAGCACAAATACTTGCTAGAAATGTGAGTTCATAGAGTTTTGACTTGGTAAATTTATTTATTATCATTAAACAAATTTTGACACAGTAAATTTTGATTGTGACGGTAGTCACTTTTTGTACTTTTTAGCCACTATCTGTACCTTTAGCTCCTATCCGCGTATTTTCACGAATCTGTCTCCGAAAAATGCTCAGCGGAGGATATGAAAACGTCACTTATATTGAGCTTTTCTGTCGCACTCTTATAAAGCAGGCGATTTGTTTAAATCATTTTAAATGTGAAATGACTAATCCGTCTATTTCTGCATACTATCGGCAAAATTTGTTAGTTACTAGTTGCTCTTCCACTCGAAAGAAAACAAAAATACATGATTAACTTCTAACAGATATGCGCCGTCTTCAACAAATTTTTGTCCTTTGCCAGTGAGGCATTTTAGATTTTAGTTAAAATTGTAGGACAAAGGTTCGTAGCAGACCACGTCAGCCATGCTCGCAAGCCTTGCCTGTTGCCTTTACTAAATAATAATCACTCTTATTAAAGTTATTAAAGTTATTCCATCTCTGAAAGTTTTGGTATCATCAAGTCTTAAATATTCTGTAACTAGCTGGAACCCCCGACTTTGTTCGAGTGGAATTTAAAAATCGTTGCCTTAGTGGAAGTAAGGTATGCGACTGCAGTCCATGACGCCTCGAGTTCGATTACCGGACCGGGAAATTTTTATAGGGTTTTTCTGAGAGGAAAAATTACCTAAGTTACTGCTTCTATAAACAGCTACCTGGTAGTAAAATATTTTCAAAATTGGTCCAGCTGTTTTGAAGATTACCCGGAACAAACAGACAGACAGATAGACAAATAATATTTAAAGTGGTTTTTAGACATAGGTGTCGTGCAAATAACCGTGTCAGCATGAGAAAATCCCATTATTTTGACATTACAAACAAACACTTCAGTTTTATTAATTTGTATAGATATTCATAATACTGTAATAAAATACAAATAATAAAGAAAAACAATAAAAGAGATGATTAGTTAATGATTCACTATGACTGTGTTAAACTTTCGGTGGTATATAGTAAATTAAATGAGCAAATTATTACACAGTAATATGATTTGCAGCGAAAGCTTGCCTTATAAAAACACTAGAGTGAACGATAGAGCTAACCTGTCTACTCTTAGCGAGTCCATAAATATTTAATATAGCAATAAAGAACTTGCACTAAGTTGCTTACGTTCAACATGCCAGAGGAAAACAAATGGTTGATTTTTTATATCGACGGTGAACAGCAATAATAGTTGTATGTAAATGTTTACATAACATTGTACAGCTAATTTAGAGAAAATATATCCATTGTGATACTATCTATTTCCCGCGGTATCATCGAATAAAGCATTATAATATATTCTCTCGGGGGTGATATTTTAGTATTGTTAAATCTCGATTACTGTACTTGTGTTAAACACACTAACACACATTACTTTCTTCAAATACAAGATAATGCATAGTTTATATTAGTTATTAAGATAGATAAGTATGTATTCTCTATTGTACACCATGATAAGTTAACATACAATATAAAATACAGAAAAAAAAACAGTAGTAGAATGGGAGGCCTTGTCGCAGTCTGCGATCTTTTATAGGCAACCTTTAGATGGTCTGTTCCGTAAAGTCTATCCGATGGATATATTCCATCGGATAGACTTTACGGAACAGACCATTCTTCGTCTGTCGTCGTCGTTTGTGGTACAATATTCATTTACTATATACGTTTGGATATCACATTTCTTAATTTTATTTATTTTAATGTGTTTTGTTTATATTTGTTTAGTAAAATACCTATTTTATAGTATTTTTGTTGAATATAACGCTTAAACATGACGGCACGACACGCTCCGCGTAAAAAATCGAAGGTCAGCTGTATCGTAGTAGACTTAATGCTAACCCTAGTTTGGTAAAACAACAGAATACAAACAAATTTTAATCCGCCTAAATCAGTCTCAGAAACACTTTTTCGAGTCTTATTCAAAAATGGATGATTGGCAGGCAGCCCCCGCTTCTTCGGCACTTGAAAAAACCTTGCCTTTTATCTTATCTTTTATAGTGTGGAATAAAAAGAAGTTAAAAAAAAACAAGACAAAACACATGGACGTAACTCATTCTAACCTATGTTAAAACCTAGAAGGTTTTTAAAAATAAATATTTTTCTCTCCCTCTATTATATTTTTTTTACGTTATCGGCTATTTTTTCAAATCAATTTATTAGTTTCTAGACCTTTCTATAAACAAACGAATAGCTTTTTTCTATCAAAAATGTCCTTCTATCACGGTTCCAGATACCAGTACCAGGTGCGGGGTAGCTAGATCAAGGATAGAAATTAGTTACTGGTAGCTAATACCTGTCGATGGTGAGCTGAGCAATCTATTACGCTAGGATATTTGTTTTACCGATGAATTAAACATATTTAATAATGTGCATTTCCCTTTTTGAACTCAGTCTCCTTGTTTTTCATAAAAGTAAATATAACAACGTTAAGCAGTACGTAGAATAAATGATCGGTTAAACCATAGATTTCATAGTACATTTGGCTCTGAATGCAAATTCTCGGGTTTGGATTTCAGGATTCGTATGTAGTCTAGAAACGTTTTATTTTGCCATATAAAGTTTAGCATCAATATGTGCTAAAATGTTATTAATTTTGAATTTTGTTACAGGCTAGTAGAAGTATGGAGGCAGAAATGTGGTTCAAAAAAGCACTGACTATAGCACCTAATGATCCATCAATTAGAGATCAGTTTGGTAAGATGTTTTAAAAATTATATGAATGTTTTTAATTTGGTTCATTAAGCTGGAATTACCCATCGAATCCCGTACGGGATAGTCAGAAACGATAGAATTCTATGATCCCGACATACACTCGAGCCACGTTCACATTTATCAAACTTAGCCTGAATTACCTTCTTCTAATCTTAATAAAAGCCTACACTAGGACTAGACAGTTTTGGAATAAAATTAAAAGTATATTGAAATGGAAAATTAGATAAGAAAGGAATACAATAGAAGGAATGGGATATTTAACTAAAACTGTCCGTTGCTGGGAAGTTGGTGTACTCTAAAATAATTTTTCCTTTTTTTTATGGAAGCTGCAAACGAGCAGACGGGTCACCTGATGGAAAGTGATTACCGCTGCCCATGAACGCCTGCAACTCAGGAGTCATAAGCGTGTTGCCGGCCTTTGAGGAAGGAATAGGCTTTTTTCTTGAAAGTTTAAAGGTCGATTCGGTCTGGAAAAACCGCAGAAGATAATTATATGTTAATATTATACTGTCTTGTATTTTTTAATCTCATTCGATGTTTTTGTACACTAATCCGAGAAGACTGTGACTGTTTTGTTCCTATAAAAAGAATAAAAGGCAAAAAGATATCTCAGTCTTGGACATGCTTGTAAAATGTAGCAGTAAATTTTGTTAGGTATATTTATGAATAAAATATCTTAACCTTTTTAAGTAAATAGGACACTAGATGTTCCTTGTTAAATGTATGATGTATTTTTTTCATAATTTTTAGTATATCGACGGTAAAATAGTATTTTAACTTCATAATTCTCCTTCTATCTCTCCTCTTAGTATTTTGTACCTTATCTTTATTACTTGATTCGCTTTACCTGTTACAGAGCAGTATATTGAAAGAGACAAATCGGTACTCTATGAGTTGAAATCCTTTCCAATTACGTTCTTGAGGCACACTTTTAAGTAATACGCTTGTCTTTGACACTTCGATCTTTTCAACTGACTACCTCTTTTTAAATTTATTAAGTATAGGTAGTCAACTTGTACTTAATAATAACTGTAAAAAATATACTAGTACCAATATTTATAGGACTTGTTATTGGTGCAACTAACAATTTTGTTTGTTAGTTCGATTTTGCCGTGAATATTGTTTCACATTCAACCGCTAGTAACACGGAATAGTAAATTAAATTCATACAACAGATTGTGCATGTTCGTATCTATATGTAAACGCATACCCATTCTATTGTTGTTCGTACAAAGTCTATTGTATTTAGAAACTTAGCATTTGTTTGTGTTCCACACGTTCGTGCCTAAATGCAAGTTGCGAATCGTTAGTACTGTTTTTTTTTTTTGCATTTTATTATAAATCTTCAGTAATTTGTCCACACTCACGTTATTTTTAATATGCATTTTATGAATAAAGATTCTGAAAACGGGCAACCAGGAATATATTATTTTGGAAAATAGGAAGGAAAGGAAAGTAATGGATGGGATTGTTTTTTTTTATTACTGCATATTTAGTATGTGACATAATCACTCTTTTGCTTGTTTCATATGTTTCCTTAATTTGTTTTTATCCTAGAACACTCCTGTCAAACTTGCTGCTTCTTCAATAGTATGGTAATTGATTATGACCAAAAATAAATATGTATTAAAATAAACACACACAAATTAATTTACATGTACAAGTATGTATGAGTATGCACCTAGAAAGCAATTATTTGCTATGATTTAGAGGTTTTATATTTGGTAAGAATAATTTTCAAAAAAAAAGAAAGTAAGGCCAAGTGTGGATTTCATCAAACTCTCACCTCATTCAGTCTACCCGTGATCACGATTGGTGAGACTCGATCAAACCATCAGATAACCAAAAAGCTATTGTAACTTATAAATGTCATCACAATAATGTCATTAGTTACACGTTTAATATGCATTAAAGTCGCGAAAGCTACAAAACAACTTGGTAAAGGTTTTCTGGCGCACGAAAATAATATGTTCGGTACAATACAAATTGTGGAACAGACACTTATTATGCTTTTAACATATGAACCATTGTTTAGTTGTGTGATTAAGAAAATCATAACTGTAACATATTTTGGCATAGGTATGTTCCTAAGATCTCAACGCAGGCTTCGGGAAGCAGCAGAACAACTAGTTACCGCAGCCCAGCTTTCACCCAAAGACGGCGTCCGCGCCGCTTCGGCGGCCCGGGCGCTCAGGGACGCACGACGCTGTCGTTCTGCAGAACGGTGGTATGCTCGTGCAGTACAGTTGAATCCAGATGTAAGTAAAGGAAAGCCATGACGGAATAATTAGTGTGTATATTTATAATCTCCATATTACAGATTATAGATCAGTACTATTAGGATGCGTCGATTTTATCGTTTATACTGCAATTAGCGGGGCCCTTGTTGTTAGTATTCTTTAAAGTCATAGCCCGATACCACCCAGTATTACTAAAGAGAGGCAAATGTCCAGCAGTAGCTATTAAAAGCCGTTGATGATTGTTGTTACCATCTCTGAGCTACGTATACCATGATAATATTGTGATATCTATTTGCTGTAATGTCCTTAACTAATGATGATAATTTAATTTATCTACAATAAGTAGGCACCTTTAACCTTTTCGCTGGTTTGTCAAATATTGTCAAATAAAACATTCTGATGGACATAATAAGAGTTCATAATTATCAAGGTTACTTTTCCAACCGAGTGCGTCGCAGGTATATAAATTGGCTTTATTTTAACAGTACTTATTAAAATGGATGTCCATTTCAAGGTTCAAAGTAGAACAAACTTTGTTTATTTAGGACGTCAAATCACCTGAGACTTGTAACAAGGACAAGTCCTTTATTTACACACATGCTACAGCTAAAAGCATACAGCAAAGTTAAATATGTATTTAGGGTAATTATGAACCACCTAAAAATAAAAGCTTGTACGTACTTATATATAAGAACACATTTTAACTTATGTTTTTAATAAACACATACGTGAATGCACACATAAGTATGTAATAAGGTATAAGTACGTGTGTATAAAATAAATATTTTTTATATTATGACAACACGTATAAATCTTTCACTCATGTTTAATTGCCCATGTAAACCGCTCCTCATAGCATCAATCTCTGGTATATCCACTATTGACTAAATTTAAACGTATCGCTGAACAAAGGGATAGGGTCCAATAGAATAGTGAGCAGTTGCGGCTTGTTTAAACTACCTACTAAGGACTATTGCCAGATCAAGGCTCATCCGCTTGCTATTTTATTTGAAGTTTCAATTACGACCATTGCGTCTCCAACTAAGTCTGAAGTCAGACGCATTAAAATACTACTTGTTAATAGAGATTTGTTATAGTTAAACGTAAATATAACGTCTATGTACTAGATGACTGATTTGTAACTAATTCAGGTATCCACTTCAATAAACATTGGTATGACAACTAAATTATTTAACAAAATAAAATAAGTATTTGATCAGTTTTTACAATATGTCTGTACTGCCAGAGATTATATATTAGAGGGAAGTTTGAACCGGCATTTAAAAGTTTTAAATAAATATATTTCTTTGACTAGAACTGTTGGACAACTCTAATATTTAGACTGAAGGAAAACAACCAAACTAACAAAACCGAATCATATCATAGATGCAAGTCGGCCCCGGGGTGCCGTGGTTGTAAGTGATTGAAACTTTATTTACAAATTGTTCTAATATGATTAAACAACGTTAGAGCATATGTGTTAAAAAAAAAAAATAATAATTGGTTGGGATACCCCAACTTACATAGTACCTAAAAGTTCTAAGTTTTCTCTACTAACTACATCACAAAAAAATATTGAATGAACAAGCGAACATTCCAAAATTGTAGATTTTAGGTTTTTTTGAGAATTGTGTGTATATTCAATGTTTTCGCCTTCTTAAAATCGAAGCCATACATTTCACATAAACGAATTGCAGAAATGGGAATTTGTGAGATTAAATCAGCGGTGAAGCTGCCCATTCCAATAAATGTTTTGCAATAATTTTCAATATACCGATAAAACGACTTACTCTTTATTTGCGTAAGTAGCTTTAGTCCTGTTAAAGTTCGTTAATGGGCAGCGGTAGTTGCTTTCCTTTAGGTGACTCATCTGCACGTTTGCTCCCTTTTCCAAAAAAAAAGAAACACAAAAGTTCTTGTAGGTTATTTATTTTTCTAAAACGTGTGGTTGGCCCTCTTTAATAAATATCTAAAAACTAAAAAATATATCTCGGGCTCATCCTTTTTTTTGTTAGAAGATTATTAAATTCATAATATCAATGACGTTAGGGTATGTGTAAGAAAATCCTAAATCCTATCTGCTAAAAAAGGTTTGTCAAAATCTATAACATCGCCTAGGTTATTTTTAGTATTAATAGTAACATATACTAATCTTTAAAATGTAATATTATTTACAAGCAAAAAAATATTAAATTTCTCCGAAACGCTGCTTACCTAGTAAATATATTTATATCGCTGATAAAATACTCCTATATACTGTACAAATTACATTGGCTCTGCAAATCTATTTTTGTAATACAATAAGATTCATAACGTTAGACGATAATTTTTCGCACATAACGAGTTAGTTTACGAGTATCTACGAGTACATATTATTTTACTGTTTTTTTTTTTATTTCGATTGCAGTAATTTGGTGTACATGAGATTGAAAATTTATTTTTATGACTATCATTGAACAAAGATAAACTCAAATTGTTTACTATCAAATTAAATACTGCATTAGTTATGAATGATCGTAATTCCTCGTACAATACATTGATGATGTAATGGTAGTAAAATAAAATAATATAAGTCTTGTAGAGTAAACTCCTTCGATTATTTTAACGACTGTAATTTAATTTAATTATGCACAGTCAACATGACAATGTGTTCGTATTGGGTCTCCTATAGACCAGGCTGTATCCATACTCAGTCTAAGCACCCACATCGTACGACATCTAGGAGATACTGCTGTTACTGGTGGGGAGGCAGCTATATTTAGGGTAAGAAATAAGGTAGTAGTAGATATAAACCTGTTACAAAATCGCCACACGACAATTAGTGTCACGTAAGGGTACAATTTGAATCTGTGTCGTGACGGATTAAAAATACGGAGTGTCACCACCCCTATTCATCCCGCTCGAACTTGACATAAACCCTGTACCAACCCGTCTGTCTAGCGTTGTATAGTAGGCCAAAACCTAGTTTCTAAGGTGAGGTCTATGTCCAGCAGTTGACTATTAAAGACTATTGATGTGATGTGATTTGAAGGGTACAATCATGGCAACACACTTTAGTGCTTTGTCATTTTTTTTTATAGAGAGGAGCTATATTTATAAATTAATATATAATTGATGTCGCTGTGTACTGAAATGGAAAAAAATAAACAATGTAGAAATCATCATATCAAATACAGCTGTTTTGGAGTATTAGCCTTTATAAAACAGTTTTTACTCTCTGTCTGTCCCCTCAGTCTTTAGTTAGTTGGGTCTCCTATTAGTAACTGAATACCGTCGCTCGTGAATACTTGATAATAGGTCTTTACCTATGAAATTGCCGTTTTGTATGCAATAAGTGAAAGTACTTATTCTTTCAAACTTTTTTATTTCTGTTATTCGAAGTAATCACCCATGCAATCGACGCAACTTTGCCAACGCATTGGCAGTTATTCGCATATAGTTATTGATGCCCTTCTTGTAAAAATTAGCTGGACGGGAGGCAACAAACTCTTCAAAAGCATTTTGTACTGCCTCTCGGGAATTGAATTTTTTACCCACTAAACAGTTGTCTAAATTTTGGAAAAAGTAATAGTCGGTAGGTGCAAGATCTGGTGGTCACATCTGCAACCAGCGTTGGTCAATCGGTCGTCCCCACTGCTCCTTCACGACAACGCGCGACCCCATACTGCGCAACAGACAGTCTCCAAGCTGCAAGAGCTGGGGTTGGAAGCTCTCCCTCATCCACCATACTCACCACTTTGTGTGATCCACAAATTGTCGTTCTAAGTCTGAGTGTTCTTTGTGTCCGTTTTATGTATGTTTGTAAAGTACCCGCGACACAGAATATATTCCTAGTGCGGTCGTTGTTAACAGAACAAACGTGAATCTCATCAACCTCATCTACCATTTATGTGCTTAAAAGTACTCAGAAATAGGAAGAGAAGGACTATGGTAATTTCTCTTACTCGTTGAAAAGAAACGAAAGAAATGCTTAACACGGGTCACTCCGATCGAGAGCTCTAGCAGACAAAAATAGAACTAAGAATTTGTTCAGCTTTTAGATATCTTTTTGCAGTTTTGCAAATTTTAATTATTTTATTTTAATAACCGCCTCGGTGGTGCAGTTTTAGCGTATGCGACTGCTGTGTGTGTGTGTATGTGTGAAGTTGGGGTGTTTTCTATGTATAATTTGTATTTACAAAAGTACAAGTATTCTATCAGTCAATCTGGCTTTCATAGAACAAGCTCTGCTTAGTTTGAGACATGATTATTCAAAAATATGTATTCATCCGCTAACCACTTGTTATTTTCCATTTATCAGTACCATAAAAAAGCTGTAACGGACTAGTTTTAAACTTATTTTTTACTAGTACTATTCACCCATGTATAATAGTACTACTTGGCAACCACGTCCCCAATTACAACATAGAAAAATTGAAAGCAAATGGCACACGCAATCCTAAGGGCTTAATGAAAAATAGGGCTCGGGTTACTGACACTGCTATCCTACACTCTATTGTGAAAAACATTTCACCTTAATCAACTTCTAAGGAATATTGTAAATAAATGTTGTGTATATTGTTATCGTTTTGTAAATATTGTATTCATAGAGTCTTAAGTTAAATAATCTAAACAATATCTATTTTAGATGAAAAAATACGTGTTATTAAAAAAAATGGGTCCGAAACAATTAGTATAAATCATAAATTTTTGATTTTCAGAATAAAATTCTTAAAGAATTTTGGACTTAAATAATATTTTGATTTCAGGATGCCGAGTACCATTCTAATTTTGGTGCTATTCTTCACTTAAACGGGAAGTATGCTACTGCAGCGGCTTCCTACAGAAGAGCGCTACAACTTCAACCAAACGATGACATCACAATCACAAACTTGAAAAGAGTTCGAGCACTGATGAGCAAAGATCGCAGAAAATAATTAACTAAATTCCTCATAAATCAATACTTCACTTAGAAGAAATAAGATGTCAATTGCCAAAAAATACTCTCAGTAACAAATACGATTTATTTTATGCATTTATATATACATCTATAATTGTTATATGTTATTTATACTTTAATGTTAAATGTTATTTATGTATTCCAATGCTGTCTCTTGTTACAACAAAAAATCGTTAATGCGAATCTTCTTGGTCTTTGCTTTTTTTGGTTTGCTTAGCGTACTTTTACGAAACTGTGTATTTAATTCTCCAAGCGCACATGATTACAGCATTCGGACGTACATCATCTAAAAATACATTTAATTCGTCGAAATTACGTAATATGATTATATGATTGCGAAAGCTGTTCCGGGTAACAAGCGTTGTGAAGACCGTTACAGATAATGGTTAACAAACTATTCTGCTTGTAATACAATTTATTATTTACATATTTAAGTGTTATCCTAGGTACACATCCTACAATCCCACAATAAGTTTCACCCTTTTTTTTGGCTATTTCGCACTCGAACCGAAATAATATGTTTCTGCCATTGTTCTTTGATTTAATTATAAATGAAATTAACTCATATTTGTAAAGAGCCAATGCCAATACAAAAGTTCTATTAAATTTTTAGTAATTCCAAAAAATATATGTACTAACTGAAACTATTTTATCAGTTTTTGTAGATGATCGCTACTTTTACATTAAATATTCAATTTTTTATTAAATTAAAGTTTTGGGTACTGACTTTCATGTAAGAGAAACTGTAATAATGAATTAAATATCAGCATTCACTTTTGCAGATTTTTCCCCTAGTTCCTTCTGCATCATACATTGTATTATTCTACTGAGAGTTTATCATATTTTGAATGCATTTCAAGTATATTTTTACCCAAGAGTAAATGATGCCTTGGCAGGGTGTCTAATAAATATGAGTTATTGTTAAAACACAACGTTTTATAATGTTTCTTTTTTTCATTTTTTGATTTATTGTTGGGTGGAAATCTTCATAACAGGGCTGTAAACAAGGATTCGTGCACTTCTCCAGTGATGAACGCACTTTTCTTTGGCATATTCGATACCAGCAAAATGTAAGTATCATTTAAAACTATAGTATATTGATATTTGTGCCAGTTTCTGATACGATCTAAACATAGATATCATTTTCAAAATTTAAAAACTTGATTATTTAAAGTCTAAAATCGAACGTACCAACTTTGCAGATTGGCACAGATCTAGTTCTCAAGACATCTGTTCTGTTCAATCTGTAAGTATTATTGAAGAACATTATGATATAATTGCATTTTGTTAATTATATAAAAATATTCCTTGGTGTTCAAGTTTTTGGTTAAACAGCTGGAATTCATTATTTTCTAAAAAAAGGTAATATTCCTAGCCATTTTATAAAATACTGTCATGTCATTATAGCTTTTTTCTTCCTATAAAAAAAAACGGAAATCTGTTTCTAACTTTGATAAAGGGTCTAAAGCAATTTCATAGAAGTAGTTAGAACTTATTGTAAATATATTTCTAAAATAAACGATTTTATACGTGTGCATATATCTACAAATTATTTCAAGTAAAAAATTTATATTCATTGTTGTTGTTTTCGTCTTCCATAACATTCCAATTGTGTTTCTTGTAAAGAACAATAAAACTCAACAGTGCATTCGTAAATTAAAACGCTAGTGTGTAATACTACGAGTATATGACACAGTATTATGTATTAGTTGGTACACAGAATTTGTCTGACATGCTTATATATGGGAGAGGGGTGTTATTTCGGGAATTAAGGCTGTGTTTGCTTTAATTATGTTGTAGGTTTCATTCATCGATCAATCCAATGTGACGACTTCTCTTAAAGTGACGAAAGTGGAATATATTACGAATAAATAGTCTACAGCTTGTTCTAATTTAGTGTCTCTTACAACATATACATTACACAAAAAATTAACAATTTATTATAACATTTTACTGTATTAAAAGTTATGTATAGTTTTCGCAATTTACAGTTAAAATAAATAGCCTAAAATAACGAAGCTTTTTATTTGCAGCGCAGATTCCTCAACTTAACTGTCATGTAACATTCATAAGTTACTGACAGCTTGCATTTAGTACGTGTCAGGAATTGCAATACATTCGTTATATTGTAAGTCAGTACACAGCTGTGTGGAACGCTGAAAAATTGCTCTGAGGAAAGCGCGAAAAATTAATGTCGATATTATTTTCACTTCCAATATTACCTGCTATAACTGAATATCTTAGTTCTAGATAATAATATTAGCATAGTTACGATGAATTGGATGTTTGTTACGCTTTTATTTAACAACGATCTTGAACTATTATAAAGACGTTGTGAAGGGTACAGAATAGGACAAAGGGTTCCTTCCATTTAGAAAAATGGACCGTTCTCGAGGGATTGTAAATTGATTGACATGAGGAAACCTCATTAAAATGAGCAAAGCCGCAAAGCAAAACCCTGTGGTATGTGTTTCTATTGTAAGAATCTAATAAAACGATCCTCTCAAATATTGAAAGTAATGTTAGACCAACAGGAATTTCTGTGATGTTTTGGGGCATCACAACGCCGATAGTTTCTGTATAAAGCATTTTACGAGTCGCTACTACTTTTATATCTAATGATAATTATAATATTTTTGTAATATTCGCCGGACTTAAAAATAATTTGGTTATTTTTAAATAAAAGGCTTTAAATATAAAAAGTTTATTTATTTTTGTTATTTTATTCCATTTTCGTAATTGATTTTATTTTACAAAGTCTGAAACATATCTATGTCGTGTTTGTGTAGGTATACAAAAAAGGCATTATTGTTATTATGTATGAAAAGTTGTAACATAAATTTTTTGTAAATAAACAATATATAAGTCAAACATTAAATACCGTATAACGATAAAAGCATTTTTATACTTCTAATAATTATGATTTTTTTGTCATATTACTTCTCACACCTGTGACAATAAATGTAAATTACGCTTTGTAGTAATAAAGGAAGGCCAAATAAAATGATTTCAGTTTCTTTATGCAACTTATAATTGTGAAGAATACTTAAAAAATATTTAAAGGCGCTTCTGCATTAGGATGTAAAGGTTTTCTCAACGAAATTTTAATTGGATTCTGTAACAAAAAAATCTGTTTGTGTGTAAATATTAGGTATGGTTAAAGTTCTTGCGTCAAAACGAAACACGTGCCTAAAGCAGAAGGGCTCTTTGAATATTGCTTACGTAACTTCAAAATTTTAGTAATATTTTACAATACTTTCGATGCACTAATAAAACGGTTCTATGTGCACAAAATAAAAATGATATAACGTTTTTAATCGCATTTATTTAAGTAAAGCCCATTGAACTGGTTTTATCAGCGCAATATATTTTTATTTCACTATATTTTTATTTGAAAATAAATATAGGTTTGGAAATATAAAATTGTGTATTACTTTTGCAAAGCATAGTTATAATTGCATAATTATAAAAAAATGCAGAATGTGTATGCTTCTTTACATTATAACCATTGTAACTTTACAATAATATGAATAATATTTTTTTTCTTCCAGTTACGCGCCCACCTCTATTATATTCTCTTAAAAAAAAGAACAAAAGAAAATATTATATTATTATATATTTTAAAGGTCCAACTATCTTTCATTTTTCTTTGGCATAATATTTGAAATACTTGAAATACCTTTGGATTTCCGACTAATCGTGTCATATTCTGATACCTGGGTACTGAAAGACGTAGATACTTTATACTGTATTGTTATTTATTCAATAGTTTTAACCTTAACTCGTATGTACGAAAAAGTGTTGACGCTACTCTGTACCTTAACGTATCTATTTGAAGTAGCCATATAGTTATTAAAAAAGGCATTTATGAAAGCTAATATTCTATGGTGGGCGCGTTTCCATTGCAAATGTTTTGATATTAATAGTATTTAGGTATTACAAATTATTGTACTTCCAATAATATCATTACATCAACTTTTTGTCGTAACATTTTTCACCTACTGTAATACTATAATTATAAGTAAACAATTGAGGAATTGTAATCATTATTGTTTTTATTGAATAGTAATAAATAGGTATGTATATTTATGGCGTTATGCAAGTAAACCTGCAAATTCCCAAAGTGATATTATATGTTGGTAATTTTGTAAATAAAAGCTTCAATATTTTATGTAATGTTTCATTTGCTCTTTGAAGACTATCTTTTTTAGAATGTTAGTGATCCGAATGGTAAACAAATTTCCAATGTAAATATTGTATAAATAAAAGTTATTTTTGTTTATACATAGTCGAAATTTGGGGTTTTTTAAAACTTTATTTCATGCACACGGAGCGAGAGATTTGATAGGAAAGAAAATCCACAAAATATCTTGCGATGTCTTTTGACTTCTGTAAGTCAAAATCGAACTAGTGCAGGTGAGACTTGCAAAGGTATATTTGTAGCAGATTGTATTTTAAACGAGGTTTTTCAAAAAAATGACGCCAAAAAGCGTAAGAG
This sequence comes from Arctia plantaginis, assembly GCA_902825455.1. Lineage (NCBI taxonomy): Eukaryota > Metazoa > Arthropoda > Insecta > Lepidoptera > Erebidae > Arctia > Arctia plantaginis. Next base: position 10,847,776 of record CADEBD010000337.1, read on the forward strand.
GACGTATCAGGGTGTCGATCGAACTAACCTATCAGAATATCTCGTCATCTCGTTCTTAGTTTGCAGAATGAGAAAGAGAAAGACAGATGTAGATGGGAGAATATGTTATTTACCGAAAACGAATTGTAAATGGGCAAGAAATTACAATAAATATGAATTGCTGCGCTACCAGTGCCAGCATTTTTGATCGTTGAATTCTCTGACTTGAAGTCCATTCTGGTTGCATCAGGGAGGACATGGTCAATTTTACAAGAACACTACGGACCAGCTGTTTCGTTGTATACACGCTATGAAACGCCTCAAATCGCCGAGCCACAATGGGCTCAGTGTTGAACACGTTCTGTACGCTCTTGAATCGTTACTTTACAGAATTGCTCAGTTATTTAATGCTTGTACTCGTATTGAACATATTTATTTAGCCAGTAACTTCATGAGAATTATAGTTATATTCGTACCAAAAATAAAGAATAGAACTGGCAATGTGTCCAGTACTTCTAATTGTGGTCCTATATCATTGGCGACTATTTTTTCTAAAGTCTTTGGATGATTAATTACCACTCATTTAAGAGAAAATAACTTTCCTATACATAACGCACAGCTTATTTTACGTAAGGGCCTGTCTACTGACTTTTCTATATTTACTTTGAAAAACTCAATTTATAAATACCTTGGCGACCTCGGTTTGGGTGATTGATTCCTCCAAGTCCATCACGCGTATATCACCTGTCCTACACGCGCAACAACACGCCTGCGAGAAGTATTGTCTGGCCCGGACAATACTTCTCGTGGACGTGCTGACAGATTGTCCGTCAAAGCGGCACTACCTTCGCCGGGGACCTGTAAACAATAAATAAATAAAATAAAATAAAAACATTTATCATATTTTAATGTAAATAAAAAGTTTCGTGTCTATACGGTTACGTTATACACGGCTACCTTGACTAATTCCTTCGACGGAAGCAAATTCTTTGTATAGATCTTTTATTTCTACAGTTTTTGACTAGAAGTTAATAAATTAAAATTATTTTACCGTAACCGTAACAATACCGTGGTCCGTGTGGTGACGGATTAAGAATACAGAGTGTCACCACCCCTATTCATCCCGTGGGTGTCGTAAGAGGCGACTAAGGGAGCAAACTACGCAGGACAACAGCACTGCAGAGAGAAGGAAAACTTGACACAAACCCTATGCCAACCCGGTGTAGTGGGCTAAAACCTCCTGTCTAGGAGAGGTCTATGTCCAGTAGTGGACTATTAAAGGCTGTTGATGTGACGTGATTTTACCGTAAATTTGCATTCAATTTTGAAATGATTGATTGAGAATGAAAATGTTCTGATGAACCATGATCGACTAACAAAAATGACTTTCTTTTTTCTATACCTAATAAAATAAATATATGTAAAAAAATAAATTATTGCGTTAATTAATAAGTCGGACAGGAACGAACGACGAACCTAGAAAGGAATTCCCTGGTACGGCTTGTTGATGCTACTCTACTGTGTGGGAACCCTGATGTTCCTTTTCGGCCGCGAAACGGTGCGCGCGCTCGGCAGCGAGTCGCGTCGCTCCTCCACCAAAATCTCCTAAATATTTAACAGCTTACATACACAAATCGAAAAGCCCAAATTTATGCATTTGTTGATATTTATAACAACTATGGGCACTTTTTACCACTGAATCATTAAAAAGATACATCCAAACAAAATATATATGGTCCTTAATATCCTAATGGTACGTTACCCATAACCTAACGGTACGTTATGGAAAGTCATATTTTAACTTCCAACCCAGACTGATATAATATTATAAATATTATGGTAGCTATAAAACTATTTGTTACACTCGATAAATTGTGTTATATAAATATTTTGATGTGTGTAAATATTTTTATTTTAATGTGTCCATGTGGTGATGGATCAAGTATACAGAGTTTTACCACCCCTATTCATCCCGTGGGTATCGTTAGAGCCGACCAAGGGAGCAGGACAACAGCACTGAAAAGAAAGGGAAAATTTGAAATAAACCCTATAACAACCCGTCTGCCCAGTGTGGTATAGTATAGGCCGAAACCTCTTTTCACACTAGAGGCTTATATCCAGCAGTGGACTACTAGCGGCTGTTGATGATGATGATAATTATTTTATGCTATTTGCAGATGACGTTGTGTTGGTCGGTGAAGATCTGGTTGAGGTCCAGAGCAGACTGGAAAAATGGCAACAAAGGCTGGAGAATGTTGGCTTGAAAATCAGCAGAACCAAAACTGAGTACATGTTCTGCGATTTCGGCGGTCTCTCCAGTCCTGAAACCATTTCGCTGGATGGGATAGCGATAACAGTCTGCTCCAATTTCAAGTACCTCGGCTCCCTCTTACAATGTGATGGTGAGATTGATCGAACTGTACAGCATCGAATCAATACGGGATGGATGAAGCGGCGGCAGGTAACGGGAACAACTTGTGACCCCAGTTTCCCCTTAACACTGAAGGGACAAATTTATAAAACTATTATCAGACCTGCCGTCCTGTATGGTTCTGAAAGTTAGCCCATTAAGAGAACGGATGAGAGACGCCTGAACATAGCCAAAATACGAATGCTGAGATAGATGTGTGGTTTGACTCAGATGGACAAGGTTAGGAATGAGTATATACGAGGGAGTCTGAAAGTAGCGCCACTGGATTAAAAGTTAAGAAGTAATAGGTTATCTTGGCATGGACATGTCATGCGGAGGGATGAGAAAAATGTGGCGAAGAAAGTTTTAGGTATGGGAGTTGAAGGGTACAAGAGAAGAGGCAAAACCGAAGAAAAGGTGGATGGACTGTGTGAGGGAGGATATGGCTAGGAAGGGAGTAAACAGTGAGATGACGCATGACAGAGTAGAATGGAAAAATCATTCATACTGCGCCGACTCCAAATAAAATTGGGAAAAGGGTAGGCAGATGATGATGAAAATTTAATTAAAAAAAGTGATTTCTATTAACGATTTTTTAAGTTTGACCTATGAGTAAATTAGATTAGGAGCCAATTTTACTTTCAGAATTACACCAGTATAGATAAATAGCGTGGTCAATAAAGTAAACTAAAATGATTTTAACAAAGAAATATTGATAGTATAATAACAAATGTAGTTACTAATTGTTATTGACATAAATTAATAATATTACAGTAAATTATCCAATAGTCGTGCGTAAGTTCATTAAGACTCAAAGACTGAGAATTATACTAACAAGTTATTACTATGTCCAAATAATATTATAATAAGTCTCTCTTTGCGTCACTTAGTGCGTAATCAACCAAGAAGGACAGAATTATTCAAGATGATGGCGGATATGAACGTCATAATTTGGTATCTCACTTATTAACATCAGTTAGTTATATCGATAAAGGAAGTTTGGAATTAACAGAATCGGAGTAAATGGCACACTGGGGTTTTTCGATATATTCTAAGTACAATTTAATTCATGTTGAGAATTAATAGGTAGTTTGGTTTCGTGAAATTGTTAACTGAAAATCAAATTGGTTTAACGTATAAATTTACTACTTGGGTTATTTGCTTGAGTGGTGCACGTGCTTTCAGACAGGCTACAAACTTTCTTAAGAAATTCTCTAAAAAATGTAAAAGGTTGATTTTTTTTTGTGATTGGGCTAACTGTAGACCCAACTATCCCTTGTGGGTGGGACAAAAGGCCGGCAAAACACTAGTAACTCTTGAGTAGCAGTTTTTCGTGGCGGTGGTAGTTGCCTACTTTCTATCAGGTGATCCGAATGGTCGTTCGCTCTATGTATATTAAATGTTGTAGTAAAGTAATTTTTTGAGATCCGAAATTTATAAAATACAATATTTATAACAAAAGGTCGCATCTTTCGGTTATTTTTTTGGCATTGTCATGGAATTAGATTCCTCCGATTTACCAGTTCGCTATAGGTATGATGTATCTATAGATCTCTGCTAAAAAAATACGTTATAATTTGCCAAGATATCTTTTGTCACTCGAAAAAAGCTGTTATTTTAACCATTTACTAAAAATACCTTGACTATAGTGTTTTTTTGCATATGACTTTCTGTTTATTTCCAACCAACCAACAAAATCGTAATTTATTTTCGTTATAGTTATTGTTCGTTTTATACTAAAAACGAGATTAGCCAAAAAAAAAAAACAAAAGTTTTTATAAAACAAGATGACGCATGAAGTGATTACATTTCTTGCGTGTTTGCACTCGGCGATATTTTTTGCCATTCCCCAGTTTGGAACTCATGACTGGAAGAAAAGGCGCGTCAAATAAGTTGGAAAAAAGACACTTAGCCCACACACTCGCGCCTTTCCTGTGTACGATAGAGCAGCCCCTAAGCTCCGCAGTAATTTCCCTCGAAGACATTATTTTCCATGCTTCGCGCTCACCCCAAAGCCATTACCATTTGCTTCATCTTCAGTTTCTTTTTGTATTTTGCTGTGACACTTTTTATTTGGATTCTATATTAGGATATATTTTCTTGGAGATTAGATAGCTTGTACGTTTATTGAGTTTCTAAATTATCGATACCACAAAAACTTATTTATGTGTGTTAGCTTGAAATGAGAGTCTATCTGAATGCTTTTGTAAGTATCATTTATCCAGATCTGGCTTTGTTATGAAGAGATCAATGTATGTAAAGTATGTTTATCATCTAATGTTTCTGCTTCCTGTTTTAAAAGTAATTGCTGGACACGAGTTTTGACTTTATGCAAGCTGATTATAGGCTATTGTATTGATGTCAAAAGGAACTGATTTTATGACTATTTTTGAAAGGTAAAGTATAAAAAGTATAAAAGTTTTGCTAAACAGGGATTTTTTCTTTATATTTAATCTTTAAAATTAAAAAAAAAATGATAGAGTTTATAGGCGATAAAATAGTCACGTAGCCAACAATAATTATTGTAATTACAAATGTAAGCCAAATTTAATCGCCTAGCGTAGTTTATTCAGATCATTCTTCTACAAGAATTTTAAAATCACCGTCTTTTTACTACTTCAGTTTTGACAGGAAATCTGATTCTTTACTCGAAAGTTATCTAGTTTAAAAATAAAAACTTGCATTTATATAAAATATTTAATTTTAATTACATTGAGGGATTGGTGAAAAATAAACACTTAATGGTCAATAAACATCAGAAACAAAACATTGAATACAAGATATTTGTTCTCGCAGAAAGACTTTGTGCAAACTCGGTCCTGTCTCGTTGATTTTATATTTTTCCGTCGACCTACCTACATTTTGTGATAATTATTATATACCTATTATTTAGGTCCACTGAGCACGTCATAGTTTTTACAAAAAACCCTTAAATAACACCTGGATTACTCTGAAACAATTTTTATTGCATGCATTATTAGAAAGGAACAACACTTTTTATAGCGTATATTTAAAGAGGTTTATTCACTATACAATCTTTGAAGTACTGTTATGATTGGCCTGAAATCAGTCAGAACAACTGCTATCGATTAAGACATATTCCACATGCTTATAGAAATAATTATAATCTACTGGGAGTGTCTTATCTGTGTGTAAAATATTTTAAATTGAAAACAGCGTTTTGATTGAAATGGTTCGCCTCTAGGTCGCCATAGGTCTTAAAAGTAACTTTCCTGTGTACAATATTCTATTGATCCAATATCTTTACAGTTATATCAACAACTTTTTAACCTCTTTATGATCAGATAAGCATACATATTTTTAAAACACTTTAATTTTAATCTCTCTCATCCGATCGAATAATATATTTAAAGCTATATATTCTATATAATCGAAATTTCTGAAATCAGATGGTTAACGTTTTTAATTTTTTTTAGTTTTTAATACTTGGTACTATGTGATTTAAGAATTCAGATGCTATCAGCTAAATATTGTACTTGTAATGCACATGTTTTAGTCTTAAGGGAAAGTGTGAGAAATAAACACTTAATGGTCAATGGACATCAAAAACAAAACATTGCATACAAGATATTTGTTCTCGCAAAACTAATAAATAAATAAAAATAGTAAAACATAAATAGTTTCTGCATTAATTTTCATTGAAATAAATTTAGCAACAAAAAATTGCCAGGATTTCTTCAGCTGATCATGATTTTACCGTAAAGTATTAAAAGTAATAAGCCAGAAGAGTTTTAAAATACGGTGCTAAAAAAAGACGAGTGGCGGAAGGTGACGGATTAAGAATACGGAGTGTGACCACCCCTAATCATTCCGTGGGGGTCATAAGAGCCGACTGAGGGAGCAAATTACGCAGGCCAACAGCACTGCAAAGAGAAGGAAAACTTCAAACAAACCCTATAGCAACCCGTGAGGCCAGCGTGGTATAGTACACCGAAAACATTTCCCTAAAGGTCAAGGGCAAGGACTAAAGGCTGTTGATCATTGATAATGATGATGGTTAAAGAAGGACTGACATAACGTACGAGTACATTTCAGACACGACATTCTTAATGTTACAAATGACTATCTATTACAGCTTATTAATAAAATCGACACAAAATCGACTTAATTAAAGTACCCTACCATCAAAACAATACAGCCAACCTTAAAAATCATCACCTTTTATATTTACCATTAAGATATTTTCATTCTCACAACTGTTCGTAACGTTTATCCTGAGAAGTTGGCACTAATGCTAAATGAGCCGTAGACGAGCTGCCTGAAATACTTTTTTGTTTTTTCCTATCTGCGGTGTTACTTTTAATTAAGAATTCCAATTTGACAGCAGAGTATTTTAATTTGCAGGAAAATACAAAACTATCATTTCCGACTTACGAGACCATTTCACAGAAAACTTTTTAAGACACATCCTAATTAATATTTCTATCTTAGTTATAGTCTTTTTATTACAGAAATAATTACATTTAAATAATAAAAATAGTCTTGAAGTTTGTGAATTCAGTCTAGGCTTTGTTTAGGGTATGACTCCATCTAGATACTAGTATGTGTACTATGTTCCGCTTATGCATATGTGAGTATTGTTTTTAGTCAATTTTAATAACAAAAAAGGGTAGTCTTAAACATTTTGAGGGATTGTAAGTTTATACTTTACGAAATATTGTGTGTCGGAGATACCAGCTCTTAATAACCACATTAAAGGACGGCCTATTTTGGCCACTTTTGGATAATAGGATAGGTGAATCATGGTGTCAGGTTACAAGGCGGGGAAACGACCTCTTCACGTTGTGTATATCGAATTCCTTTAGATATAATGCCAAAGGATCGGCTTAGGAAAACAAGTATTTTGATAGTATGATAGAGAGAGTAATTTTGAAAGAAGTTTATTTTTTATAAATTTAGAATAACTTGTAACTTGTTTCAAAGAAAACTGCTGTGCTGTAAAACCGAGACAGCCCTGTCTTTCTATTTCAGCATAGCAGCATTAAAAAATCTACTCACACTATCTAGAATGCAAATAAATAGTTAATTGCATAGTGTTTTGAAGACAGAACTTCTAATATAAAACATTTTTATCTACTACTAAATTACAAAGATTAGCTAATATTTTTGTACAATTCCTACTGTACAACTATTTACTTCATTATCTTTTTTTTTACGTTTTTTTTTTACGTGTCCCCCTAATATATAATATACACTCATACTTCATGATCGAAATTATTCTAATAGTTTTAGTTTTATCGTACTATCAGTAAATGCATGGCTATTACAAAATATAAATCTAAGAACAAAAATTCGTAGAATAATAAAGCCCGTATAATGTTTGTGTGATATTAATTCGCAAAGTTGAGCCTAAATCTTGTAGTTAAAGTGAATTATTATCTGAAACAAATTTTTCATGACTTATCAAATTAACATTTCTACATGACATGATGATAAATAATTAATTCCGTTATATTCAATAGAAACTGATGCAAGTTTCTTTAAACTATAATAAATCCTTTTAAAAAAACCGGATTTTTAAAAGGATTTATTTAACCATTTTTAGTGTAAGATATGTTTGTAATGAGTAGATAAGTAGGATATTTAAGACACTACGTACCGTAATTTATAGTCTAAATTGTAGTATGTTAGATTATATTAAATATAGTTTAATAAGCCCGTTACTTTATTTAGATAAGGTGGTAAGATGTTACATTTGAACCTTAAAATATATTGTTTTCTATATTTCTTGATTTTCCAAACTAGGAGTGGTATTTTTTCTTCACATTTGAATGGAACTAAAGGGGAAATATACCCTTCCAAATAAAATATATATATATATATATTTAATATTTTATAATAATATTTTCATAATCGGTTTACAAATAAAAGAGTTTTGAGGTAACAAACATGAAAATAATTGCGTAACAAACATTTTTTTTTGTCTAAATGTTTTGTAATCTCATAATTCTCTCTTTTGTGCACATATCAAATCAAATCAAATCAAATCAAATCAAATCAAATACATTTATTGCATTCCATAATGTGATACAGATATCAAGCTTATAATTAAGTTACAATTTTGGACCCTGTCGGGCACAGCAAAATGTTAGGAGAGAGGAAGAGTTTATTACAATTATTATTGCTGCTATAAATATATACACACAAAATTTGGATTCAACTATAGATAATTTGGTTTTGTTTTAATAGTGTTTTTAATTTAGTCAATATTACTTCATATTAAATGTCATTCTCATATTTAAATACGAACATTAGTTAGTAAGTGCAATTTAAATATCAATTATTATATATCAATGTTTATGTTTATATGATATTAAATGTCGTTCACATACACAATACAACAGAATATATTGGGTTAGTGTAATGCTAATAATTATCATTTCATACAATGGAAACACTACACTAAGTAAAGTTTGTTATAATTTTGGTATTTTGTTCTAAATTAAATATTAATAGCGCTTTATGTATTATTCGATTATTGTTTAAAGAAATATGCATTTGGAAATTATTATCGTGGATTATGTCAATGGTCTGTAATTATTGTTTATCATCTAAGTATTCTTGTATGCTGTAGTAGCTTTTACTCACTAGAATTTTTTTTAGTTCATTAACAAAGATGTTGATTTTTTCTTCTTTTTTTATGGACTCTGGCAACTTATTGTATATTTTTATTGACATATATCTATATCTCTATAACCAAACACAAACACCTAACAAATATCTTGAAAGAATAAAATAAGGTCAATGCATGATTGGATTTTTGAAATAGGTATTTTCTAACTCCTAAAGGTACAGGATCTTTCCATCATCAGCTCAGCAACATGACATGACTAGAAAAAGCAAATACCTCTAAAGCTAGAGAAAAGCTAAAACACGTTGTGGTAAAATTTAACGTAACGAACATGTAAAAAAAATACAGACGATTTGTATTTTGAAGTCGGTTTAATTTAATAAATATTTAAATCAGATATCTGTATCTCTCCTTCATTAATAGAGTTCAAACTTGTAATCTAAACTTCACCTCTTGTAACTCAATTTTAATATGTTTATTTCTTTAATATCACATGTAAAATTAACAACCCAACCAACACACACCCTATAATTTTTAACCATATCATCAAAATTTACAACGCATCATAAAAAACAGACGAAATAACTCAACTTATTCAACTATGTGTAATATTCTAATTTACTTGCGTAACTTTGGTATTCATCCACCTTGTTCATTTAATTGTCGAAATCTTTTAACCAGACATTGAACGCCAAAGTGAAGATATGTGGAGTGGGAGCTATGACAGGCCTTCAACCTTCATTCTTCGTTCGTTATTATTGACGAACGAGGAATGAAGGCTGAACTGCTTCAAAGATTGTTTTTATCCTTTTCCATTTCTCATTAATGCCACCACAGCGAAGCGTGGCAAGGTTTTTTTTCTATTTATGTTAGAGGGGGCAGACGAGCAGACGGGTCACCTGTTGGAAAGTGACTATTCGAAATGAACGTCAACTCAGGTCAATTCAGCAGCCACAAACGCGATGCCGGCCATTTAGGAAGTAGTACGCTCTTTTCTTGAAGGTTTAAATGACGTATCGGTCCCGAAATATACGTCGACGATAACCCGTTGAACAGATAGGTTGTGCGGTACAGAAAGTGTCTCGAAAAGCGTACAGGAGCGTTGCGCCAACTATCGATAGCGGAAAGGACAATGACCCCAAACATAATTTAATTTGAACTGAAATGGTAGCGTTTAAATATTAAAAATGCCTAAAACACTTGCCTATAAAGAAAAAACTACGCAGAACAACAACACTGCAGAGAGAAGGAAAACTTGACACAAACCCTATACCAACCCGTCTGGCCAGCGTGGTATAGTAGACCAAAACCTCCTTTCTAAGGAGAGGCTTATGTCCAGCAGTGGACTATTAAAGGCTGTTGATGAAAACACTTGAGAATTTATTCTTGACCATTCTCATAACAAAATTACTAGCGAAGCGTCTAGGAAAAAGTTATTGTATTTTGAATGTTTTGAGGTTAAGTACTAACATATTGTCAATGTTTTGTTTGAAACTAGATGGCGTTGTGTCTCATGTAACCGAAAATATTATTCGCATTATTATTACTCATAAACAACCCTAGTTTGCGGTTGAAACTGTTAGCCTACTCCCTAAAAGGGTGCAGGTTATTTTACCAATACATAATAAAACAATAGAAAAAATCTTCGCTCACCAAGCAGGTGTAATACTAGCTATAAATAAATAAATAATAAATTAAAAATAATAATTCAAATAATTGTACTTCAATACACATTTACACAAGGCAGAAGCAATTGATTTATTTATTTATTGGACAGCTAATAGTTGTTATATTATTTACTAAAATCTAAAGCATGCATCCGTTGTATTGAGATTAATGCACAACATTCTAAGGCGTCACATCATGCATAACAGACTAAACGAATCGACTATACAGGACTGCACGGATGGCGTAACGGCACGCAGCTCACTACTACACTGAGTGTTGTGGGTCCGATCCCCACATGGGACGACACTTTGTGTGATCGACAAATTGTTGTTCTAGAGTCTGGGTGTTCTTTGTGTCCGTTTCATGTATCTTATTAAAGTCCCCGCGACACATGATATATTCCTAATGTAGGAGTTGTCTTAAAAGAAAACTATACGAAATTAAAATATAAAAACATAACATATATGCGAGTTTACACTACATTGAAAAATAATAAAAAAGACAATGCCTTTTTCTCATCACACTGTGCAGTATATTGTTATACTACAAAACATTGTTAAAATAACGTAACTATATTTTATTAATTTAGTCCAGCAAAAATCGTTTAAAAAGAGTCAAAAATATTCTAAATTATTTCTAATTATGTTGATTTAATCACTCTGCCGTGCGAGTGAACCCGTGGGCAGAAGCAAATTCATAATCATAAAAGGTGAACCTGCGGCAGATATTTCAGCCAAAGCTATAAAAATCGATTATCGATAAAATGTTTCATAATACAATAATGCCATCACGCATCCCTAGTCAGTTATACGATGGCGAATCTGACATTACGTACTAAGTCAAATAAAATCTTCAAAAATATCCGATCTCTTAAAAGACTTATACAACACATGGTGGTGTAATGATAAATTATAGAAAAAATATTTATTAAGTTTACTGTGAGTCAATTTGTTAAACGCTTGAGTTTTCTGAGTTTTAGGTAAATATGTTTCTGCCATTGTTCTTTGCGGCTGGTCTTAGTCCGAACAATTCCTCGGAGCACTCTACATGATATCTATAAGATAGAGAATATAATTGTACAGCTAGGTAATTATAAAATACGTCTGTAAGTTCATTGAATATTTTGTATTTAAAACGTATAGGTAATTTACAATACTAGTAGCACCGACTTAAAAATTACACCTACATGCTATAGCAGACCGGTTTAACAATATCGGGATTAAAGTTTCCACTGGAAATTTAATTATTAGTTGGCAAAGCGCAAGTATTTGTTAATTAACGGTACACGGTAAATATGAAAGCTGAACTTTATGTAAGATACAACAGCAGAAGGATTTCAGTATGCAACAAGTACACCAACAAAACTGAATTTACAATCAAAAGAAACACAGGAGCACGGCTGGGGGGCTTGGTTGAACGGCGTGTCACAGTTCATTAATATTAATAGTCCAGGGCAAAACCCACAGCAACGGCTCTCACTCCATGCATAATTTCACTTCTACGTCCGCTACAAATTTTAATTGCTCGAGTTGCTACATCGCAACTTTGTTCAGTATTACAGTGTCGAATATACCACCTCGTTTGTTGTTTTGAATAAGTATAAAAAACGTCTGTTCTGCGTACACTGAAGCTGAGTGTGCTTCATATCCATTACGTACGAATAAACTTTTTCAGTGCGCCATTTAAGCTTCGCGACGTATTCAAATTTGTTTTAGTTGTGAATTTACTGCGAACTTTTTTAATTTACTTAAAGTCAATATAAACTTGCTGTTCATTTTCTAGAGTTGAGTCCAAAATAAACGCAAAATTAATTTTATAAAATGACGATTAATCGTATACTAACATATTCGGCAAAACTTTCTCTTCTACCCTTACATGTAAACATATTATAAGAACTGTCTGTACTGTTTGAAACCTGTTGTTTGATACTCAACACATAACCTTTCAAAATATTATTTAAAGAAGCCCATATTGAATTTCTTACGACATTACACCTCTTATAATAAGCGGCTGACCGAGACGCTACCAAAGATATTGATCTTCTTTCTTCTTTTCTCTAGACTTCGTTAAAATGAAATGATATTTATTTCTGTAAGTAAATCTTTTCAGATATTTTTATAAGTTTGTTTATAGCTAGATGGACCCGACATTTTCTAACACTCGCTCTGGGAAGAAACGCCGCAACAAACCATAGAGGTGTCTTTTTCTTTATTCGTAAACAAAGTTAAAGAAAACTGAGCGAGTACAGTGTAGGGTCTGGGTAGGCCTTTTGAAGAAAGGACCATAGTTTTGAGTCGGCCTGTCCATACAGACGGCATACGAGCCACAGCCATCGTGTAGCCTAACCGATATTATCGAAGCGTGACACTACCGCCAGCAGGATATTTGAGTGGGCCGAGGAAACACTCAAAACTACCAGAAAGTTTCTAAATATGAACTAACATTATAAGCGTACACTATACTCACATTTACATACTTAGAAAATAAATATAAAAAATTATACTATACAATTTATGTTCATTGGAAAAATAAACAAATTGAAAACAAACGAAATACAAAATTCAAGAATACAATAAATGTCCATCACTTTCAAGCATAACAACAATGATAGGAAATCATAGTAAATGAGAGAGTGAGCATCAGCAATCCCAAGCAAATTTGCTTGGAATTTTATTGTATAATCGCACACCATGACATCGACAAGACTTGTTTACTTTTTGTGGTCTGGTGGTTGGTAACACGAGTTTATCTTTATTTCTAATTTTTATTTGGTTAATATCGCTAAGCTTTGTGAGTAAATGAATATTTTTCTTTACATACACTAAACTTACTGTATCATATATGTACTGAGATGCGACTGTTATGATATCATTTTTTTTAAACTTATTCTTCAGTGACTGCCAAAAACTCAGATTATAGATTGTGCGAATAGCTCTCTTTTGCAATACAAAGATACTTTGAATGTCAGCAGCATTTCCCTACAACAAAATACCATATGACATATGACACTATGAATATAGCTAAAATACACCAGTCTAGCTGTTTCTACATCCGTTGATTGACGAATGTTACAAACCGCGTATGCTGCAGAGCTGAGTCTATTCAATATGTGGGCCCTACTGCAATTTAGAATCTAGAGTTATAACCAAAACCTTGGTGGTGTCCACAAGATCCAACTCCTTTCTATTTATCAGAACATTGGTTTTTACCTGCATAACATTAGGTGTTAAAAATCTAAAACATTTAGTTATTTTCTCGTTTAAAAGTAAATTATTTACATTGAACCAGTTGACTATCTTGGAGAGAGTGCCATTTTCGACATCAGTAACTGACTGCTGTCGTTTAAGTTTAAATAAAAGTGAGGTATTATTCGCAAATAGCTCCTGATTATCTTTTATCAGATTAGGTAGGTCATGAATATAAACAGGAAACAAAAATATGCCGAGAATTGAGCCTTGCGGAACCCCCATAGTGACCAGAGACTCCAGGGACCTTTGCCCATTAACTTCAACTCTCTGGATCTTATTACTATTATTATACATATAAGAAGATCCAAAGCAGTATTCCTAATTCCATAGTGATGCAATTTCCTGATCAATGTTTCATGAAAAATGCAATCGAATGCCTTGGCTAAATCACAAAAAAACACCCAGCGCATCCTGTTTATCCTCCCAGGTGCTAAATGTATTTTCCAATAGTTCAACACCAGCATTACTTGTCGGGCATCCTCTTCTAAAGCCAAACTGTTTCCTGTGTAGAATTTTCTTTGCACTAAAATGAGTTTGTAGCTGATCTAGTATAATTTTCTCAAAATTTTTACTAAAAGCAGGTAACATCAAAATGGGTCTGTAATTTGTTGGATCGGACGTGCTACCCGCCGTGAATAAAGTAATGATCATACTATGTTTCATTAAATCAGGAAATACACCACACTCAAAGCACTTATTAAAAATTAAAGGCAGCTCTGATCCAACTACGCTAATTACGGCTTTGTTATTTGTACAGAATTACGTCCGGTCCGCGGTTTTCTTAACACTAAGAGCATTGAATGTTTAAACAATATCTCTATTGGTGATACAACTTAAACTTAGTATTAAAAATGTTAATATTCTCTTTCAATAAAGATTCTGCAATAATGGGAAACGAATTTTTTTTCAGAGAACAGAATCATTGATTCTGTTCTCGAGACTGGAATGTCTGTAAAAAAAATCTCAAAAGTCGGGCAACGTCTAAATCGGATTTACTTACTTTATTATCAATTGTTAATTATTGGCTGGCAGGAGCTGGATGCGAGAAACCCAAAATCGATCTAAGTGGCGTGCAATGGGAGAGGCCTATGTCCAGCAGTGGACTGCGATAGGCTGATGATGATTATCAATTGTAAGGCTGTAATTATTACATTAAAATTTGTTCTTTGCTTTTCCTGTTTCTGTATTAATTATTTTCCAGGTTATTCTTATTTTTTTTTTTAACTATTACTAATTTTAGATCTTAAGTAATTAACCTTTGCAGAATGACATTTTTTTTAACAAATTGGAATATTGTTTAACATTTCGCGAAATTCCATACTATCGTTAAATGAAATACTTTAGAAGTTATGTAGGAAAAAATAATAATAAATACAAACATACACTATGCTAAAATCATAATTTTGTACTTGGTTTCACCGTAGTCAGGTATAACACTATTAAATAGAGATTTTCTTAATTCTCTATTAAAAAAATATTTTTGTTTTCTTGAGTAATTTGAAATTGCCTGCACATTACCTGTAAAGTACATATAATATTACTTAAATGTTGATTCCTATTCCTTCACAATAACAGCACATCAGGAATTATGAATTCACGATCTTGTTAAGCTGACTTTAAATAAGACGTACATGTATTATACAACGGTAAAGTTTATTAGGATTCAAAAGCTTCAACTCGCATTGTACAAATCAACAAATACGCAAGTAACACCTTATCTACTTAAGCGCATTACCTACTTCGAATGTTATTTCTACCGTGTTCTCGTTTTGCGAAAATGTTAAATAAATAATGTAAAACCTCAATATTTGACACGTACCCCTAATGAGGTAGGCAAGTTAATTTATGGAAGATCAAATAAGTTATGTATAGGTATTAGCTTTATTAGGTAGAAACACGGACGCAAAAGCCCAGAGCTTATTAAAAGCTGTCACAAAAAGCTGCCTGCATCGCGTGAGAGTTCCCTAAAGAGTATATATCCAATCTATGCTGTAATATTATTGAGTAAAGAAGTTTAATTAGTTATTATTTCGTATAAGCTAGTTTATTAACTTTATGTTCGTAAGTGGTGCGATACAGTTCACTTTTGCCCTAACGATTACGTCATAGACGTCTCTTTAAAGACTAAAAAAAATATTTTTTAATATTTTTATATTTCGTAAGATTAGTTTTTTGCATCATCAAAGTTAACTATACCACTATCTAAAGAGTTGACAAATACGTATATTTAAGTATATTTAAGTCAGGAGATAGTTACTGGCAAGAAAAATCAATTAAATGAAATCACAAGATGCGTACGATTAGATAAATATGTTCCTCAGCAGTCTGGTTACACAGGCTCTGCCTAGTTTGGGATCAAACGGCGTTGTGCGAGATGTGTGAGATTATTATTAGCCTAAGCAATCTATTTCAATCTGGAGTTTGCCTATACAATGAATCTCAAAACGGAATGCATATTTGACCAGTGTATCCTGCAGGTTCTCACTTATGGTGATGAAACCTGGGTTTTTATTAAAGATATTACTGCAGACGTCTAACGTTGCCCTAGAGAGAAAACTGTAAGGAATCAAACTGAGACCGTAAAATCAATGGGTGGCAGTGACAACAGAGCAGAGTTAGACGGGTAGAATTAGCTTTTAAGTCCAGAAAATTCCTATTGGAGCGGAGTTTTTCTTTTTATTAAAGATTTAACTATCAGGAATTGATTGCAATGAAAATTATAACAAAACATTGCCAGCTAAGGTGGCAAAACTAATGTCAAAAATTTTAAAAACAAGGTATTCACATCTGGAGCGAAAACTAAAGCTCCTATGAAATTAAATTGAATGTAACCAATGTGCGCAATAAAAAAACAAAGAGAATGAACCCCCGGAGAGTAAAATATGACCATCGGATCGCCCGAAATTTGCAGAAAACCACGTTTTTTGCATAACTTGAAAAATAGATAACTTGCGTTGGGGAAGGGGGGAGAAGAGAGTTGAAATTTGGATATGATGTCAGTATTATAGTCTTGTAACAGTATAGTGTTGTAAACTTTTTGCAAACTGTCAATTTTTCCAAAAAGTGAGCTTCTTTGAAGCGATTAAACGTTGCCGAAATTTTAACGTCTTTTGTAGTTATAATTTCGGCACCATTGTGTTAAGGAAGTTTAACTAGAATTATCCAAAATTTTTCATTCAGGTCATTTGATAAAAATACATTTCATTAAATAGTCAATAAAGAACAGGTACTTTCTGCGTGCGTGGAGGCGGCGCCAGTGGAAGGGACAGCCAACGTAGTTCAGTGGACTTAGCTCTGAATTTGCATTGATGAGCAATGGTGCCTTAATTTTGTATTAACCTATAAATAATCGCATGATACATCTCTCTAAATAATATATTTTAACACATGTTTTTAAATGTGCCTTGTTAGGTTAGTGCGCGCTTTTGTAACGAGCAATTTCTCTTTGTATACCTATATTGATCATTCCAAATGTGATACACGCTCGTCAACATTTACTTTTCCAAAACAAAAAGAAATTTATTGCGCAATCATAACGTTGAAAAAGTGAGATAAATATATATGTATTTCTAATACCTTAAAAACGAGCAATTCGAGCAGTATACATAATCTGAATCGATTAATCAAAAAAAAATACCCAGCCCGCTTGGTCATCCACGTACTATATATATATATATATATACATATATACCCAAATATACACATAATTATATGCAATACATACACATCAATTAATAAATATTGTCAACGTTATGATTGCGCAATAAATTTCTTATTTTTTATATATATATATTTATTTTTGCTTATATTTGTATTGCTATTCCAAGGACAAAATAGATGTACTTTGAACTCCTCCTTAATACATAGGTAATAAAATAATAACGATTTTCTAAAATTAAAACCCCCTCCCTGCCAATCGCTTAAAAAAGGTCACTTTATGCAAAAGTCGACGGTTTGCAAAAAGTTTACAACATTTTGACCTGAAAATTTAACTGTAGTTGCAAAACTACAACACTGATAACATTTCTAAATTTTAACTCTCTACCACTTTCCGAATGCGACTTATTGCCAACTTTTGCAAAAACGTGGTTTACTGCAAATTTCGGGCGACCTGATGGCCTGATTTTGCTTTCTGGCTCTCATTCTCTTTGTTATTGCGCATATTTGTTACATTCCACTTATTTTCGTAGGAGATTTAGTTTTCGCTCCAGACACGAAAACTGTTTTTTACCATTTTTGTCAGTTTTTTTGGTACCTTAGCTGTCAATATTTTGTTATAAATATTATTGCGATCAATTCCTGATAGTTAGAATAGATAGAATCTATAATAAAATATTTTTTTCCAGGTTCCAGGAGGGTTCCAAGAAAATAATCATAAGAATAAGATAAAATTCCGTTTTCACGCCATAACTGCATGCATGCTTCGAGAATAAATTTTTTTTGAAATTACTATAACAAGTTCGCTCCTTGTTAACATTGTGAGATTTTTTTGTAAATCAATGACAATATCAACATAATTTAAGGGATGCTTAAAATGGCCCTGGTGATACAGGCCTAATTTATTCTACTTTGTTTGGGTGTATGAGTTTCAGACCAAGTTGGAAGTAAATACAAAAGCTAATTAGAATGATTTTCAACGTATAGTTCTGATAAAAGTTTTGACACATATCAACGAGAATCTGTTGGTGGACAAGACAGTGAATTGACATCGGTCAATTTATACTTTATGCTAAACATGCTTGTTTATGATATGATTTATTCATTAACCGGAAAACATATTTTAGTTTTGGTGAGCAAAAACGTTCAATTTACATCGAGACTCAATACCTGTGAATAGAATATATATGCATTTATATTTTTACTATATAGTAACATAAACCCATAAAGCTTTATGTGGTTGTCGAAAATCATTTAAGCCGCACCAACGCGCTGGTCATGCACTGTGATCGCCTTTGAAAAACGTATGAGAAGGATTTTATCAGAATCCGTAATTCACCGATAAGCTGAAAACTGTATAAACGATAAGTATTTGCAGACTAATGATAAGCTGGTAGATGAGCAATATGAGCATGTCGTCGTGAATAGAAGATCGTTGAAGTATAAAATTCTATACAAAAATTGTAACTAATATTATAAAGCTGAACAGTTTGTTTGGTATTTGTTTGTTTGGTTGGTCGAACACGCTAATCTCAGGAACAACTGGTTTCGAATTAACAAAATGTTTAGTGTTGGATAGCGTATTTATCGAGGAAGGCTATAGGCTATTAATGGGAGCAAAATTTATTCCTATAATGATATATAGTGTTGTTTGCGGGCTGGATATATAAATATGTAAACTGGTTGACAGCCTTTGTCCGCGCATCATATACCTACGCATTTTTTCCTGTAAAGACAATTTTGTTGCATTACAGGCCTTAGCTGGAATAATTTTAATTTGCAGCTGCAATTAGGTTCTCAGTAAAATTGTTTCCAAACACTTAGTACTAAGTAACACGGTAACGGGTTTTACTGGTAATTTCATTTCTTTTTCTGTGCGGAAATCCCCTCAGTACTGAAGTTATCTCATAATGCTTGGCACGCATAACAATAGTAGTAGTAGCTGATATGTACTGTTAACATTTTATAATCAATTAATTATTTCACGGAGTTCTTTTAAGAATTGTTAATTTTTTATTTACAGATTGCCACGGAAATTATTAAAATAATTTTGTGGAATTGGAACAAATTGTCGCCTGCGATATTTCCCTACCCATAGGACCTAACCTTCTAGACTTGCTCTTAGTTCATCGGCGGCGATAGCCACTTTCCATTAGGTGAACCATCTGCTAGTTTGACCCCCGTGTTATATAAAAAAAACTCCATATTGAAATTAGAATCTCTATGATGACAAAAATATCACTTAGCACCTTGTGGTGATAAATTTATAGATTTCCTCACAGGTGAGGTCTTTCATGAGGTTCTTTAACTTTATTTGTAGATTCGGTAAATTGACAATTAATAAAATAGATAGGTTCGAGATTTTCAAGTCAAGTAATCATTGCACCCTGGAATCAGAATAGAAAAGTTAACAGTGAAGTATAACGACCTCACAATCCTATTGTGTGTATTACAAAATATTTTAATTCATCTAGAGCTACGTAATACCCTACTTGTTACTAAGTTGATAATGTATATAAATGATGATAATCTTACCAGAGTTAAATGTGTTGTGTAATTTACTTCAAGGTCTATATAATAACCACAATTTATCAGCCACCACTTAGCAATTTGTTTTATTCTTGCTATTCTATCTTAAAACGTTGCTTAGTGGATTAATATATTATAATTATTTTTTTATTCTTATATTATTATTATAATTGTGTTTTAGAGGACATTCTTATTACTCATATTTTTCAATTTATAAAATATATGTAACATGAGTTTCATTTAACTTATGTCGACCATTCCTAAGTAAAGATCAAAAACTAAAGAAAATATGTGTTTTCTTAGTACTTATATCTCTCGACAAGCTTTTATATCAAATAAATTGTGTATTGACCTTATAAGTTTTTAGTAAAAGTTTGGAAGGAAAAGTTTATTTAATTATTTTTAGTGTATTTAAATAAAAGCTTGTTTTTTATAAAAAGGTTTTTACTTTTTTTTTTTTACTTTTCAGTAATCGCTGGAGAGTGCATTAAAAATAACTAGTGCCACATCTTGGGTGATCCACTACGTTGGATTTAGAATGGCGTCTTAAAGCTAACCATGCATTGTCATCCAAGCAAAACGTGTACACAAAATTTCAGATCCATCGGTTGAAGATATCTGCTTTAAAATTGAGTTGCAAGATTCCACCCAAACAAACATACATACATACATTGCAAGTTAAATAAAAGCTTATAAAAACAAATACAATTTTCTTAGGTTTTATGTATTTTAATATCCAAAACAAAATGTTTCCTACGTAATGTAACAAATTTAATAACAAATTTATATGCTTCGATGTAATCTTGAAGGTTTTGTCTATCTGTACAAAAAAAGACGTGCTAGTTTCAATTTATAAAACAGTATTTAAACAGTACTATTTTTATTCCATCAATTATCATCAAGCTAGGCCGCAAGGGTTTCTAAGGGCGATATAAAAATATGCAAAGAGAGATGCTTTAAGTCAAAGTTTCGATAAATAATGTAGAGATAGATATACAAACATCGAAATATAAATCTATTTTACAGAAACATAAAATTTGAAGCAATACTCCGAAAGATAATAAATAATACTCACAGGTAAATACATCGAATCGCAGTTGCAATGAGAAATAGACGCCTTATAAGTAATATTTTTGCCGGTGTTGCAGTTTCAGTGCTCTTTTACATAGAAAAAGAGAAGGTGGAGTCGTCTCGAGTTATATAAAAGTTTAATCCGAGCAGAAATCTATCGGTTGTGTGGATTTAGAGCGTTTAAAGGATAAAAAGTTACTGATTTAAGAGTTGTTGAAAATATTTGAATTCACACGGAGGCAAAGTTGGTGTAGACGCAAAAATAGCGTGTTATTTAGGATTTGGATTGTGATAATATTCCCGTTTTCTTTGTATTCGTTTATCCAATTGGATTTTTGTTACCTATTATTTTTGATCTTTTTACATTAGTACCTACTTACTTACATCTTTAGTACACTGATTTTACATATTAGTTATTAGATTATTATATCAGAAAGTAATTAAAATGAAAATAGAAGATGGGACATAGATTGTAGTAAAACGAAACCATCCCAAATAATCAATTAACCATTTATGCTTCAGTGAGAACTAAATTAATAGCATCGGCAAACTTACATAAAAACGAAAGTTTCGGTTAGATGGCTTGATAAAAACTGATTTCTTCGTTCACTGACTAAGCAAATAATCGTTTAATAATCAACATCATTTTTATAAAATAGCTAAAAATGATAATCAAATAACATCATAAGTATACAAACAGTCAAGCAGTTCTTGTCGAATGTAACCGCCGTAGCCGGTTTCTCACAAAAGGTACAAAAATAATAAGTTTTGATACCAGTGATGACTTTAAAATAAATAATTATGTGTCGTGTCGTACACGTAAAATTCACGTAACAACCCACTACTAATCTAGACGCTATCGTCATCAATCATCAACAGCCTTTAATAGTCCACTGCTGGACATAGGCCTCTCCTATGTCCAGCTAGACGCTATAACTAGTTCTAATCCGTATATCTTGTCAATTTACACAAATGAGCCATTAGTAGGAGCGTCAACAGAATAAAATTTAAAATTTAAAGTACACAAGTGGCAGTTCTTGTAAGTAAGTACGCAAAAACAACGACAAAAATGACTTAATGCGATATAATGTTATTTTTTCTATCATACGCACTAGCTCCGATTCAAGAGCATTTGTTTGGAAGAAGCAAACCAGTCCAGTATCTACGCATACGCAGTAACGCATCCTCAATCACAACAATTGAGTATATAGGCAGAACAAACTTATACAAATTACACTGTCAAAGACTATAGAAGATAATGAATATTACCTCGATTATCTATGGATACCATAAATTTGTAAATCCATGTTATAATAATACAATGCATGAAATATTAAAGCCAACCTAACATGTTATTATGTGTCCCAAAAGTATTCGATAAATTGAGGATATAAGTTTACAAAAGAGGAAAAGAGAAAAAGAGGATTTACAGAAAAAAAGAAGAAAGAAACCACACAATAATATTATCTTTTGTAAGCTAAAATAAAAAAAGCATAGGTACTAATTCAACAAAACGGTAATTTGCAAAAAAAAGTTTACAAAATTATGTCCCCGTTCTGATCGACTAAGTGACTACTTTAATTAAAGTAGTCAACAAAGTTTTCATTAGTAATTAATATATATACTCTAGAATGCAATTCTCTTCTAGTCTCTTTTTTCTTGTATTGAATCCTTCATTTCGATGCTGTAGCCTCAGGGTCTTTTCATTTTCAACTTTGGGAGCAATTACCAAAGTAGTTGTAAAGTTTCACATCGGCCTCTCAAGATTTTCGTTTGGAAGAACAAGTTTTCAAATTACAAACGAGCGGAAATATTAACGTTTTTTTCTTTAAATAAAAAACAGCATTTCACAAAATTTGAGTAATAATTTGAGGCATTACTGTTTGTTTTTTAGAAAAAGTGTTAAACTTGTGTTACAATTTTTATCATAAAATATTATTTGAAGAAGAATGGGTCAGTCAGATTTGTGCAACACAATATGCTTAGAAAGTCAAAAGAATTTGATACCCTTTTGAGAGTCCAATCTGAATATTAAAAATATTATTACGGAAGTTCAAAGGTATGTTCTGTTTCAAATACTTAAGAATATTCTTGCAGAATTTTGAAAGCTATAATGCTAATAGTTCTCTGAAAACTTAATTCAATTTAAATTAGTCTGAAATAATTTGAGCTATTTCAAAGACACGAAGTTTCACTTTTGTCAATATGAATTCCTGAAAGGAGATTTATTATTTAAAAGAGATAGACCACTGTCTATTAAAGGCTGTTGATGATACTAAAAATAACATTTTTAAAGAAAATGTTGCTTAAATTTTCTTTAAAAATGTTATTTGCCTTAAAATTATCTCCGACAATGTTTAAGAAGAAATTTCACCGAGACAAACAATGTATACAGATAATTTTTTTACGCCCCAAATAATTGGATAGTATATTTATATTACATTTATACGAGTATGTATAGTTGTTAAATATAAAAAAATCTTTTACAGAAACAAATAAACAATAATAAATAAATGAAACTAAATTCTACTTTTTCACCCGACAAAGTTTTTTTATTCTTCTTAAACAGACAAATTAGTGATATGTCCAATCCATAGAATGGACGACTGGGAACGTGGACCGGCTATTTCGAGCTACTGTAGTGTCAGTCTCGTTTCCCCTTCCGAGATTTGAAAGTTTCCTCACCCTATACGGGAAAAGTGATTGCCCCAATTTACCTTCTTCCTTTGTCCCGTGTGGCGGCTAAGCACAGAAGAAAAAGCCAAAACAGTTTAGAGCGCCATATATTGTGGTGACCCCAAATAACATTTATTTATTTTTATTTTTTTAGAAACTGATAAACATTCTCTAATATCAAACCAAAAGTTACCTGTAATTATTTATTATTTTATTCTGCAGATACTTATGTTATGATATTGCCTTGCATAGGGTCAAAAAATTTTTTTCTGTTTTCGTCAAACTCCAACGTAAATACAAATTGTGTTATATATGTATGTTATGTTACAATTTGCCCGAAATGAATTCGGTCAACTATGTGAATTCTGTCAGTAGTAGTAGCTTAGTCATCATCATCACCATCATCAACACCCTTTAGCAGTCCACTGGATATAAACCTCTCCTTAGAAACGGACACTTTCGTTCGACACACACGTTTTCACTGACAAAAGGTAGACATTACCTTTCTAGACACAGATAGCAATTTCACTATCATATTATTTTTTAATTACAGCCAAGAGCTTGTCTTAAACTATTGCTTTTATTGAGCAAATTGAAATTACTCTAACGACTTTGCCAATACGTTGACAGATAATTCTTTAGACATTTACAATAATTTGAATGACATATCGCAAATTTACCTAAAAATGTGAATGACATTACAAATAATTTAAATTGATTGATAAGACAATAGAGTCTACCTCTTGCAGTATTAAGTTGAATACTTATAGAAAATTAAATCATAGTACATTAATAAGAAATAATAAAATACAATAATATAATTTTGGTGTATCAATATATTAGAGGAATGATGGGCAAAGATTTGGAAAAAATAAATAAAAAATAAAGGTGGAATTATTCATGAACTGCAACGCAAATTGATATTTTTTATATTACTAAACATCTGCGTAAACACGATGAGTTCATGTTAAATTTTGATCATCACCAAGTAGGCAGCTTATTCAGCAGAGGTACAGCAATACATGGTGGCACTATGATACTAAAACACTGTGATATCGTTAGTCTATCAGTTGAGCGGACTACAGAAACAGCCTGTATAGAACTAAAAGGTAGTAGTATGTGTTAAACGACCCCCTTCAGCTACGTATAATTGTTTTGAACGTGTTATGAACGAGTTCTTAGTTAAAGTAATAAAATCAAAAAAGGTCATGTTTTGTGGTGTCTTTAACCTATTAGAAAGGAAAGTATTGTAACAAAGTTCAATGATACAATCTGAAGAACTTGTTTTTGGAGCCTACACGAATCACTGCGACCACTGCCATATGTTTGGACAATATATTTACAGACATTGTAATTAAGGATAGGAAAATAATTATAATCAATATTGACTGCACGGATGGCGTAGTGGTTTAAGCGGTCGCCACGCCGCTTCCTACTACGGCCGAGTGTTGTGGGTTCAAACCCCACATGGGACGACACTTTGTGTGATCCACAAATTGTTGTTCTGAGTCTGGGTGTTCTTTGTGTCCGTTTCATGTATGTTTGTAAAGTTCCCCGCGACACAGGATATATTCCTAATGCGGGAGTAGTCTTTATTAAAAAAAAAGAAAGAAAAAAAAAAAGAAAAAAAAATGTGGTGATACTTAAAACTGCAAAGCGTTGTGAAAACTTTAAAAATAAAACTTAAAGCTGCTTTTAATACTTCAGTACACTGCGTAAATAATAACTATAACACTTATTATAATAGCTTATTTAAAACTTTTTCTTTAACATTTAACACCATTTTTAACAATATTCTTGCTGCAAAGAGAGCGATTCGAGCAATTTATAATTTAGGCAATCGTTGTTCATTGAGGCAAAAGTTTAAAGAAATAAACAAAATGACACTGGCAAGTCAATATATATATGAAAATGTAATATATGTTCATAAAAACAAAGATAGCTTCTTGAAAAGAAGAGATGTACATGATTTAAATACCAGAAATAGAAATAAACGAATGTGTCTGATTCTATAATAAAATTCCAAATAGTGTAAAAGATTTTAGTACGAGTATAAACAAATTTAAATCCACATAAAAATGTAAACTATGCCAGAAAGCCTATTCATCAATTGTGGATTACATAGAAGACAAGCTTGCTTGGGATTAATTTAGCACAGGCTATTTCGTAGTGGAAATGTGATGAGGGCTAGTATGTCTTTTATTTAATTTTCTTTTATTAATGTTTTACTTCACTTTCTTTTTTATTCCCTGCTTTTTCTATACCTTGTTTTCTCTTCATTGCCTTTTTACCTTTTAGTCCTTAAAACTTACATACTAGCACACATCAAAACTATGTTGTGTATATTTAGAGATGCCATTGTTATCTTTTGATTAAAAAGAGTGGCCGTGAGTTTGTTTGCCCTTTCTTCTTATGATGCTCAACCCCTTGTAAACGGGCATCTGTAGACCGGCACAGACATATAAGAGATTTTCAATACGTATATATTTAGTTTGCTAAATAATTGACAAAACAGACATTATTGTTGTTATGTGTGGTGACCTTTAACATTAGAGTCTACACAAAAAACGATGTCAAATAATTTTAAAGATTTTGTGAAATAAAGATATTTGAGTTTGAGTTTCAAAAGAGATTTTGGCCTACTATACCACGCTGGCCAGACGGGTTATATAGGGTTTGTTCCTTTCAGTGTTGTTATCCTGTGTAGTTTACTTCCTAAGTCGGCTCTTACAACACTGACGGGGTGAGTAAGAGTGATGACACTCCATATTCATATTCTCTACACGGATTGTATGCTTAGTAGAAATTGAAATTACATTGGCATTTAAAAAAAAAAAAACGAGTGCGTCATACAATACATGGAAAGGTTAACTTTTTATTTGTATTTTATTCATTCAATTCAAATTTGAATAATATGCAGAGTTGTTCAAGATACTAAACTCCCAACTAGTATCACACTAGGTACCAGACAGGATTTTTTTCATTTTAATACTTGTAAAAGTGTTAATACACATATGCTCAAGTATGAAGGCAATACAACCTGCCATATCATTTTTTTATTCATGTATCTTGTTGGTACACTGCTATAGTATATATTTCTAATGGATATTTCAAACATAAATGGACATCTACATTTTGGATTTACAACAAGCGGTTTGATCTAACTTCTCCAGGTATGTACATGTTTGTATAAAATCTTTGTTAATAAATATCACTGGTAGACCGGCCCGGGCGGCGAAGGCGCTGGCCTGAGTGTGGCTGCGTGTGGACGGTGACGGGTTTTCCCCTCCAGTCGCTATAGGTGCCAGCCGCGAGGAGGCAACGTCTGCGTGCGTCGCCTAAATAAAGAATAGGCGCTAGGAGCTGTATTCTTAAGTTGTGAAATAGCAAATAATAAGGTATTGGTGCTCAAACAATACAAAACTGATCAATAACAATGTAAATATAGTTTTCTAAATTTAAATTATCTATATAAATAAATCGTAGTTGATAGAAATAAAAGCAAATCGTAGTGTCTGCCGCATTACAAAGCATTAGTGTTATTTTGAACTTCAGCTCGTGGCGCGGCTATTTTGGCGCTATTAATATTCACGAGAGAGGCTATCCTGTCACAGTTAGGCGTGCGATAAAAGATTTTAACTTATTTAATGAAATGAGTATTTAACGAGACACCGGGTGGGTTAGTTTCGTTCGGAAGTTTGTATCAACAATATAATTTTTTGTATAAATACACAATATAATTTACTACTTTCAAACAATCAGACGAATGAAAACCTTTTGATTACATTGCCTTGCCGCTATGTTTTGACAGATTAAGATGATGATCAAACTTTTTTTCTGTGCGATACCTAGGATACTCCCTACCGGACAATTAGGTGTAGCCTAGAAAAGAAAGTCCTTGGTACCTCGACAGATCCCGGGTCATCTATCATCTATGGCCCCACCATGTGTGAGAACCACGGTGTCACCTTTCGTCTACCCCGCCGTTATCCCGACTTGTATATACTGCTAGGGCAACAGGTCACCCCCAGGTCTGCACTTATGGGGAACGGAGGTCGTCAGGGATCTCCTGTGCCTGGGCCGCATGCGATACCTGGACCGTTTCCGGGCCTAGGGTACCGAATGAGTTCTAAGTCTCACCAGATCCCGGCGATATCACATGCTTTTAGAAGAAGATGGCGGATTTCCGTGCACTCTTAGTACGTAATATGACAGCAATCATGGTACCGAGCGATAGAATTCCAACTCCGGTAGCCGTCACGACGCCACGCCTCTGTTGTGTCTGCAAACATTAATACAATTTATGAAATAATTTATGTACTATTAGATTGTAGTCGAAGTGTGATTATCATATAAATTAAAAAATCATGTTTTAAAGTACCGCTAAGTTTCAAATGTATTCATGAAATTTTGATAACCACACAATCAAGCTTTTTAAACATAAACTGTTATTTGAAAAGCCTAAATGTTTAACTAAAAGTAAAGAACATAGTCATAGATGTATACAAATACACTTATGATAAAGGAAGTAGAAGTAAAAATTGATCGTATGTTAGTATTTTTTAGAGTTGCTTCTGTAAACTTGATTAAGAGGCAGTCAGATTCTTGAATTATTATATTAACCAACCAAACTTATCTGTATTTGATATACATAAACAGTATTATCAGTGATTTTTGTTTTGAGCCTTAGTTTTTATATTTTTTGTATATTCTGACTTAACTATCAAAAATCAGTGTTGTCGTACATGACGTACATACTTTTATAATAGGTCTTTACCTATGAAATCGCCGTTTTGTATGCAATAAGTGAAAGTACTTATTTTTTCAAACTTTTTTTCCAAATCATCTTTGCCAACGCATTGGCAGTTTATTGATTCTTGTAAAAATCAGCTGGACGGAAGGCAACAAACTCTTCAAAGGCATTTTGTACTGCCTCTCGGGAATTGAATTTTTTACCCACTAAAAAGTTGTCTAAATTTTGGAAAAAGTAATAGTCGGTAGTCTGATACAGAATAATAAAACTAACGGAACCCATCATTGGTCTAAATACAAATGCAAAAATAGGTGTTAGTTTATTAGTAATTTGTTCTTTCGATCATTATGAAATGTTGTAAGTATAATAAACATAATAACAAAGTAAATAAAGAGAATAATAATAACTTACATACATAATAAAACACGGCGGCAGTCTGAGTCCCAAACTAGGCAGAGCCTTTAGTAGAGTAACCAGACTGCTGATGTACATACTTAAATATTTCTAAAAAAGATACATATAATAGATAAATTACACCTAGACACAGAACACATAATCGTGCTTATCACAGAATTATTTATCTCGAACGGGAAACGAACCCACGACCTCTGGCTCCTCAGTCAGGGTCCCCAAACACTAGACTGACAGACCATTCATAGAAAACTGACACTAACAATTGAGAACGATATCAGGGATGCAAGCGGTACATACTCTAAGATAATTCTAGAACATTAAAAAACTTGAACATTAGATTATTTGGTAAGTTGTGTAACAATACTTTATATTTTATGAAAAATCCGCACTTTTTTTTTATTCAAACGGATTTATTATTTAAAAGAATCGCTCCTATTTTATGACCACTTAAACCGTGAACTTTTTAAACAAAATATGTACTAAAAAGCCATCTCACTAAGAACGACACAATTTCATTTATAGCTTAACTGATAAGTAGACTGTCGGTGACTATATAGATAAGGTAAACGGGAACAAAGCCGCCACAAGTCGTTCGAAGCTTCATTACGCCGACGACGGACGGATCACAAAGCTAAGACAATCCCTACTTAAATGTCTATCTCCCACCTACGCCCGGTATTACGAAGAATTTATAAAAAATGCTTCGGTTCAATTAATATTGTGCCCTTGTTCATATAATGAGAGAAGAAAATGGTATTGGCCTTTGGGTTTTCTTAACAAGCAAAACAAAGATTATAAAATCAAAGTCAAATGAGTGATTAATAATTATGTAGGGAAGGTGTTGTACCTATGAACGGTTTTACCTGTGGACATCATTGATATTTCAAAAAATAAACACAGAAATTTAACGAATTGAACGCATCCGTAAAGTATTTTTGATGTGTGGCAACGTTGACTTGCTGCCATTTTGTATCTTTTGTTGTGTGACCGGTGACAGACCGTTAAGGGTTTTCGCTCAAAAAAGTAAGTATTTGTCTCTTTTTCGTCCTATTTTTTTGTGAACATATGCAGAATATAGATGATTATTTTTAGTCATACTGTAGTACATGTAGTTAACAATCCATTTACATCGGTATAACGGTGTAAACTAGTACCTATCATGCCGGTAATAGATTTTTAGGTTGTATTGTCTGATTTGTACCTGTGGACATCGAAGTGTATGTACCTATGGACTGTCCACAGGTACAAATTTTTTTTCATTTTTCAGTGTCTCGACGGAAAAACGCGCCGTAGGTTGTGTTCAGAGACGTTATCTGAGGCAATTAAAGAGGCAATTAGTGGATGTTCATTGCGAAAAGTTGCAGAAAAATATAAAATACCAAAATCTACGATATTTAAATACCTTCACATGAATAAGGAGAATGATCTGAGCGAGAACAG
The DNA here is from genome assembly GCA_902825455.1 of Arctia plantaginis. Lineage (NCBI taxonomy): Eukaryota > Metazoa > Arthropoda > Insecta > Lepidoptera > Erebidae > Arctia > Arctia plantaginis. The sequence goes on from CADEBD010000337.1 coordinate 10,878,213, forward strand.
GGTAGTTATTTTGAGAAATGACGTGAAGAAAGTATTTGATGAGGAAGAAGAAAAATAGCTTGCAGAATATTTAGATAAAAATAAAAATTCAATCTGCAGAAAAAAGGGTCACAATTCTTCAAGATGACCAGTTACCCTAAGCCATGTGTATGGGATGTAAAAGACATGAAAATGTTTACAAACTGCTCAATTGCTCTCAATGCGATTTGAAATATCACCAGAAATGTGTATCAAGATCACATTTAGATAATTTTGAATCAGATGATGAGTCAGACTTCTTATATCAAAAGTGTTATATTTTAGATGATGGTGATTCAGATGCCTCTGATGATTCTGCCTTAGAACTATATCAAAATTATTTAGATGCCAAAACCAAAAAGAATAATTGATTCTTTAATGTTAAAGTTGATTTATAAAGATATTCTATTTATTTTTGCTGATTTTTATAGGATTATTATGTAAGGATAAGTTATCTGTCCATAGGTACATTGCCGTCCATAGGTACAAGTATTTCTGTCCAGAGGTACAATCATAAGATGTACCTGTGGACAAATTTAGTGATTTAAAAAAAACTGGTTTATTTTAATCAACATAATTCGTACAAAACTAAAGACTGCTAATTTTTAAGTGTTAACTAATCCTGGAACAACATTTGTAATACTTTACGGCTAATAAATAAAAATTAAATTATTAAACCATATTTTCATTCAAAATCCGGCAAATGTCCACAGGTATAACACCTTCCCATACTTTTAAAAATGTGAAGTGTAGTTAAAATATATATGTACAGGATAGTTTAAAAATTCATTGAAAAACACTTTAACCGTGGACGAGCTATGTTTTAGTACGTTTCGGGCTGTTGATCCTGACTATATCGGTTAGACTACACGATGGCTAGGGCCTGTGTGCCGTTTGTATGAACAGGCAGGTCTGTAGTTTTTTTCGGTGTTTCTTCCCAGAGTTAGATTTAGGAAATGCCAGCGCCTTCTACCTGTAAAGTACAACTTCTGAAAATATCTGAAAAGATTTTTAACTAAGATTGTTGTTGATTAATAAATTTAATAATAAAGACGTTATTGTGCATGAGTGCCTATTGGTAGTGCCTATTAATAAATCTCCCTAATTTAGTACTAAGAGAGATGCACCAATGGACACTTTATTCCAAGCCCAAATAAAAAATGTAACCTTACGACGCTTTCTTACATACCTAATACCCTTAATTAAACTCATAGCTTGTTTGTACATAGATTTGTTTGAGGTGTTAAGGTGATGATGGATGAACGCTACAAAGAAACCTAACCCCTGACCTAACAATAAGTTCATAAGAATAATTTTTGATGCCACTGAGCATGTTGATATCCAGGATGTATGAGGCAAGCCACCAAACTTGAAGTGTCTTCCGATACAATATATATATATGGTCATAATAATAATAGTCATAATAAACACACCACACATTTTTAGCAAAAAGGAATTTTATTACAAACTGTAGAATTTATGGAATTCTATATGATTGACGATGTTTACGTACTTGAACTATCAATAATGAATATAAAATAAAAGTCCTGTTTTGCTTAACACTTGTACGCTTAAGTATAACAGGAATTTGAGGTTATGTACAAATTCGGAGGGGATTTAAAATTGACAAAATAGGATTGAGCCAAACGCAGATAGCAGGTAATCAAAATCAATTTTATAATGTTATTTCCATACTTAAATTCAGATACATAATAAATAACCAAATTTAATTATAATACCTAATAATTTCCTATTTTAGTCCAAAAAGGAGCCACAACAAAATTAGCAACTTACTTAGAGCACCGGTCAATTAAGGAAAAACGGGTAACTTAATATACTTACCGACCCACCGAACCATGCTACTTATCACGACTTAATATAACACTGCCTATATTCAAAGTGCTGTAGGGTATAATCGACTATTCCAGCATTTCCCTTGGGTGTTATAAGGGTTAAGAGATTAAGTCGCGTGAATAAGCAGGCTACACTTTTAGGGTTTTTTTTGGAATCGCCATATTGAAAGGTGATTGATGTTATTGGCTTGCTTTTCTTAGAAGTTTAATAGAAATTTACTTATTTCAGGATTCCTTTTTAAAAAAGGTAGGGTTCTGAACAAACAAGTAACAGTGAGAGTGACGAGCAAAAGCTTTTTTCTTCTCAATAATTATATTCTATCATTAGTGCTCTATCATAGTGTTTACAGTATGTTATTTAAAAACTTTGTTAAAAAAAGAGACGACTGTACTTCAGAAAAATATTGACGCTGAGGTTTTCCATAAGTAGGAGAGTAGGACAAATTTAAGAATGTATGATGATTGGAGAAGACAGCGGGCGGAGTGGGTGCACTATACACATATCACCGTCATATCTCAACTTCTGTCTTGTTTTTCTGATTAATACTAATATACCACTTAGTTGTTACATATGACCATGAGCAGTGGTCTGTTAAGATTATGCTTTTTCTTGTTATTGCACCTAACCACGTGAGTCATTAAGCTTATGTTGTACTGTTATTAAACTGCGTAATTAAATGCTATTGAGTTGGGCTGCTTAACCAAACCAAACAAATAATAAGTTATGTTTTTCATAAAATGTTTAGTGATGTAAGCGAGAGATACCGCTTGTATAAAATAATAATTAAAGCTAAAGAATATACGGCATACGTGACTCAAAAAGCTGTGAAAGTATTGTAGACATTTACTTTGATAACAGAAACTATATTGCTTAGCAAAAATATCATTCCACATATTAATATCTGATGTCGACAGCTTACGATATCGATATCTATTATCGCACTCTATTCAATCACATTGACAATAACAAAACTGCTCTGACATCGACTCGTAATCAAAAGGTTGTGAGATTAATTCCTGACTAGTTGAACTACCGAATTAATAATAATAATGATACATTTAGGTGGTGTGGTTTTAGGTATGATTTTTAGAGCTCATACATGTTTTGTTTATGTACTAACATGCAAAACTTTTATATAGCGTACTGAAGTCTACTTGTCCGTGTGGTGACGGATTAAGAGTACAGAGTGTCACCACCCCTATTCATGCCATGGATGTCGTAAGAGCCGACTAAAGGCGCAGACTATGCAGGACAGCAGCACTGCAAAAAGAAGGGAAACTTGACACAAACCCTATACCAAACCGTCTGGCCAGCGTGGTATAGTAGGCCAAAACCTCTTTTCTAAGGAGAGGCCTATGTCCACTGCTAGACATAGGCCTGTTGATGATCGATGTATGTAAGATGTATGGAAGTCTGACGTCTTAGTACTAGTATCGAGCAGCCACGCATGCAACTTAACTTTCAAGAGTCTGAAATGAAATGATTTGATATGATTGGGTAACTTATTATAAACGCGAATGCACGTAGCTAAACAGTAATAATGCTTATAGCTATATAGTAAAAGCACAAGGTCGAAATCGACCACGTGTATGTGATACACCTATTAATTTCACATACGAAAGTTACTTTTAATACTTACTAATTAATAGAAGTTTGAGGCATGTTTTACCTTTTAAATTTAATTATAAACTTTTTGGGTAACATAATTTGGTCTTCTGAATATGATTAACACAACTTATTAATTGCTTATAAATTAGAATTATGTCCTGATAACAGTTAATTATCACTTTATTCATAGGACACTATAAAGGTTACTATAATCACACGATACAGGCTAAATTACCGATAGTAAAAATATTTTATTTATTATACTATTTTAATTAGAAAAGACTAATCTTCTCTACATATTTATTCAGATACACCACAAAAAAATGTGTTCTTAATTACTCCGACTCCGACTTGATACTTACCGGTATTAGTCTGAACAATTGCTCGGAGCACTCTCCATGATATATACGATAGAGAACGCAGAGTGAAGCTACATCTCTATGTAACGACAAGGGATCGAACCAATCGGAGATCATTTGGCTAAACTTACGCCTTATAGAGTTGTATGCGGTGGGCAGGAGTAAAATACTGCTTTGATCTGTTCAGTACACCGAGCTACTTCGAGGCTAATTAGATCTTACCCACTAATAATAATAATATAATAATAATAATAATAACACACGTCGATAGAAAAGCGTCGAACGAGTGGCTGCGGCGCGGAGAACTCTTCCCAGAAACCGAGGCTTTTGTGATCGCTATTCAGGATCAGGTTATCGATACTCTTAACTACAAAAAACACATAATCCGTACCCCTAACCTTCCTACCGACTTATGTAGACGATGCCATAGCAGTTCCGAAACCATCCAACACATCACTGGTTCTTGTAAATCTATTGTACAAACTGATTATAAACACAGACATGACCAAGTTGCAGCAATAATCCATCAAAATCTAGCTCACAAATACTCATTTATTTCAAATAAAACTGCTTATTATAAATATAAACCCAGTACAGTTCTAGAAAATAATGCATTTAAAATATATTGGGATAGGACAATAATTACCGACAAAACCATACATTATAATAGACCGGATATAACAATACTAGACAAAACTAACAAAATAGTTTTTATTATAGACATAGCAGTATGTAACACACACAATCTCCTCACGACGCACACAGAAAAGATGACTAAATACACAGACTTAGCAACGGAAATAAAAAGGCAATGTCAGGTAGATAGAGTTCGGGCACGCCGTCATCGCGGCGGTAAGACCCGTTATGGAGGATTGGATCGAGAGGCGTCACGGGACCCTCTCATACCGATTGACGCAGGTGATCACTGGGAAGGGATGTTTCGGGGATCACCTGTGTCTGATCCGCAAGGAGCCAACGCCTGAGTGCTACCACTGCGATGGCCAGACCGTGGACACGGCTCTCCACACGCTGGCAGAGTGCCCGGCGTGGGTTGAGCAGAGGCCAGACCTCGTGGCGGCCATCGGAGTGGGAGTTCTCTCGCTCGATAGCCTAATTACGGCTATCGTGCGGAGCGAGAGTGCGTGGAACTCTGCCGTCTCCTTCTGCGAGCAAGTTATGCTCGCGAAGGAGACGGCGGAGCGGGACCGGGAGAGGTTTAGGACTCTCCCGGCACGCCAGGCCCGGGCACGGGCTAGGTACCGCAGGCGACTCAGGCGCCGGAGGTCGCAGAACGACCTCCGTCCTCCATAAGCGCAGGCCTGGGGGTGACAGGTAAGGCCATCTGTCACCCTAGCAGAAGCAGGCCGGGGTGGCGGCGAGCGCGTTGCGAAGCGCGCTCGCTTCCAGGGAGCACAGGGAACATGGGGTTCCCACACGGGGGGGGGGGGGTCGTCTACTCGTCTGTAGATGACCCGAGGTATGTCGGGGCACCAGGGACTTCCTTTCTAGGGTATACCTGGCTCCCCGGCTATTAGTACCCGGCGACGGCGTGCGGTTTTAGTCGGTTCGAGTCCGACATGCCACCGACAGGTGGTATTCGAGGGGATTTCCGCACGAAAAAAAAAAAAAAAAAGGTAGATAGAGTTAAAATAGTACCGATTGTCATATCTACAACTGGTGTAGTACCGAAGACTCTTCAAGATAGCCTCAACACATTGGAAATGCCGAAATCCTCTCTCATACTCTTACAAAAAGCAGTCCTTCTTAACACATGCCGTCTCACACGCAAATTTCTCGCTTCATCCTCATCATCTTAACTTCATACCATCATCCCTTTTTGGCACACTTGGCTAAGGCCCGTGTGTTAGATTTTATTACCCCTTAAAAATAAAAGGGAGACCAGACAAGGTATAAAATGACATAATAATAATAATTTATTCAAGTAAGTAATTTGTACATGGCATACAGTGTTGTCTTATAATACTTAAATTTACAAGAAAAAAAAACCAGTACAACATATATACAATAGTCATAGGACTCTCTTTCCTAAACTAGGTAGGGAACCTGTCTGTATCTTAGGTAAGAGTATCCATTTATAATGTCTTATATCGGTTACAAAAGTCTAGCACTTAGGCCATTAAACTGTCGTCTTGCAAAAGCAGTCCTGTAGGGGACAGTTGGACATAAAGGAAAGCCACGACGCCGCTGACTAACAAGCTGCTTTTTGAACGAAATCATAGAATGCTTGCGGTGGATGGATCTTAAGATATATAATTGTCTAACAGATAGGACATTACATTCTGAGTATAACATATACGTCGGGTAGTCACGTGATTTAAAATAAATTATTTTTAACAATTCCCTTTGAGCCCTTTCTAACTTAAGTAACTCAGTTTTATGAGTTCCCCCTCACACTGGTATGCAGTACGTCAGGATGGATTGAACTAAGATCCCTCTACCCCGAAACTGGACTTCGCTTATAAGTCGATGTCTAGGATTTCGATACTGGCTAAGGCAGTTAGAGAGGTGCTCTCAAATCTAAATGATATGACAAACGGTATCTTTTTAGCGGTGAATGCGCAATCCTGTGTCTTTTTTTTAGTTTAAATGAACTAAGGAAGTTTCAATTTAAGACACAAGTTTGTTTCGTCTCTCGATGTAGTTTTCCCGAGAAATATAGGGGAGGCCGGTAAAAAGGGCATCTCCCGTACTATCACTCGCATAGTAATAGGCACTGCTAGTTTGTAGAAGAAACAGTATGGGTAACACACCGCCTTGTGCGACATCAGTATTTACAGATTTCAAGTTAGAGCTTGCATCGTCGACAACGAACTTTGTCTGCAAGGAATATATTACGTAATTTCTCGAAAAGACCATAGGAAGGGAGCTTCGAGAGAAACGTCTTATGCCAGACCCAGATCCATTAGAGGACTAAAGTTACACCCGTTTTAAAGTTCAAACAATTATGGTACGTCCATAGTTGTTTTACATTAAACCAGTAGAAGTAACGCATCCGCATAGGAGAAACAGAAAGGGTAATACTTTATGATTCATCGGTTGTTTTAATATTAAGAACAAATGAGAGGAAAGTGCACAGATGACAAAGAAATAACAGAACTTTTCTTTATAAAAGTTGAACACAGAAGTCATGATAAATTGTCAATATAAAATTCATTCCCTATTACCATAAGTCGCCACTTTTATGTATTATGTTATTTCAGGATAGATTGTCTGAAAAGAAAAACCCTGAAAGTAATTGGAATAAAAATAAAAGCAATGGAGGTAGAATGAGCGTGCTTTCATATTAATTTACGAGTATAAACTTACTTACCAATGTATGTAAGTATTTCTATTATTTAGTATTATTATTAAGTATTTTTATTTCTTGAATTCCATATCATGTTAAAATATAAGTTATTTAAATTTTATGGGTACAGGTGTTTTTAAATGCAATATTCTAAGAATAATCTAATTTGGTGATAAATTTCCTTAAGTGGGTGATTAAACTAATCACTTTCAATTCTCGTAAACTTCTACAATAATTTTAATATAACCTCTTTATTGCCTACCGTCGAATTTTGACAGAAAATGTTTTTTTTTGTATTTACTTATACATTAATTTACATTCATTAATTTAAAAGCAGAACTCAATTATATAATAAACTCTCGGACACCAGGTCGGTCGCGTAAATTTGCAAACTATGAAGTGTATAAAATTAAAATTGAAAAGCCCCATTGGATGAAAATAAATTTTATTATAAAGGTCTGAACTATTTGCAAGGACGATTAATATTTCTTTGTACATACAGACAAACAAAATCACCTAATATAAAACTAAAGAAATTACTTATGTAGGTTAAGAAATAACGCATAAACTAAATACAACAAAGAGGAATAAGTAAAAGGAAAAAATATTTGAATACGGTAAACCGTTTTGTAAGTTGGTATAAAGTAATCAAAGTTTGTTGTTCGCAAACAGTTTTCTGTTGTCCGCGGCGGCCGTCAGTGTGTCCCAGTACCCGAGGCGCCGTCCCCTGCTATGGGTTGTCACTGCTAATTTGCACACAATTGTTCATCCCGGACTGAAAGTATAGAAATGAGCGGAGAAATGTAGTCGAGACTCAATGTAACTCACTAATTGGACCCACAAAATTGTATTTCATTCTAGCTGTGGGCTGTAACGATGGATGTTCGTTAAAACTTCATGTCGAATGAAAATGTAAATGTAGATACTTTCAGTGACTTTGTTAATCGAGAGCCATCAAGCGGACTTCGTTACTTATTTGTACTTTCAACTGTGACGATAACGAATACAGTCGTAAACCAAAGTTTGATTAAACTTTTTTTACTATTGTGTTCTACTAAATGAAAAATTTAATGCAAATTTTCTCATATTGGGCTACAATAAAGTGTTAAGAAAGAAAAATAGAAGAAATATACACGCCAATAATTATTAAAAATAATTCTATAGCGTTCAGCCTATTTGTCATAGAAGTTCAAAGTTACGAAGAACTGAAAATAATGTACTACAGATATTGGGAACTTCATTACTTACAAATAAAATGTGTATTAAAAACAGTCTTTGTTTGATATAAATTGTAGATCATGGAATTATCTATAAAAAATTGCCATGCGTTTCCAGAAGAATTACCACTCCTAAGATATAGCGATAAAAAAGGTTTAGAAATTTATGGTCTTACTAATATAATATCGTGAAGTAGGTATATTTTATGCTCCTATTTAATTAAAACTTGTACTATTAAAATGATTATGAAATGAGAAATTAGGATTTCAAGTTTCATATCTTCTACTTAGTTGCCTCTTTCGCCATTCTAAGTTTCCGTATTCAACAAGGAACCCTTATGGTTTTGCCATGTCCATCTGTCTGTCTATCAGCGGTTAATGTAGCTCAGAGACTATTAGCACTAGAAAGCTTTAATTTGGGTTGGGTTGACTCACAACTTTAATAAGAGTGCCATATATTATACCCATATATGTCAAGCATGGATGTTTTTTTTTCTCGTCTATCCCATTGTGTAAGGTACCGTTGATTTTTTTTTGATTGATTGATGATTTTGTGTTTAAACACGCTTTTTTTAAGACACGTACCTACGTATGTAAAACGGAACCTTTGAACTAAATTTTTACCCACTTTAAAAGGTCAGACAGATTAATTTGAAATTATGCACACTTGTCGAGGACCGACAACAATACAATAACTTGATTGTCCGAGTATCCTTATCAGGCTCTTTCGGATTAACGGCTTTTACGACATTAAAGACTAAGAAAGCAAAAATAAATAACAGTCTAAAAACAATATTTTTTTTTTTAATCCGCTTGTTACAAAAGTATGTTTTTTTATATATGTTTGTTTTTTATGTATGTCTGTTTTTTATTCAAAAATATTGTGGGTTTTTGCAACATTTTTTATTCGTGTCAGGGATCCATTTGTGAAATGTTAATTGTAAAGTACCAATTTTTGTTAGGGTCCTCTGACAACTAAACGATTGTTTACGAATGCCTGAAAACATTCGAGGCAGTAGTATTTTATAACACAATCAAAAGAGAAACTATCATAGGGGCAGGGTTCAAAAGTTAAAAAGTAAAAGCCGACCTACTAATAAAATCTATTTGGAAAGGAGAAATATCGTACGAATTGCAAAATTAATTACATAAAGTGGTTAGTTTGTAAATCAACCCATGTGAAATTATGGAACATTAAAAACCTATCAAAATTATTAATAACTAGCTTTTGTAACTAGATAAAAAGTAGCATGTGTTTTTTGTCAAGAATCAAAGTATCTCCATACCAAATTTAATCTAAATCGGTTCAGTAGATCTTGATTCCTCATACGAACTCCAACCCCCCCCCCCTTTTCACACCCCTTAAAGGATGATATATTAGATAAAAACCCCGTGTTTTTTCCCGGGACTCAAACTATCTCTATACCAAGTTTCATTTAAATGGGTTCAGCGGTTTAAGCGTGAAGAAGTTACAGACAGACAAACAGTCACACGTTCGCATTTATAATATTGGTATGGATATGGATTAATAATTCCCAAACTCTTAAATATATTTTTAAGTTAAAAAAAAGGCATTGGGCTATATGTGGTACTAGGTAAGGACGGAGCATATTTTTATAATTTTCGCCTATGTTAGTATATAATAAGTCAGAATTTAGTATTAGTATTACACGCACTCGGCCTGTTTTTATTCTTCTTCATACTGGATACAAATAAATTGTTGATTATCATTAAAAATCATACCAGTATTAATCTACGACAAGTACTTCCTGTACTTTTTAATGAAATGGGTAATGATATAATGGATATAGAGATCAAGACTAATAATGTAGCAACCACGTTGATAGCTCAGTTCGACTAGATTTTCTTGGTAACTCCTTTATTATGTTCACTTACTTTCTCGTTATAATACTCTATTTCCCTGTTATAATACTTGTTATAAGAATCTTACCACTTCCGATAAATTCATTGTTCCTCTTTGTAAGACAAAGAGACTTTTCTTGTAAAAACTCTCATTTGTAAATTGATAGGGTAGGATGTAAGTAGGTCATTAACATGTTATTCAGGAGGCATTGCAAATAATCCTGTTACTGAAATAAAAGGAGTGTTCTATGCGAATAAAATTTTAAATATATTATAATGGATGGCGTTTCAGATAGACATAATAATCCAGAGAGCTTATAGCAGACAGTGCTTCTAAGCCGTGCAGATTTTCTTAGGATCGTAAAAGCTATAGGAATCCGTAATTAGAAAACGAAACATAAGTAGATAAATCTTAAGAATCATTTATGTTAAATTGAAGAGGAGAGAAAGAGATGTATATAAAGAGTTGATGACTATTACTTTTTGAAATATTATAAACTCTTTAATTATTCATCTTTTTTCAGCAATTATTCAGCTTCATCAAGACATTATCGAAAAATGGTTTTGTAACCAACGAACTTATTTCTAAAGTTTTTATCTAGACATTGGTGCCCAAGTAAAGAAAAGTGTTGTAATGTTGTATTCTTATTTAGAATAGACACCCAAAAACACAAAAAAATATCAAATCGTGATACTCATTCTTATCCATGCCGTGGGAGAGTCAAGCTCTGGCACAAAGGTTACCGGAGCCCAAACCCTCCTATACATAATTCTAGAGGGAGAATGCAAATGGCAGACAACGCACTTGTTTGTCTTCCCGGCTTCTGAATTACCCTTTAATTGGAGACGCACGCAGTTGCTGGTGTCCATGGATGGCGCTAGTCACATGCCATCAGGAAACCCGTCTGCTCGTATACCCTCCTAAACCATAAAAAAAAGATATACGATATACATGTACCTGTACGTATTATGGAGTGTAAAGGCAAGGAGGACCGTCTCATATGGGGGGAAAGTTGAAAAAGTGTCCAGCTGTATACTGAAAATAGAGGACGCTGGCGTGCGAAAAACTACCATAATAATGAAGTGTGTTGAGTTAAAATATTAAAATACTTTATAGTCTGAAAGTTATTATACGTTTATTTACTGTCTGTGAAACTCATTGACTATTTTCGCAGTCTAGTATACAGTGACTAATTATTATTTAAGCCAATATAAATTTATCCTGTCACCCTTATTGGACGCGTTTTTACGAACACCTTTCATACACAGAGATGGTTCTCCTTGCCTCTACTCTCCATAGTACGTATAAATAATAGAATTGTTCGTTTGAAGTTATTAGATTGATGATATTTAAGTGTCTGATATTTTTTTTAATTTGCCTTTCTTTCATTCATTTCAATATTTTGTAAAGTAAGTAAATAACTTGAAAAGGAGATTTATGTGTACACTACTTTCTAAAACTTGGGTGTGTACGTGTGTGATAATATGCTAATAATTTGCCAAATAACAATTTGTAAAATAGAGTTGGGAAGCAATTAGCACATTTCAAGTTGGTCGATGAAAGAGATCGCGTGTGGTTGAGGGGAGATAGTAATTTGGAGTAATTACGATTGTTGTGAATGCCGACAATCACTTAGAAGCGCCTTATCTAAGACCTACTTAACGCGCGGTCTTGGCTATTAAGTCATAAATCGTGGGTTAGTCACGCAACGAGCTGACGATTTGGCTCGAAGCGAGTTATCTTCACCTTGGCATCTAATTAAGAAAATCTTTTTCTTTTTTTTTGCTTTAATTGGATGCTTAAATTATATGAATACGTAGCCCCATAAACCGACTTAATTTTCGGAACACGCTCCCAATTTTGGAAGCGATAGTCACGTTGATAACTGGTGTAATATAAAACATATTATTACATTGCTGCAATACAAACATGTCAGAAAAATACTAACGGTGACTCTTAGTACAAACTTATTAGCAATAAGATTATTAACGTAAACGTAAAAATGGACTCGTTTTATTTTTAATCATTTGAGAAAAGGAGAGAAAGTTGGAGAAAATTTAGTTCCATAAAAGTAACAAGACATTCCTTATCTCTATCGCATACACCTTACACACATTTGTCACCTGCCGAAAAGTGACTAATATCTTTTAAAATGATACAAAATTCTACCCTAATTCTGTAGCTAACTTCAGGAAAGGATTATTTTATTCCTGGAATAAAGCTTCATTTTGGATAGAGTTATTAGCCACAAACGTAAGATTAGATATGGTCCATCAGACAGAAATTTGTTTGTGTCATTATATACGTGCTATATACCGTAAATTTAACTTAGTATAATGTAAAAGAAATTACTTAGTATAATTAAAAGTTTTTACAATAATAATAATAAAATGATTCATACTGAATTCTAAAAATTAAGCACTTTGATGGATAACATGTACTATGTTCAACCAACTTTGGGTAATCATTATAATAGGTCTTTACCTATGAAATTGCTATTTTGTATACAATAAGTGAAAGTACTTATTTTTTCAAACTTTCTTATTTCTGTTATTCGAAGTAATCACCCATGCAATCGACGCATCTTTGCCAACGCATTGGCAGTTTATTGATGCCCTTCTTGTAAAAATCAGCTGGACGGGAGGCAACAAACTCTTCAAACGCATTTTGTACTGCCTCTCGGGAATTAAATTTTTTACCCACTAAAAAGTTGTCTAAATTTTGGAAAAAGTAATAGTCGGTAGGTGCAAGGTCTGGTGAGTACCAAGCAACTAGCTTTGGTCAATCGGTCGTCCCCACTGCTCCTTCACGACAACGCGCGACCCCATACTGCGCAACAGACAGTCTCCAAGCTGCAAGAGCTGGGGTTGGAAGCTCTCCCTCATCCGCCATACAAAAGCTAAACTAGCTTAGCGTAGGAGAGCCTGTTTTCGGCACAAATGGGGTGACTCAACCATAGGCCATAGGAATACCACGGTCTCACAGAAATGGTGATGTAGGCAGTTTTTATAGCTTTTTAACGAGCGAGGTTACCGGAGCCTAAACCCCCATATTTTCCTTCTGGAGAGTAGAACTCAAAGAGATGCAGCGCACTTGGGATATTAGAATAGAATAATCTTTATTGTACACAAGTTCTGTGCATTATATAATAGGGTCAAAGTATGAAATTGCCGTTGTATAGTAATAAATGCTTTGAATTGAAATGAAACCTTCATGGTGTGAAACTTTTTTCACATGAGACCTATAAGGTTCTTCTTTAAAAAATGTGCGTCATTCGCTTTTCGACTTTCAACAGTTTTTTTTAGTCAGCTTATACTTGTACGTAAAGATGGATAACTCAAAAATCCGAGTGATTTTTGATTACAAGTTCTGACGCGAAACTAACGCAGCAGAAACGGCTTGCAATATCAACGCTGCATTTGGAGAGCAGAGTGGTAATGAACGCACCGTGCGATTTTTGGTTTAAAAGCTTTCGTAATTGAAACTTCGACTTGAAGAACGAACCACGTGGAAGACCGGCCAAACAGGTGAATAACGCTGAATTAAAGGAGGTGGTTTAAGCCGATCCGAGTCAAACTACTCAGGTATTGGCGGCATGGTTTAACGTTACCTTGCCTACAATATTGACTCATTTGTATCAAATCAATAAGAAAAAAATATATGAAAACTGGGTGCCTCATGATTTGACTGATCTGTAGAAAGAAATGCGTGTTGAAACTTGTGTTGCCTTGTTGAATCGGTACAGAAACGAAAGAATATTGGATCGAATTGTGACATGTGACGAAAAGTTAAATGTTTGCGATAGTCGTAAGCGAAAAATGCTATGGCTGACCCCAGGTCAAACCTCCGTACTCGCCAGACCTTGCTCCAACGGACTACCGTTTTTCGTGATTTGGACAATTTTCTAAGTGATAAAAAATTTCTTCCCAGGATTCAGTACAAAAAACTTTCACACAGTTTATCGAATCTAGATCCCTAGAGTTCTATCGTAAAGTATCATAAATTAACTTCCGTTTAGATGGTAGCAAATATACAATGAGGGTAATAATTTTGATTACAAATATCTTGCATCTTAGAAAAAAAAACGAGTTGCAGTTTTTCACTACAAATCGGCAATTCATATATTATTATACATACTACTTATATACTTTGACGCCTTTTTTTTTTCCTCGGATCCTCCGTATCCCCTCGTATCCCCTCGGATACCACCGGTGGCATGTCGGACTCGAACCGACTAAACCAGCACGCCGTCTCGGGTACTAATAGCCGGGGAACCAGGTATACCCTAGAAAGGAAGTCCCTGGTGCTATACTTTAACCCCTAATATATGCAGAAAGCTCCAAAGGTTCGACAGTTTTGTGTCTGATTTAATCGATATCCAAAGTATTTCCTTACACAAAGCACCACTTTGATACACGCGTATAGAAAAAATCTTTTCACATAATTTTCAATTCTCACGCCTTCCGTTTTCTATTTCTTAGCGTTCCATGAATTCACCGTGCGGGTGCCGGGTCCATCACGTGATAGATGGGGGCAACACATGCGACTTTCACTGCGGCTGGGACTTGCGACTTAGGTATAGGTTTAAGGAGTACTCCGTGCGACGCGTTAGCGCTCACCTCCACTGTCTGTTGTGTTCCCCCCTCTACCTAACCATATTTAATACGAGCCTAGTATTGCCGGTTTGGATATTTGTTTAAGAAAAGAGCTTACTGAAGCTCTTGGCAATTCAAGGTCTTTAAGCAGGTTGTAGAGGGATGTAGCTGGTATACCCCTGGCACTTTCACGGCATACAACGGAACGACATAACCATTTTTAGTTATTTCGTTGTAACCAACGAAATAACTAAAAATGGTTATGTCGTTTCGTTTTAATAAGAAACAAATATTTTGACTTAACAGTCAAAATATTTGTTTCTTATTAAAGTGTGATCTTTAGGGATGTTTGTTTTCGGCACCGTTAGTTCTACTAGTACTTCATGCTGCGCTGAATTGAAATTGCATGAAGAAATATGTCTGGTCTGGACGCCGAGATCCAGATATCCTCCAGTTCCATGTTCAGTCACTGGCGGTATTTATAATTGAGTACGGCTTTTGTTGAGCCTTTCTTTACAAACACGATGTTAGTTTTTATGTTTGTTGTTATTCTTTTTTTTGCTCTCGTCAGCGATAAACTTAAAGCCTGACGTATGATTTGTAATACCCTATTTCAGCACTGCACATCGTAAAAGTCTTTTCAGTAGCTCACCTCGACGGCCCAGACAAAGGCAATAGCATTAGCTGGGTTTTGTCCTCATTCCCTCTGTCCAGGCGCAGAAGTCATCCACATTACGGAGTAGTTTTTGGCACTGCTTCGGGTTACGTGTGAGGATCGCGAGGTCGTCTTCGAATGTATTGAATCTATGCGAGTCAAATTCTTGACTTTTTTGCTTTAGTCTATGTACTTACACTTCAAAGCAAAACAGTTTTCATCTGACTACGAATATGGTTTTAAGCGATACCACTTCATAGTGTTGGTAATATTGTTGATGTCTGCTTCATGGCAAATATTCTGTTTTTTTTATTCATTTTACAATTCAAAATTAGTAGACTTATATTTTTTTTACTTTATAAGTTTTCTATAGTATTATGACTGATTTAAAAAAGAATAAGAAGATTCAGAAAGTAAATAACTGTTCTTAAAACTTTTGTTGATTGTTCTGTTTTCTTTTTCTTTCTAAGTAAGTAAAGTTTTGGCTTATACCATTTAAAAATTGAAGCTTGTTTTTGTCCATTGTTATAATATACACTTGTTATAAATACCATTACTTTAGACAACAAAATAATAAAAACCTGGCTTACAGGGGGGAAGTCTCTGTGTTCTGTTTTGGTTAAACATACTCGTATTTGAGAAATGTTAAAACTTAAATATAACGGATGCGTTATACGGACTATTAACATCAATCGCTCTTTTACCAATTTTGTGTTTGCAAATTGAGGTTTAGTTATGTTTACAAATAAATAGTAGCCATATGTTATCAGTGGACACACAGACTTTGCGAGACAGCCAGCAATTGCATTACCTACATTTACATACCATTTTAATATTGAAATAATGTAGGTACTGCCTTTTACGTTTAATCGTACATAATTAGAGCATTAGGTAAAAGTAGGTAAATATTAGTTGCTCAATAATATCACTAAACTATGCCAGTACATATACTTCTCAAAGGTAATGTTAGTTATGTGGTCTCACATAGCTGAACACATAACGATCTATGTATATAGTCGTACTTTGATAATTATTCTGTGCTTTCATGCGTGAATCTCTTTGTCATTAAATTTCTTGTCCTTGTGCCGATGTTTTATGTCATCCTATGAATTAATACCGAGAGAATAGGTAACTCTAAATAAAGACCTAATTGTTAATTTGGTAATTAACAGTTTTGTCTTTATTGGTGTCTGTATTTAGCATTGAATCTAAGCTGTATGTATTTATGGTTTAAAGCAGAGGATGTGTACTCTCAAATTATAATCCCATTGGAAAAAATTGCTATACATTCGATAAAAATAGAATCGAGTTTAATAATAACCTCAAAAATAAAAATGAGACGGTGGTCAGAGCTTTTACTGTGCCTCCGTCTGTTTTTATTTTTATTTTTTATTTTTTTTATTTTTATTTTATACTTTATGCACAAATGTGACACAGGCGGACTTAATGCCGTAGGCATTTTCTACCAGTCGACCTTAGGGCGATGCAGAGTTAAAAAAAATGGTAGATGCACAGAAATTAGAAATGTGATTTAAAAGAAAAAAAAAAAAATAGTATAAATAGAATATCATATGCACATTGTGTGCATATATTATGTTTACACAATAATATACATTTATACATACATATAACTATACATATCATATACACATATATACATACACACAATAAATTTTAGAAGAGAGAAGTATCACGGTAGATCTGATAAGGAGTTTAAGAGATGTTTCCGCAACAGGTATTTAAAAGTTTGCCGAGTTTTTGCCATCCTGATCTCGCGAGGCAACGCGTTCCATAACAGGACGGATTGTACCAGAAAGGTAGAATGTACGAAGTCAGAGCGGTGAGTGGGACAGTGAAGAAGGAGGTTGCTTGAAGATTTAAG
Source organism: Arctia plantaginis (assembly GCA_902825455.1). NCBI lineage: Eukaryota > Metazoa > Arthropoda > Insecta > Lepidoptera > Erebidae > Arctia > Arctia plantaginis. Next base: position 10,895,572 of record CADEBD010000337.1, read on the forward strand.
GTTTTTATCATGGTTTGCCCCTAAATATTGAAGTTGAGTAGTTAAGTAGGAAGGAGAACTAGGAGAAAAAAGTAAAGAATATAGGGTAGTTAATGCTCGTGTCTCTCTGCGTTGGCGAATTGGAAGCCACCCCAAATGGGAGCGATGCTGCGACACGTGATCATATTTGCGTAAATTGAAAACGAATCGAATGCAATTGTTGAGAAGACGGTCAAGCTTATTGAGCAGATCTGCATTCAGGTCAAAGTAGCACACATCACCATAGTCGATTATAGGGATTATAAGGGTCTGGGCAAGCATTACTTTAGTTTTTATTGGCAGAAAGTTCTTAAGCCTATAGAGGGCCCGCAACGAGCCTGTGACTTTCTGGCACACAGATGCAACTTGTTTTCGCCAGCTAAGAGTCGTGTCAATATGCAATCCGAGGTCCTTCACACTTTCACAGAATGGAATAACCATGCCATCGTAGGTAAGTGGCGGTAGTGAAGCAAGGTCGAGCTGACTCATACGACGGTTACTTCCGATGATAATACCTTGGCACTTATTCGGGTTCACCGATACGCCAAACATATCTGACCAGTGTTTAATGGCCGCCAGGTCACTATTTAGGATCGAGACCGCGGACGGTACATCGCACAACTCAGTTTGATAGTATAACTGCAAGTCATCAGCATAGAGATGATAGGAACACTGAAGTCTTGGGGTGATGAGGTTAATGAAGATAGAAAATAGAAGAGGTGAAAGAATACCGCCTTGTGGGACGCCAGCAGAAAGACCGCGCCAGCCAGAGGAAGAATCTTCCGTCCTGACTGACTGCTGACGATCCTGAAGGTAAGAGGAGAACCAGTCCAGTGCTTCTTGAGAGACCGAGAAATGGGATAGGACAGCAAGGAGGAGTTCATGACTGACGGTATTGAAGGCATTGGAAAAATCAACCAGTACCAAGGTAGTAACCTTAGCATTCTCCATCGCTACCTTAATATCACCAGTCACTTTAAGAAGAGCAGTAACCGTGCTATGGCCTGGTCGAAACCCCGACTGAAGAGGACTCAATAAAGTGTTACCGTAAATAAAGTGGGAGAACTGTTTGTGGACACAGGCTTCAAGCACTTTGGAGAGGAAAGGCAGAATAGAAATGGGACGAAAGTGAGTGGGAAGAGACGGATTGGAAGTTTTAGGTAATGGGCGTACATACGCTTTCCGCCACAAAGATGGAAATGTGCCAGACATGAGGGAGAAGTTAACGATATGGGAGATAGCGGGGAGGAGGTGGACTAGCAATGTCGTGATCATTCTCCGACTAATGCCATCACAACCAACCGCTTGGGATTTGATAGATAGGACAATTTTCTTAATCTCTCCCTCTGCGACCGGACCAAAGAAAAAAGGACTTAAGTTAGAACGCGGTAGACCATTGATGTAAATAAGAGTATCATGTTCAGATTGACTGTCCAACATGAATGAGGTAGTGAAATGTTGGTTCATGGAATCGAGACTTATGGATTGAGGAAGGTCTACATGTCGCGACCTGCCGATACCAAGAGTTCCAAGGAACTTCCAGATATCGGCAGGGGAGGAAGAGGAAATATTTTCAAGAACATGGCGGCGTTTAGCATTCCGTATCATCTGATTACACCGATTTCTCGCAGTCTTATATAGTTGCCAGTTGACTTCGACACGGTCCCTCTTATACGTTCTAAAACTACGATTTCGGCGTCTCATGGCCATCCGTATACCCTCGGTCATCCAGGGCGCCGGCGGCCGTTTAACTCTTACCTTTCTAACCGGTGCATGGGTATCATATAGTGTAGTCACTACCTCGTTGAATATGTATACCTTGTCATCAACAGCAGCGGCATCGATCAGGGGTGCCCAGTCAATACGTGAAGCATCATCACTCAACTTCTCCATATCCATCCGCCTAAAGCAACGCCTGTAAAGGAACTTAGGTTTGGGTTTTGGGGGTTTGAGGACGTAGGAGAGGAAAATCAGGTCATGATGAGAGAATCCGGGTGCGTCTAGTTGACCATGAGAGGAAACAAGGGAAGGGTTGGAAGTGATGATTAAGTCTAGCCAAGTGTCCTCGCCGATATTATTGTGGTGAGTGGCATGTGATGGCAGAACATGAAGGCTGACTGACTCAAGAAGGAGTTGGAGTTTACGGGAACGAGAGGAGTTTTGATCTAGGAGATTGGTATTAAAATCACCCATGATGACATAATGAGCATACTCTGTACCCAGAGATTCAAGAACTGATTCGAATTCAGTGAAATAGTCAACAGAAGGGGGACAGTAGACAACACCGAGCACCGCTTTAGCGCCCTTGACACAAACCTCCAGAAATAGAAATTCAGCACAGGCAGCAGCAGGAGAAGTTGAAATAATTTTGTAGGAGAAGTCACTGCGTAAGTAAATGGCTACGCCACCTCCCCTCCTCTCCGTCCGGTCATTCCGGATAAGAATAAAGCCCGGCAGAGGGTAGGAGGTAGAAAGAAGATGCGGCTTGAGCCAAGTCTCGGAGATCAGAACGGCATGAACATTGGCATCACAGAACGCCTCGTATAAATCAGGAAAATGGCTAGGGACACTTTGAGCATTGAGATGACACACATTAAGTAACTGGCAGCTTTTGTTACTGTTAAATTTATTGCATAAAACAGTACCGAGAGTATCTGTCACGGAGGAGTAGCTTTCGTCACTCAAACTGGTATCAGATTCACGAGCAGAAACATAACATTCACTATCCGAAGACATGAATTCAAAGAAAAAACTATAAATATATATATATAAGTAAGATAAATAGAATTATGAAAAATATATGTATATTAATTAATTACGTGCTGATGTTTTGGTACACGGTTTGTATCTCTGCACCACCCGCCAGCTCACATCACTAGAAAAGAAAAAAAAAAAAAGAGAACAAAATTGTAAAATGCAGTTCACAACATTGTGAAGAGTACCTAATGCAAAACAATGTTTATCGTGCAACGTATCCGAACAGCAGTGACCGAGATGAGTGAATGACAAAATCTATAATCTATGTTATCTATGCTACTGATTATAAACACACAAACGTCAAAACAAAACACTAGACACAGAGAAAGGGTACAAAAGTATTAACAATTATTAACAAAACAAAGGTTTAGGACTTGAGAGAAAACAAGTTGAGAGAATGTGTTTACATAAAGGGATAAGAGTTTTGCTTGCAAAGAATACTCGATTTAAAGTAAATATTACTAATATGTGAATATTATTGTTCAAGTGTCACTCAATTAAATTTATTTAAATTTATTTACGAGACCTGTTATCTCCAGCAGACCGATCACCGGGCCTCGAGGAAACTGTTTGTGCCTTCGGATATTTCATCAGCAGCGGGTTCAGCTCGTCGATGGTCGTAATCTTGTGTCGGATACCGCCAGGGACTTTGACGACTATGAACCATCCTGTGTCCAGCAAGCAGAGACACCAAAATGTAGCCTAGCCTTGGCGAAGATGGATTGCCTGTTCTTTGTCAGGAACTCCTTAATAGTGATAGGGGAGCCCTTGAGTCCTGATTTGGCCTTCCATACTGACGATCTGTCCTCCAATGTAGAAAACTTAACTAATACGGGCCTCTGACGCTCTTTGGTCGACACTCCGAGTCGGTGGCAGACCTTGATAGAGGAAGCAGGTATGCTCTTGAGGCCTAAGTTGTTGTTGATGAGCTGTAGCACGACAACCTTGCAGTCCTCCTTCTCAGCCTCCTCAACACCAAGGAAGATCAGTGACTTACGCCGCTGTCTGGTTTCCATGGCATCAATCTGTTTGGAGCATTCGCTGATCTGCTTCCGAAGCAAGCCCAGCATCGAGAAAATTAACTCCCGAAAGGTACGGAACTCCTCAGCGACCTTGGCCACAGTGTCTTTAGCGGGACCGGCACTCTGGATTTGAGCCTCAAGATCGGACATTTTCCTTGTGAAGGTCTCCTCAAGGGTCTTCTGCGCTGATAATAAATCGTTTATTTGTGACATTTTTGACACTTTATAAAAAAAAAAAACTGTTTAGCACTGTAAAGCGATGGTGTGGTGTGGATTAATTGACTAATTATCACATTAAATACGCTTCAAACGTGAGTACCAGCACATTAACTATATTTACTTGTCTAGAGATATAAACTTACGCAAAAGGTATAAGAAATATAATTTAAATAAAATCTCAAAAAAATCTCAATTTTTACCACATTTAACTACTTTTGATTATACTTATGTATTTATGGCATCAATTTGGATTGTTAAGTATTCCTTTATTAACTATTTATGCAGATATTTCACTTTTTTTTTTACTTAATCCTCCTAGCTCAAATTTCTTTGTATTATATTTAATTACTGTTGTATTAAACTCTTTATTTAAGAAATCCTATACCATCCAAGATCATTTTAATTTGGTATCAAATCACACTGACTGCAATTTAATGGAATAAAGAGGTTTGAATTTATTTATTTGTCAATGCAATGTTCAGCTGAAATATCTGGCAACTAATTTGATCATAGGTAAGTATGTAATTTGACTAAAGAGTGGACGTTTGATTAGTAACCAAAAATCACCCGAATCACATGATATCCCGACAAAATTTTCTTACGTTTACGTATATTACGTACAACATCTATGTTGCTTTATGTTAAAATTCTAGTCAGATTTAAATAGGCCATTATTAGACTCTATTGGCCTGTCCTTAGAAAGGAAGTTTTGGCCTTTGCATATTATACTAGATTAATACTACTCAATAATGTATTTGTATAGTAGATATAACTACTTAATTACTGATTTAATTGGCGGGTCGAATTTAGCGAAATCCTGTCGTGTGCGCCTCACTCGAACGATACAGGCGATCCATTTAGCAATTGGACAGTCAGATTGACACATGACGGTGTGTGCACGCCCCCACGGCTCAATGCATTCGAATTCTGGAGAGCGTAGGAATGCTATCTGACACTATTATGTATTAATGTATTTATTATGTTTATCGGTAGCTAGAATAATGCATATTACCTATAACGTAATTTTATTATTGTCATTTAAGGTTGACAGTCATGCGTGTCGTCAATCAATTTGTATAAGATTGATGATTAGGATAATCATTATACGTACGTATGTGTAATCGAAACGAGCCTAATGCGTCGTGAATACGTACATATGGTATTTCAACCTACAGGTATCCAAAATTATAGAAACAAATATATTCAGTAAGCATTGTTTTTTCAGTGATATGTGTGATCGCAATATTTCAACGGGTGCGTTCTCAATTGAACTGGTGAGACCCACTTGTGGGAAGTCAGCCACCGATTCGCTACCACAGCTAGACACCACGACACAATTCACAAAACGCCTTAAATGACCAATATGTTGGGGCTGTTAATATGGTTTTACATTGCACTTAATACATACAATACCTATAATGCTGAAGTTTGTTTATAGTTGAAGTTAGGTAGAAAATACCAATATTGGTGTTATGAGCGTTTATTGAACACTAAATATCAATGTATAAGGTGAAACTTTATAAACTACGATTTCGCTGACTTAGATAAGTACGAGTTCGTACAATAGGTATATGGGGCAATTGCCAACATATCCTTAAAATTACTTCTATACACTATTAAATTAAACAATATTTGACAAGTAAAATCCAATTCAGTATGAGACAGACTGATGCATTGACTCTATTCTTAAACGACTTTAAAAGAGGGAAGGTTTATTCCAACGAGCCCAAAACCCCCCCTTCTCAATTTTTCTGAGGGGGGAAACTCCAAAGGGTGGCAAAGCACTTATGACTCTTAGTTGCAAGTGTCCACGGGAAGCTGCAGTCACTTATCATCAGGGCCTCAATTCTGTTCTTTTATGTTAACTTCAAGACACTGACATCTGTTCACACGCTATTGAGATGCCATTGACATTGGTCAAAATATCGATATTTTACTAACATAAATTCACAGTTTCAATAAACTGTCGATAAAGTAATATAGGTTATCTATGGTGATATCAACAACATTGCCATATCTGGAAAATTCAATATATCATTTTCTTACGAATTTAAAATGTACCGTTTACCAAACTATTACAAAGACATCGACGACATTTGTATTAGTGACAAGTCGTCGTGAGGCCAATGGTTTTACATACTTAGACAAACATCAGGAATCTACAAAGTCTTTAACGGCCCAGGAGCATGACACGGATTTAACAACAGTAATTTCTAATTCACTACAATTTGTTGCAGGCTAGTTTTACTTATAATGCGGTTTAATTATATTGTTATTCGATGAACCATGTGATTATAAAAATAATTATTATTTAATTTAATTGTAAGCTGTATTTTTATTTTAAAGTAATCCTTCCTCTTGCTTTTTTATAATCTGTGGGATGACTTCGTAAGAATGGACGGAAGTTTTAAAAATCTTATCCTGTCGAACACAGCAAATTAGGAGGTGTTTATAAAACACTATAATCATCAAGAACTTAATATTTTTTATTTTATACTTAACAGTTCATATTATACCCAGTTGGATAGATTATCGTTTTATCTCCTACTTTGCAACATACTTCAATTCAAATATTCGGTACCTGTAGGGGTACAGGTAAAGAATATTTGAATTGAAGTATGTTTTCATGTTCATTCAAATATTCGTAGTAGTATTTCTGTGTTAAAGGTATTTTATTGATTTAAAAATTAAATACACCATTTGATTAATACTTAATAGCCACAACAGAACATAGTTACACACAATCACTGTATACAGTTAACACATTTGATAAAATATTGATATAAATCGCCATCGTTACGGTCGCTTAAATTAGAGATAGCAATTGTTATAGAATTATAATAGTCCAAGTTGAACTGTTACAAGTTTGTTAACCAACTATGTACATTATTAAAATTTATATGTAATTGGATAACGAGGACAAACACTACAGATTGTTATGGATGATTAATGAAAGTTTATTTCCGTAAATCAGTGCCTTGTCAATACATAGCATTCATCATCATCAACAGCCATTAATAGTCCACTACTGGACATAGGCCTCTCCTTAGGAAGGAGGTTTTGTGTAAGAGTTGGTGTAGGGTTTGTCTCAACACCGATGGCGCGAGGAAGAGCGGGCACGTGGCCCGAGGCCGGTGCAGCGGCAGATCGCGCTGCGCGTCAGGTCTTGGTGGCGGATGGGGTGCGTGGTCTGGAACCTCCTTGTGGTGCACCCTGGGCAACGGAGACGGCAGCGCCTCTCTCCCTAGGTGGGGGAGGCGCTGCCGCCTGCGGCCAATTCCGGCCGAGGTGGGAACGGCCCGACAAGGGCTGTTCGGAGGGCTGCTTTCCGCGTGTCCCTCTGTTTGACAGAGGGCATAGGGGAGAGCGGGCTGGGGGCGGACGGGTCCACTGCAGCTGGCTCTGTCCAGAGGTGGGGAACACTGGTCTGACGCAGGCCATGTCGTAACCCTGACTGGCAACGGTCAGGAATGACGGCTCTTCGAGGGCTACGAGGAAGGCAACCTCTATAAAAAACCCTGGGGCGGACGGACCCGGTCTGGTGCAGACCCCGTCCGGCCCAGCCGTAATCCAGAATGGACAGGACCGGTGGATCTTCGGATCCGCGAGGACGTAAACCTCTATAAAAAATGCTCTAAGCCCACGTTCTGACGCCTGGCAAGGGGCTGAGTCGCTGGAGGGAGTCCAGTGCCGAAGGCGTCCCCGTCGAAGGACGTTAAACTTGACATATGACATGGGCCCAAAGATTGATAAATCTACCCAGAAGGGTACCAGACGCACTGCGTCTGGAGAATCCCTCCCGGAGCCAGACGGCTCCGGCAGCTCCCAAACGTACTCTGGGGGGAGCAACCTTTGTCTAACCTGCCCGTCGCCGAGCAGTAAATCCGGCGACCGAAATTACGCGAAGGACGCAAGAAACCTGGAGGTAGTGTCGAACACCGACACTGCCTCGGAGATGAGCGGAGCGAGTACCCCTATGGTCTCAGCTGCGGAGCAGCACCAGAAGGGTACTCCAAAGCGCAAAAGGCGCTCGCTTCGCCTGGGCCTGAAGAGGCAATTAGAGTCGGCCTCGAGCGATGAAGCCACGGCTCCCAAAGTCGGCACAAGCCGCAGAGGCGCTCGCGGCGGAGGCCGACTCCCTAAAACCAGGGCTGCAGCGGAAAAAAAGAAGGAGCCCCTACGCTCCTACACTCCCGTGAAGAGGGTTGCGTCCGAGAGGTCGACAGACGTGACCGAGGTGAGGAGCGAGAGGGAGGGTGAGCGGAAGCAGAGCAAAACCGGCAACCCCGTGGACCAGATCGAGGAGGCAATCGGCGTGGCCGATTGCCTGCTCCAGACGTCCGGGGTAGCCAGGGGTCCCGAACAGGAGGCCCTGGTAGCGGTCGTGCGCTCAATCATCGAGGCGGGACGACTCCTCGTGGCCGAGAGCAAGGCCCACGCTAGGGAGAGAGCCCGCCTCGAGGCGGATCTCGCCAAGGCTCGTGCCCACGCTGGTGCCACACCAGCGTCTTCGGCACCTGTGGCGCTGTCCGCCCGTAAGGAGCCGGACTTAGTCCGACTCGTGGCGGAGATGGAGGAGCGTATAATGAGGCGCATCTCCGCAATAGAGAGCGCCCGTTGTCGCCCACCTCTGGCTCCGCCAAGGGCAACCTATGCGGCCGCTGCCAGGGCGGGCCTAACAGCCCAGCCAGCAGCTAGGGTGGCTGGGCCGTCATCACCACCCCCGCCCCAGAAGACCGGAAAGGGCAAAGGGAGGGGGAAGGCGGCCCCAACCCAAGCCCCAGTCTCGGCCCCGGCTGACACCGCACAGCGCCCGTTGGAGCGGGGCTGGACGGTGGCCGGGGACAGTAAAAAGAGGCGGAAGGCCGCCAAAAAAAGCGGCCAAGAAGGCGAGGAGGGACGCCGCCGCCGCCGCGAAGGGAGCGCCGAGGAAGCTCCGCGCCCCTCGCTCCTCGGCCGTCGTTATCACTTTGACGGCGGAGGCAGCGGAGAGGGGCGTGGTCGGAGAGGTCTTGACGAAAGTCAAGGCCAACGTGGACCTCAAAGCCCTCGAGATTCCGGGCGTCAGGTGTAAAAACACACGGACGGGAGCCCGGCTACCAGTGGCCCCAAAGCCGACGCCCTAGCGGCTAAGCTGAGGGAGTCACTGGATGCAGCTGACGTCCGAGTGTCCAGGCCCACTAAATGCGCCGAAGTTCGCATCACGGGCCTGGACGACTCTGTCACGGCGGACGAGCTCAGACTCGCCGTGGCGGAGACGGGAAGCTGCCCTCTGGACAGCGTGAAGGCCGGAGCAATACGCTTCGGCCCCGGTGGACAAGGGGCAGCGGTTGTCAGCTGCCCCATCGCGGCGGCCCAGAAGGTCGTCGATGGACGGAGCCTCCTGGTCGGAGGTTTCCTGAGGGCGCAGGCACGACTCCTGCAGGCCCGACCGGCAAGGTGCTTCAGGTGCCTGTCGGTGGGGCACGTAGGGGTGCACTGCACGGCGGAGGCCACCGTAGGTGACCGATGCTTCCGCTGTGGCCAGCCCGGTCACAAGGCGGGTGGCTGCAACGCTCCGCTGCGTTGCTTTAAGTGCGCAGCGGGGGGCAAGCCTGCCGACCACCGGGTTGGTGGTAAGGCCTGTGCCCTATCAGGACCGAAGCCGGGAGGCCGACCTTCCGCCTCCGGGCCGCTGATTCAGACGGGGAGTAGCGGCGACAGTTGGGGATATAGCGGTCGTGGCCGCTTATTTCACGCCGAACCGAAACCTAACTGAGTACGAGCAATGGCTCGCTCAGCTGGCCGTCGTCGTCGATGCCTGTCGTCCCCACCCGGTTCTTGTGCTGGGGGACTTCAACGCCTGGTCGCAGGCTTGGGGTACCCTGCGCACGAACCCGAGGGGCAGGGCATTGGAGAACTGGGCTGAAAGATTCGGCCTAGTTCTCCTAAACCGGGGGGCCGTGGCCACGTTCGTGAAGGCGAGGGGTAGTTCGATCGTGGACATCTCGTTCGCATGCCCCTCGCTAGCGCGTCGTGTCCAGGGCTGGCGCGTCGTTGTCGGGGAGGAGACAGGTTCGGATCACCGATATATTCGGTTTGACGTCTCCGCCCCTACAGATGGCGCGCCGGTCAGACTGGCACCACCTGAACCACGTTGGGCGCTCAAGCGCTTGGATCGCGACCTCCTCCTGGAAGCCGCCATCGTACAGGCCTGGGCTCCTGCTCCGGACAGGCCTGTCGACGTCGATGCTGAGGCACAGTGGTTCCGGGAGGCCATGACCCGCGTCTGCGATGCGGCGATGCCTAGGGCTCAGCCCAATATTGCGAGGCGCCAGGTCTACTGGTGGTCGCCAGAGATCGCACGGCTGCGTCAAGCCTGCGTGCCCGCCCGCCGCCAGTGGTCCAGGTTCCGCAGGATTCGTCGCCGCCCCGAAGATGCGGCAGCGAGAGAGGCGGAGCTGTTAGCGGGTTACAGGGTTGCCAAGAGGACCCTTCAGGCAGCGATAAAGCGGGCCAAGAGCGAGGCCCGCCGCGAGATGCTGGAGACACTGGAGCGGGATCCGTGGGGACGCCCCTACCGTATGGTTAGGGGCAAGATGCGCCCATGGGCCCCGCCGCTCACACGGTGTCTTCAGCCAGAGCTGCTTGAGAGAGTCGTTGGCTCCCTGTTCCCAACGCGAGTGGCGGAGCATACTCCGCCACAGATGGCTCCGCCTCCGGCGCTTGAGGCGCCTAACGTGGATGACTACGACGTGCCTGAGGTCACTGGGGTGGAACTAAGGGTGGCGGTGTTACGGCTTAAAGCTAAAAACACCGCCCCGGGACCCGATGGCATTCCTGGCCGAGCGTGGGTCCTGGCCTTAGTCGACGAGGCTCTCGAGCCCCGACTGCAAGGGTTCTTCAGCGCATGCCTCGAGCGGGGCCAGTTTCCGAAATTGTGGAAGACGGAGAAACTGGTCCTCATACGAAAGGACTCACCGTCCGCCTACCGGCCCATAGTGTTGCTTGATGAGGTGTGCAAGCTCTTTGAAAGAGTGATTGCAAGGCGCCTCGTCAAGCATCTCGTGATGGTTGGGCCGGAACTGGCGGACAACCAGTACGGTTTCCGTCAGGGGCGCTCCACCGTGGATGCGATCATGTGCGTGAAGGCTCTGGCGGAGAAAGCAGTCTCCCGGGGCGAAGTGGTGTTGGCGGTGTCCTTGGACATCGCCAACGCGTTCAACACTATGCCCTGGAGCTGTATCAGGGAGGCGCTCGTGTATCACGAAGTGCCTCTCTACCTCCGCCGCATAGTCGGGGCATATTTGTCGGAGAGAGCCGTCGTCTACCCCAGTAGGACCGGTCTCGGTAGGCGTGAAACGTCGTGCGGTGTTCCGCAGGGGTCGGTGTTAGGGCCACTCTTGTGGAACATCGGGTACGACTGGGTGCTTCGTGGTGCCTTCTTGGATGGTGTCGCCGTCGTGTGCTACGCGGACGACACACTCGTGACGGCGCGCGGCAAGACGCACCACGAGGCAACCCTGAGGGCCACGGCCGGGGTTGCCCAAGTCGTTGAGCGTATTCGGCGGCTGGGTCTCAAGGTGGCTCTGCACAAGTCCGAGGCCCTGTTCTTCCACGGGCTTCGGAGGAAGCCGCCTGAGGGATCTAGCCTCACGGTAGGAGGCACTTGCATCGGCATCGAGCCCTCGATCAGGTATCTGGGGCTCGTACTCGATGGCCGATGGGACTTCGGATATCATTTCCGAGGTCTGGTCCCAAAGTTGGTTGGGGCAGCGCGTGCGTTGGCGCGGCTGCTGCCCAACATGAAGGGACCCGATGACTCCTGCAGGAGACTCTACTCGGGGGTTGTGCGGTCCATGGCCCTTTACGGGTGCCCAGTATGGGCGGGGGCCCTGAAGGCCAGCAACGTCGCGATACTGCGACGACCGCAGCGAGTGCTGGCCATCAGGATCATAAGGGGGTACCGCACGATCTCCTTTGAGGAGGCGAGTCTCCTGGCCGGAACTCCACCGTGGGACCTGGAGGCGAGAGCCCTTGCGGCTCTGTATCAGTGGAGCAAGGAGGCGCGGGAGTTGGGTCGATGCCCCGAGATTCGAGAAATCGATGACCGGAAATCCCAACTCCGCCAGGTCATCATAGGGGAGTGGAGGGAACGACTCGGGCAACCGAGCGCCGGGCACGCCGTCATCGCGGCGGTAAGACCCGTTATGGAGGATTGGCTCGAGAGGCGTCACGGGACCCTCTCATACCGATTGACGCAGGTGATCACTGGGAAGGGATGTTTCGGGGATAACCTGTGTCTGATCCGCAAGGAGCCAACGCCTGAGTGCCACCACTGCGATGGCCAGAACGTGGACACGGCTCTCCACACGCTGGCAGAGTGCCCGGCGTGGGTTGAGCAGAGGCGAGACCTCGTGGCGGCCATCGGAGTGGGAGTTCTCTCGCTCGATAGCCTGATTGCGGCTATCGTGCGGAGCGAGAGTGCGTGGAACTCTGCCGTCTCCTTCTGCGAGCAAGTTATGCTCGCGAAGGAGACGGCGGAGCGGGACCGTGAGAGGTTTAGGACTCTCCCGGCCCGCCAGGCCCGGGAACGGGCCAGGTACCGCAGGTGACTCAGGCGCCGGAGGTCGCAGAACGACCTCCGTCCTCCATAAGCGCAGGCCTGGGGGTGACAGGTGAGGCCATCTGTCGCCCTAGCAGAAGCAGGCCAGGGTGGCGGCGAGCGCGTTGCGAAGCGCGCTCGCTTCCAGGGAGCACAGGGAACATGGGGTTCCCACACGGGGGGGGGTCGTCTACTCGTCTGTAGATGACCCGAGGTATGTCGGGGCACCAGGGACTTCCTTTCTAGGGTATACCTGGTTCCCCGGCTATTAGTACCCGGCGACGGCGTGCGGTTTTAGTCGGTCCGATTCCGACACACCACCCCGCCGCAAACCCCGATGGGAATCCCTTAGCAGTGGAAACCAGGAAAAACTTAAGAATTTGTTTCCACCAAAACAAAATAGTAAAATTGTATTGGCAGCATAGCACAATATAGCACATGCAGGGATGAAGAGAAATGAGATGGCGGATCAGCGTGCGAAGGAAGCGGCCTTGGAATTGAAGCAGGCGCCGGACTATGATCGATGCCCGGTCTCCTACGTCAAGCGGAGAATCCGAATAAACTCGCTTGGTAAATGGAACCGGAGGTACGTGTCTGGTGAGACCGCTTCAATGACTAAGCTTTTCTTTCCTAATGCAGTGTACGCATACAGAGTTATAGGGGAATTGGAAGCCAGTAAACACACCACACAGCTACTGACGGGGCACGGTGGGTTCTCTGAATAAGGTAATTAAGGAGAACTCATCTTACATCTGTGACCAAGATGCGCAGGAATCTGTCCCTCACTTGATTGTGAAATCCCCCGCGTTCGAATCGAGAAGGTATGATGTTGAACAAGAACTCAACACAAAAATTACATAAGCAAATCTCAATCAACTAATGGCCAGTAAGAATAGAAGCATATTCTTAAAATACTGCACATAAATTGTTAGAATAGTTAATAATAGGAATAAGATAGACTAACAAAATAATATAAGATTACTATTGTTCATCATAATTAAATACGGTAATACAATAAGTTAGTAAAAAAAGTATAAAAATGTAATATTTAAACAAAATAGATTAAGAAGCAGTGTAAATTAAGTCATAAATAACTAGAAAGAAGCGTTGAAACCCACTTCTCAGTAGAGAAAATAGTCATAAGGAATTTAGTCATGTAAGTACTTATAAATTAGTGTAGAATATATTCAAATGTAACATTGTTGTACCCTGTAAAATAAAAATATATAAATAAGAAACATGTAGGAAACAGCAGAAACATTACCTGCAAGTTAAGAATGAGCAGAGAACAATTTTTTGGAATGAAAGGATAAATGCGAGAATTGTATGAAAGGTCATAGTTGGACAACGACTCCAAAATATAAATATTGGAGGTGCTAGGGAAGACCCTGTAATGGCAGGTGCCTGCAACAATAAAAATAGAAAAAAAAACCCCGGTGGGATGATGGCGGTTGGGTTTCCACACGTAAAAAAAATTTTTTTGTCTCAGGTTTTCTTTCTCTTTGCAGTGCTGTTATCTTGCAGAGTTTCCTCCCTTAGCCTTAACCATACAGACATATACATATAGCCTAACAAAGAAAAACATTAGCACATAAACACAAAAAAAGATTTAGGCTACATGCAAGATAAAACATATATACTATACACTTATGCAAAAAATTAAGCGAACATAAAAAAAAAAAATGTGATTTTTGAAGGCCCATATTTCTGTGGAAAATGGTCGTATCAAGCTCGTAAAAACAGTTATCGATTAATTCAGAGAAATAGCGCAAAAAAAAATTTAGGTTTTTTTCATATATTTTTTTTGAGTTCACGGGCTTGGATTTTTTTTACAATAAAATGGTGGTATAGATTTGATAGCCTGTTTATTTACCTTTACTTTCTCTTCTTTTAATTTTTGTCTACAATGATTTGATCCAGAGATATTTGACTTTAAAATGCAAAGGGATCCTTTTAGCTTTAGCCATCAATTTTCAACAACCAATCATTGCACAGAAAATTGAAGGGATGTTCCAAAATAGGCAATAAATTTCCTATAAGGTTGGTTTATGGCTGTTAAGAATTTTATTTGTATCCTCCATTTTGAGTTGAAAAAAGTGAAAAAGTGACTTTTTTCCTTGTTCCGAAAAATCGTCAGCGTCTTTGCGAATGTTGATGAGGGGTCTAATGTTTGTACGAATTTTTATACCCCGATGTACCCCCAACAATCCTGCAAATCAACAGATCGATCGATCGAATGGTTTTTCGAACCATTTGATCCAAATTTCAGAAAAAATTAAAGGAGCAAAATTTACATTGCTGAGTGATTTACACTACCCTCGTTAAATGTTTATTTTTTCTATTTTTTCACACGCATTTTTTATGCATTGAATTTGGAAATTAGAAAAAGAAGTTTTTCGATTTTTAAAATTATAAATTATTTTGCTCAAATTTTGATGTTCTGTATCAACCGCCGGCATTTCCATCACCCACGTGGAGGTTGCGCGGACGGATTTACTCTTCTTTTGTGCATACGCACGTGTGCGTGTGTGTATTAGCGTGCTTGTGTCTGTGATTTTTTAGAAAAAGTGAGACTCCAAACTCACTTTCCAAAATGTGTGTTCGTGTGTGTGCGTAAACTCACAATCAAAGTTTAGCAAACCATCCACTTTATTCATTTTTTAGTTTACGCTTATTTTTTGTTTTCGCAAAAAGTTCCCAAAAAGTCTTCAATAAGGACAAATAAAATAAAAAACAAATAAATCAGTTTAAAGCAACATCCACTCAGTAAGTAAACAACCATTTCAAACATAAACAACTCTCTTTAAAAATATCAACACTTTTTCAAGGTACTTAAATTTAATTTAGTGAAGTGCTTCTAAATGTGCTACTTACCAACGTTGCCATTAGGTTACTGTGAATATAATTTGGCTAATGTGCTTACTTATTTTGCGGTAACGATTTGGTATTAATATATACAAATGTGCCAATACTTTCTGTTATACATTCTTCCCTTAAAACAAGTATATATTTAGAGTAATCGAATGTTAGGTGAAATAATGTTTTCTTATGTGTCACACAAATTATCTGATGACCTATTTGAAGAAGAGTAGTTAAAAAAAATTTGATCATCAAGAAGTCAGAAATAAATTTATAAGAGGTTATTTGATTGAATACATTTTATTAAATTAATAAAAATTTGTAACATGATTAAAATAATCATGACTGATTCAATTTCACATCACACATCAATTCGATTCAATTCAATTTCATTAAAAGCAATCCAATTAGTTACTCGATTAAAAATCGTGCTCACATGATGAAAAGTGGCTACCGCCGACCATAGACACTTTCCACTAAAATGATTTGAAAGACAAAGTCAGTAGTGTGCTACAGCCTTTTGAGTGTCTCGCACCAGAATCAGGACAGGATCAGGAGGAGGACGGGTTGGGCTCCGGTCACCATACTAACTCAGTAAATGCTAACTCAGGTTTTCTATGAGGCCGTGGTCTCACTCCAATCAAGCTGGCCCGCATTGGTACCGTAGCATGGCTCTCCCACAACTGTGCTAAATGTTTATCAGTAGTTTCGTTATAATAGCAGGCTCTATAACAAAACTACTGATAAACATACTGCTAAACATTTGCAGCAATTAAATTATTTATTTTATTTACTTTGTGTGTCTTTGTCGATCCAAAGATTGCCCGATGAGCCCGTAAGAAATAGCTGATAGCAACACTGACCTCACCGGAGTTCGTGATGAAGCATGTCGGATTCGAACCAAACTAAAAGGACGGTGTTCCCTCACTTGCAAGTCTTGCGGGGACTCCGCTATACTCCAAGTAGGCAGCTCTCAAGAACCCCAGCAAACCCAGGCCGTGTGAATTAAATAATAGCAATTTAAAACAGACCGTTTCACAATCATAATATTTAAAACTACTCACCAAACGTTTCTATATAGCATTTACCAAAATTGTAGTATACAATAGGGATATTTAGTGTTGTAGCGATGCCAGAGGGCGTGGTCTACCATTCAACCGATAGTTAATGTCCAGCCCAGTGGCGGACTCCTGCCAAGAATAACAACCCCTGGCCTTTTGTACTCGAATAGCCATTGCTATATTTAAATAGCACTTATTCCCTTTTCAAGAACTGTTCAAAGTTTCACAATAAATTTTACCGTTCGCTCGCTGACTGACAATCGGCTTCAAGATAATACTTGTGTTACAAACTGTTTAATGTAGTAGTAACTTAATCGAAATATTTGAAAGGTAATATAGCTTTTTTTTTTTAGCATGCAATTTCATTATATAATCCACCTAAGTGTGCCAGTCCTTTTCACAAAAAACTCGAAAGAAAGTGTGACGAATTTGAAGTTAGTTCACTTAAATACAAATATGTTTGAGCGACAAATCAAAAAAGGGCCAAAGCGACATAATTTTTGTGGACACAATATTCTAGATCGATAATTTAATAAAAACAGTCCTGTGAATTATTTACTGATGAGGATTATGATAAACAGATTTTTATATAATCTTTAGTATTTAGTAAATAATAAACATTATATAACACTATTTCAAAAAAATAAGTGAATTATATGTTTTTTTTTAGAATTGAAACATTGCCAAAGCATATAAAATTTATTCTGCCAAACCAGATTGGGCGAGAATACATTCACAAAATATGGCTTGCATGGAACAAAAATTGTGACAAGTTTCACACAAAGACACGGTATTCAGTCTTTCTTATTAGATGTTAGATATTATTTACACAAAAGTACATTTAAATTCAGATGAAACTATAACGCATTTTTAATTTTACACATTATAATACTTTATTTTTTTTATTAAAACGTGATAATAAGAAACAGATAAAAACGTACTTCAGTTATATGCCTTAAAATACCCCTAGTTTTTCAGAAGCGTACCTATTCAAGTTTCATTTTGAATAAAACATATTGATAAAGCTCGTTGGCGTTAAGAATCGCGTGTGCTCGGGCGTGGCAATTCGTATAGAGCATATCAATTTAAAGATTGATAAAATATAGGGCGAGCTCACGGATAAGCTGTTTCTACATACAAACCACGAGTTCAGATTCGTATCTCATAGATAACTCTATTCCACAGTGTTTACTTACGGTCTTGCATACTGTGCTGCGTACCTGCTTAGTTTCCAGAAAGTTTTGCATACATTCAAAGAATATCCATTTGCAAACTAAAATATGTAGCCCAATTCAGTCAGACGAAAATTTGTTGAATAAAGACAAATACTATACTGTTAAATTATAATTTACTTTATTTTTTATGTTTTAATGCACTTTAAATTAAACACTACAAAATAGTTTCACTATCTATGTCCTGGCTCGATCATTAGGCCATTATCACTAAGACCAATCTGCTGGACTTTTAAAACGAATCATATGAGTCGATTTGATCATATTTGAGGGGTTTACTAGTCATTGAAAAGTTCCACTGCGTTCATGGATAAGCTTTTAGATATCAAGTTGTAGTATTTTTATCCGAACTCAAACTACTAACTATAAAGTTTCATCTGGGTATTAAAACTAGAAATAGTTTAAAATTGACGTCCAAGATTTGTTTACCTACTTAGTGTTAGTTACCTATAAGTAATCTGATAAAGAAAATTTATGATAAAAATTTAGTAAAAATCTAGTGCAAAAAAATATTTCCTTATTTTTGATAAAAGAATCTTCTTTTTAGTCTTGATAGTATTCAAGATATTCAGTTTTTATTTGCTCCTGTAAAATTGTTGTTTTCCTATTACGATTTTGTTCGTCGGGGACTGCGATATATAAAACATGAAAGCAAAAAAAGGAACTGAAAGAGATGGAGATTTTTTTCCGATTAAAAGAGGAGTAAGACAAGGAGATCCTTTGTCACCCAAACTTTCTTCAGCTGTTCTTGAATACGTGTTTAGACACCTCGAGTGGGATAACTACGTTTTAAATATCAACGGAGTGCGACTAAACCTAAGATTTAGAGAATTTCTAATAATAATTACCAAAGATTCAAAAAGTTTACAAAAGATGTTGGAACATCTGGTATATGAAAGTGATAAAGTAGGACTGTCCATGAATACGACGAAAACCAAAATAATGTCAAACACGGAAAGCATCCCTATAATTGTTAACGGTAAACCATAGAATATATGAGGGAATACACGTACCTTGGACAGATCATAATTATCTCCAGTAGACCTAACCACGAAAGAAATTAACTACAGAGTAATTTTGGCATGGAAAAGATACTGGTCTCTCAAGGAGGTAATGAAAAACCCACTCCACCGCCACTGAGAGCGAATTTTCTGCCTGTCATGACATATGGATGCCAAACCTGGAGCTTAACTAATTATAACATACATAACTTAGAAACTTGCCAAAACAGTATGGAACGAAGCATACTTAACATCAAATCAAAAGATAAAATAAAACTGGATACTATAAGGAAGAAAAATAGAATCACAGATGTTACTTATTGTATTAAAAAGCTAAAATGGACGTGGGCAGAACATATGATTAGAAGCAATTAGGATAAATGGTCTAAGGACGTAACGGAGTGGTGCCCGAGATAATACAGAAGAAGGAAAGGAAGACAGCGTCGTAGATGGGAAGACAAGCGCAGAATCGCATTCGATGGCGAACTCTAGGGGAGTAGGCCTCCTAGACAGCAAGACAATCTTCACGTATCGGGGTCAAACATTTAAATAAGATATTATAACTATATATTAAGAAAGAAATAATTAAATAAAGGCTATTATTATTATTATAATTATTGGCTAATGACAGAGTTCAACTCGTCTTGGAATAGTAGGCCAAAACCTCCTTTCGGATAGGAAGGATAGGCCTATGTCCAGTAGTGGACTATTAAAGGCTGTTGATGTGAAGTGGTGTGTGACAGAGTTCAGCTTAGAGTGGTCTAGATAATTATAATCAAAGGTATAGCCCACATGTCTTTGACTTTACCACCACCTTAGATTTTTATTGTATAGATAAAAAAAATAATTAAACAATAAATATCAATACAGTTGTTTAAACTGCATCACCATCATCACCATCATCGACAGCCTTAATAAACCACTATTGGACATAGGCCTCTACTTAGAAACGAGGTTTTGGCCTACTAGTTGGACTGCATTATCAATGGCAACGGTTGATGATGATGATGAAGTTTATGTTTGAACTTCATCATCATTTAAACTTGATGGTTTGAACTGCATCATCATCATCAACAACTACATATTATATAACATCATAACATAATTGTACTGTCAGATATAAACGATCCTCTGATAGAAAAGTGCAATAGTTACCAAAGGGGACAAAGTTGCACTTTTGTGATGTGAACATCTCATTTCATTTTCATATTTCATCGCTTTTACAGTTTAACATAAATTATTTTTCATTACGGAGTAAAATCATAAATTGGCTTTATTGTTCATTAATAATGTAGTTGAAGTTATTAAGTAACGGCATTCAAAACAAAGGTTTATAAATTAATAAGATTCATAGACAACGATAATGTTTGCTAATAAATAAATTCGATAAAAGTATATTGGATGTTTCAAAATGTATCTTCTGTTTTCAAAATAAATCTGTTTTTAAATTATATTGTTTAATATTGACACTAATTAGAATATCCGAAAGATAATATTTATACCTACAAGCTCACAAGCACGTTGCTAGCCTTTAAGGTAGGAGTACGCTCTTTTCTTGAAGGTCGTATTGGTCCTAAGTAGGCTACTCGTCAATAAAATGCAGTACACAAGTAATGTGATACTTTTAGGTTAAAATGGTCACCTAACTGTCAAGCTGCCGTGTTAGCGGTACTTAAATTAATGTGTAAAGTATGTAGCAGGATAGTACAGGATACAAATGAAAGTATCTAGTAATATTCCGAGATATAAAGCTATGGTTATCTATAGTATTTGTACAAGGTTCGATTAGGGTCGACAAGCCTTCATCCCTGTCGCCCCATATGATGGATGGGGTCACATCAGATTTCGGATAGTTTTTTAGCATATTATGTTTTTCTATGAATTTACACAAGTCAAACTTGCGGGGTCATTGCAAAAATTTAACGCATGATTTTGAGTGACAGGTTCTTATAAGACAAGTCATGTAAAAAATATAAAAAAAAACGATTCGTTTTGAGGGCAAAACGACGTAAATATTTGAAAAAAAATATTCGTTTTTACTTCACTGATTCTTCAGTTTTCTAGTTTAATAGAATTTTATATTTATGTAGTCAGACGTGTTTAAAATATCAATGTGAGACAAACAAAAACAAATAAAATGTAATTTGACTACACGGATGGCATAGTGTTTAAGAGTTTGCCACGTCGCTTCCTACTGCGCTGAGTGTTGTGGGTTCGATCCCCACATGGGACACCACTTTTGAGACCCACAAATTGTTGTTTTAAGTCTGGGTGTTATTTGTGTCCATTTCATTTATGTTTATAAAGTTTCTCACTTTACAGGATATTATATATTCCTAATGCGAAAGTTGTCTTTAAAAAAAACATATAACATTTTTTTTTATGTCAAAAATACAACTACACTACAATAAATACAAATTATTTTGCTTCTACTAGTAATACTAGATGTTTTATTGCATTTCTACACGAGCAGTTGTTTAATTTTTTTCATCTCGATATCCTTATTACTACTTTATACATAAATACAAGAAACTCTCCGTAAGTAAAATCGTACCTACTTTAATATAATCAGTACCGCGAAATACCAGTATATTATACACATATTGTTTGTTAACCCTGGACGTCGACTGTTACAAAGTGAAATTTGGATTCACTTCAGTTAACAGTAGTTTATCAAATGCTTAACTATATCTACTAGTATAATACCCGTATCCACAAACTTCACTTCGGTTAAAGTGGACGTAACGCAAGTAGGACACTTCTAAAAGCGTTTGTTGCGGCCACCTTTTTCACTCACAACCGATACTCAAGTTGCTCTTGGCTATGACTGTATCGCATTAATCAGTGATTAGTCCATTTGCGTCCATAATTTCACTCCGCACAGATTATTATGCATTTACTACTACGTTTTGAATTATTATGTTTTATGATAGAGGGGGCAAACGAGCAGTTGGTTCACCTGATGGAAAGTGACCATCGCCGCCCACATAAAAATCCAAGGTTTTTTTTTTGCGGTAAACTGCATTTACCAGTTACATTGCAAGTTATCATTATTTTAGAAAGTTATTATATTAGAAAACTACACATTCAAAAATAGAGTTTATAATGGTCACATATTACGGAAAATAATTACATAGATTGCAAAAATTAATATTTATTTAGTCAGGCACAAAAGGCTTTTGTTTTCCAAAGATAAGGTTTATTAAATAGTGTAGATTATATTCGAATTTCATGATATTGAAAAAATCACAATCAGGAAATGACTACGTATTGGTTGTGGGCTTCGGTTTCCGCATTTAGACTCAGAGTGGTCCTTTATGCGTCGAGGATTGGTTGACTAGGTGAGCCAGCCAAGCTCCTTCCAGAGGCGCAGAAGCCTCCTGGGGCGTTCACAGGCTTCTAGGAGAGACTTTATATCAGGAATGATACTTGCCCGTTGTGTGGCCACTCCCTCGCATTCCAGGACTACGTGGACGGCCGTTTCTTCAGCTTCCAGACATCCCCTGCACAGGGGACTGTCCCTCGCATTGGTTATGAATAGTTGTCGGTTCAGGGCTAGATGTCCTGTAATAGTTCCGACAACCATTCTGATTTCCGGTCTGCTAAAACTGATCAATCTGCAGGTGAGTCGTTGTGTGACTTGATTCAGCACCAGTTGGACTGTCTGCAGTCGGGTGAGTTTTTCCACCTCCGGTTGTGTGCTTCACAGGTCCGTTGCCTGACCCAGCATCGCATTTGGTTAAACGATATGGGCAGGAGTGGGGTTGGGCCAGAGGTTGGGGTTGCCGAGCCCCTCCTTGCCAACTCATCTGCGGCATCGTTCCCGTGTGAGTTACTGTGCCCTTTAATCCATTGGAGGAGTACCCCATTGAATATAGCGAGCTGTTCCAGTGCTTGGTGGCATTCGAAGACAATACCAGAGGTCATTGTGTTGCCCTCCAATGCCTTTAAGACGGCCATGCTGTCGGATATTATTCGGATGTTGTAGTCCTTGATACCCCTTGACATGGCCGTTATGGCAGCGTAAGTTATTGCCACACATTCACATTGAAATATGGAACTGTGTTGGCCTAACGATAGTGATATGTTTATATTTAGGTCTTGCGAGAAAACTCCGGCTCCAGTTCCTGACCTAGTCTTGGAACCGTCCGTGTAAATTCGGACTTCGTTAAATGAAATGACTACGTGCAAAATGAATAAAATAAACATAATTGAATGATGATGAATTACAGCTTAAACCTAAAAAGCACTGTTGGACTATTGATAAATTAGCTCTCGAAACTGTCAAACATAGTTTCGAGAACTAATTTATCAATATTTAAAACAAAAGGTTTGTGAAAACTCACCATTTTCTTAATTAATAATAATAATGTGTGAAAGGCAGGGCCTCGTTGATAAATACCTAGGTCACTTTTTCCTACGAAGGTATTTAGATACTTAGGGCATACTGAGAAGTTTCTGGATTCTGATAAATAATACTAAATATAAGACTTAAAATACATTTATTGTTTTTTAAAGTGTATCGTATCCCTCGCAATTAATACATTCGCTGTAACCGCTGTACAAAGCAGTACGACCAGTTTTCATTAGGGACCTCTTCAATGGCTTCAGGGAACGCGTTCACCGTTGCTTCAGAACTCGTAAAACGTTTGCCTATAAGTTTGTCTTTAATCTTTTGAAACAAAAAGAAGTCGCAGGGTGCGAGGTCCGTGCTATAAGGTAAATGCGTCGTCAGTTCTACATTTGAAGCCTTCAAATAGGCTTCTATTGCCTTAGTGGGATGTGAGGATGCGTTATCGTGGTGAAGGAGGACATTGCTTCGAGGACGCTTTCGCGAACTTTTTCTAAGACTGGGCAAGCAAGTATTGACGTACCAATCTGAAGTCACTGTCCTTTGATATTCAAGCGATACTGTAGTGTAATGTCCTGATTTGTCAAAAAAAGAAGAAAATAGGTTTTAACCAATGTTTCGACTTTTCTTAACTTTCGTCGGCAAATCTTCAAAAGGCAAGACCCACTCTTTCACTCCAAGACGCCGTTTGGCTTTTTCTTTCGATTTCAAAACAGTAGGTACACCCAGGTTTCGTCATCTATCACAATATTATAGACAGCCAATGACTGTCCTCCGGTAAACTTTTTTAATCATTTTACGGCACCACTGAACGTCGTCGTCGTCGTCGTCGTCTGTTCGTTGTCGTTTCTGGTCTCCCGTTAAGTCATGCGGTATCCATCGAGTGCAAAGCTTTCGTTAGCTTTGCACTCGATGGATACCGCTTGACTTGACCTTCAGATGTACATGTAAAATGTTTTACACTTGGTTTATTCCAATGTCGTATTTTTTTTGTCGTCGGCCGACTTTCACGTACCTCGCCATGGAGATGATCAGTTCCACGTCTAAATTCTCCAAACCACGAATACACAGAGCTGCAACATGGTGCTTCATCACCAAATGAAGTCTTTAGCAACTTTCTTGTGGACTTAAGCCACAACGAAAACGTTCAGGAGTTATTTCTGAGTTCAGAGTATTTTGATAGCGACACACAATTTTCGAAAGGATGTCACAGTGAAAAAACATATGACAACAGTCTCGCAATTTTTTTTAAACACGTCTCCCGCCTTTGGAATATATCCTGTGTCACGGAGAACTTTACAAACAAACATGTAACGGACACAAAGAACACCCAGATATTGAACAATAATTTGTGCATTACACAAAGTGCTGTCCCATGTGGAGATCCAACCACAACATTCAACGCAGTAGAAAACGGCGTGGCGAACGCTTAAACCACTACGCCATCCGTGCAGTCATTGTACAGTTCAAATGATTTCAATTTTCGAATTCCATCATTCTTTTATTGTAAGTGATTAAATTCAGAGACTTTTAGTATGGCCCACGTAGAATACTGCCTTTCTTTTCTTTTTCATGCATTTATATGTACATCGTTGGACTTAATGCCCTGGGTATTCTTTATCAGCCAACCTTTAGGTGGTGTAGAAATCTTGTAGGGTAAAGGCACCGAGGTTGCAATTGGAATCACTGATTATATGTACAAATAACAAATATTTTACAATTGCACATATAAGTTATAAAATAATACGAATATAATTACACATCTGTATAGAAATAAATATACATATAAATACACAATCTTTATGTTCGTACACTGTGAATACTTAAATTTAGGGAGTTGTACTATTGGTTAAGGTACTGCCGCCATCTCGTCGAGAAGGTAATAATGTACTTTTTTTTTAAACTATTTGTGGACATCCTGATTTCAAGTGGAAGCGCATTCCAGAGCAGTACTACTTGCGCAAAGAACGAGGAGTTTACGAAGTCGGAGTTGTGAGGGGGACACAATAATAGCAAATTATTCGTTGATCTAAGATTTCTTGATTAGAGGACAAGAAACGAATGTAGAGATCAAGGTAGGTGGGTGAAAATGGGGAGCAGAGGAATGAAAAGAGAGAGGTCAGGGCTCGCTAGTTGCGATGCAGGCGCATAGGTAACCATTTTAATTGGGAACATAAAGCAGACACATGGTCACACTTGCGAAGATTGAATATATCGAATGCAGTTATTGAGAAGATGGTCTAGCTTATTGAGGAGGTCTGACTAACACACATCACTATACTGAATTATAGGATTAATAAGGGACTGCATGAGAGAGGCTTTTGTTTTAGTGGGCAGGAAATTCTTAAGACCGTATAGTTACTCACATGAGTAACTTGAGCACACCAATCTACGGTTGAGTCCATGAGCAGGCCTAGGTCTTTGACTACCGGGCTACAAGGTATGAGCCTTTAAAGATGGGACTGATGCAGCATCTAATCTGCTAATAATATGTTTGCTGCCCACTACGATATCCTGGCATTTGGTAGGGTTTACTGATAATCCGAATCTCATCGACTAGGATTTTATAAAATCAAGGTCCCTGTTGATGTCGTCGATTACTCCCGTTATGTCCTCCACCCTTGCTTGCGAGTATAGCTGCAGATCATCGCCATATAAGTGATACTCACACTGAAGGTATGAGGTTATAAGGTTGATAAAGATAGAGAATAAAAGAGGAGATAAAATTCCGCCTTGGGGGACCCCAGTGTGGATGTGCGATCTCCACACCGTGGTCCCCCGTGACACGTTTTAAACGCGAACACACTGCTGGCACTCTTGAAGACAGGTGGAGAACCATTCCAGTGCCTCTGGGGGTATCTTAAGGTATGTAAGGATTAAACTCAAACATTGTTTTGGGGTGGATACTTAAATTATTTCGCATTATCTTCCATATTTTAATTTCCTGTTTTTTTTATTACCTATTACTAATTCTTCCACATGTCTCTGGCCGTCACACACACCGAAATACCGAATCGGGAGAGACGCTTGACTCCATTGGGTCGCATCTCCACTGGGTCTCAGCTTCTAAACTGGCCATATTATTTAATGATTTCATACCCAACTATGACTTCCTAATAAATTAAAAATACATTTATCTGACATACAAGCTGATATTATTTTAAAAAACTATGTGAATAAACAATGTAATTTCATGATAAGATATCATATGTGTAAGGGTAGCTCTTAAAAACTGTGTTCTTTTCCGTAACTGGTAACGAGTTTGCAACTCACAGTCACCACACTTATCACGTGAACCGTCGATCAGCGCCAGATAGTGACAGATAGGAGTTGATGATTAATGTATTGTTATAAGTACTACCTTGGTCCGTCGGGCATTATATTTGCCTGCAAACTGGCACAGAGTTCATTATCTTAATTACAAAAGTTATATGTGCAAATAGTTATTTCATCGCTTTGATATTAAAAGTACTTTTTCATAGCCAACATTTCGACCGTATGACACGGATCATGAACTTTGGTTGAACTACGAAGAGAAAGATTAGGTTAGTACAACTTACTTACAAATATTTTTTTGGAAAGAACCCCAATTTACACAGCTAAAATATAATTAATACAACTTGCAAATCTTGCAAATCTCAAGTTTAAAACAACTAATTGCACAACTTTTTCCATTCGGAAATTTTCTTAAAATGCGAAAATGTTATCGATCTATAAAATATATGAATGTAATGTTTATACCTTTAATTCTGGAGGCGGAATATATAATATAAAATGAAATTGTGAATAATTAAATCTACGATATCGGTAAATACGTACGAAAACATTACTCTACTAGAATACCGTTTACTCATTTAATGAAAAAAAAAACACCTGAACATTAACGGGAAAGTATAACAGAACCTGGTTGCTTGTGTAAATTAGGTGTTTTACTCAAATTTACATACGTACATACATACCTTTCAGTGGGTTATTAAACACGCCGTCGCTTGAGTAAACATCGTAAATCATACAAAACTAGGGGCTTTGTACACAGAATTTGCGTTTCTAATTTCACGGTATATATATAGATACTGTATACACGCTACTCTTTCTCTCGCTAATAATTATTTTAATTATTGTCTGTAAAACGGAAGGAACTACACTCAAATCCATTTTTTTGCTGTTTATCTCAGCTACTTATTTTGGATAGAAAATATAATTCATAAGTCAAATCGTCTGATATTATGACCTAAAAGAAAAATTCATTTTGTGATTTTGACTAAAATTAGTTTAGTTTTGGTTTGAACTGTCGTTTTAAAACTCCATACCCTGACATTATTTTTAATTTTGTAATATTCATAATAAATAAATAAATTCATAATGAAAAATAAAAAATATCTTGCACTTTTATATATGTCATCATCATCAACAGCC
Organism: Arctia plantaginis; assembly: GCA_902825455.1. Lineage (NCBI taxonomy): Eukaryota > Metazoa > Arthropoda > Insecta > Lepidoptera > Erebidae > Arctia > Arctia plantaginis. The sequence goes on from CADEBD010000337.1 coordinate 10,923,092, forward strand.
TATACTAGTCCACTGCTGGACATAGGCCTCTCCTTAGAAAGGAGGTTTTGGCCTACAAAACCACGCTGGCCAGACGGGTTGGTATAGGGTTTGTTTCAAGTTTTCCTTCTCTTTGCAGTGCTGTTGTCCTGCTTAGTTTGCTCCCTTAGTCGGCTCTTACGACACCCACGGGAGGAATTGGGGTGGTGACAATTTGTATTGTTAATCCGTCACCACACGGACAATCCGTCACCACACGGACAATATATATGTACATGTCGCAATTACGTCATATCCGAAACGCCAGCGCCACCTGTCGGCGCTTGACGGAGTCAATGTTTAAAGGCCGAACGGCGCACATGAACACTTGTTGTGTGGCAGTCGGACAGAGCGGTCACATATTGAAACCGTCACGCGTTCCTGGCGATATACGTTTAGCTATAGTCGTGTGTCTATTTGTAATAATCTGCATTGTGAAATCATTGGACATTATAATTTAAGCAAGTGAACTAAATTGTTTCGTTGCGCCAACATTACCCATCGACGCTCGCAGTTAGTAAGTGAGGAACTATGGGCCCGATTGAGGATAATAATCGTACTACCCCCGTCATACATATAAGTTCTCGAGAAAGTTTCTTACTAAGAAGTCTCTTTACGTATTATTATAGACATTTCTACTTTTATAATTCAAGGTATCGAAAACCACACTTATTGTACTTTAAGACGAAATCATGGTAAAGGTTTTCAGCATGACTAATGCAAGCCTAATCGAAATTCTGAATTTCTTACCTTAGTTTTGGCACATAAACAGAAAAACTCTTTGACTTCTATCATATGTATGTACTAATTCAAATTACCTACATTTTACTAAGCTTAACTCAAGTCAAGAGAGAGTAAATCTTTTATTTTTGGCAAATTAGTTTCGCTAATTCTGATAAAACCGCTGGTACAGTTGCACCGTCTGAATCAACTAAAATCTTTATTCTTTTACGATTACATACCAAGAGATACGAAACATACTTAAAGTAAATTAAGCGAAAGAATTGTGAACAAATACGAGTATCTATCGTTTTAGAGATCGTGTGCTTTTAGTCGAATGAACATAATGACGAAGATACATGGTCGTGTCACTTGACACGCCACTTCTCTTTTATCATTTGATTACAATAAAAGTTGGTTTAGAGTCAAGTCGATACTACCTCCATTCATAAACTTTAAATCGTGTGTGTTTTTCAGTCGCACTGTGCGTATTATAGTTTTAAACAAATGAGTCTGTTATTCTGTCTAAGTTTTTGTACAATCTTAGAAGTGCATCACAAGGATATTTTAAAGTACAGTTGTTTAAAAGAGAAACTTTACTGTTTACTGTTTCTAAACGTTTGAAGATAGTCATTATGACATTATTATTATTAGCTTTAATTATAATAACTTTAGGTTACAAATGGTCTAGAAGTAGGTCAGCTTTTCCGTAGGGTAAATTTCAGCTGCGGCGGCTTTCAATTACAACTAAACAGAAACATACTTCAGTAGCATCTAACGAAGACAGACTGAACTACGGAGTAACTACTAAAATTGAATCGAGCGAAGTAAGTTCTCACGCCAATTAGTGTTTATATACAACGTCTCAACATAATGCGTTGGGCTGCGGTTCGTCAGGAACGACCATCTCGTCTGGTCGGAGGATCCTCCCTTTATGTTCAGTTCCACGACATTAGTTTTTTATTTTATTTTACTTGTTACGTAGGTCACTATATAAATTTTGAGACACGCAAAAAGTAATCAATATATATTTACAATGTATTTTTTTTTTAAATACTCTCCATCACTCTCTATACAAATTGCCATCCGCCTAACCAGTCTTGGAAACTCTTATTCCAGTCTTCTTCCGACTGGTCAGCCAAAGATTAATTATTTTTGGACAAATAACAATTCATTGTACAATTTTCTCCCAGTCTACCTTTTGGAGGTGGGGAAAGGTCTAAGTAAGCGAACTAGAAATTAAGTTATTTGTGTAACGAGATAATAATAAGTACCTGAATGACCGATCTTTGCTCGGTATTAGTATTTTTGGTAAATTTTTCATAAATGAAATAGCTACATCGATTAATCGCCCCTGAAGCTCCATGCATACTAAATTTCATGAAAATCTTTGCAGCCATTGCCGAGATTGTATATATATACAAGAATTGCTCGTTTAAAGGTATAATTTAGATAGATTAGATTAAGGATATGGACAGAAACAGTGTGACAGACATGTGATACACATACATTTATACTTGCTGAGTTACATACATACATATATATACATATAATACAATATATAAAACTTTAGAAACGTGATAAATCTGCTAGTCGAGAATTCGAGCTCGGACTTTCGTTTTAAATAAGAGGGGGCTGGGTACTATCCTGATTTCGAGAGGTAGAGCGTTCCAGATGAGTACAGATTGGATTAGGAACGTAGAGTGGACACATGCGGAAGTATAAGTGGGGCATAACAGAAGTGGATTATTTTGAGGAACGGAGGGTTCTGTTGTGATTGGAACATCGAAATTGGAATAAGGATGTCAGGTAGGAAGGTTACATAGGTGAGTTAAGTATGGAATAGAGGGTGGTGAAGGTAAGCCAGTTCAATTTGCGATGAGACGAGGAAACATGTTCGTATTTGCGAAGGTTAAAGACGAATCATAGTTATTGAGGAGACCTGCATTCAGGTCATAACAGCATACATCATCATAATCCACGGTAGGCACAATAAGGGTCTGTACTAGTATCGCTTTTGTCTTGGAAGGAAGGAAGTTTTTAAGCCGAAAGAAAGCCCGTAGCGTACCTGTGACTCTCTGGCTGAAGCTGGTGACCTGGGTTTGCCAGCTGAGCTTGGAGTCGATAAATAGGCCTAGGTTCTTAACAGAGGGACTGAATGGAATTACTACGCCGCTATAAGTAATGGGGGCAGTTTGTCTTGATTCATCCTTCCAGTCGTGTGCTGACTGCCTATCTCGCTGGATTCACAGCCAAACCAAACCCATCAGCCCAATTGCTAATAGCCTCCATTGGTCATTGCTAACCATAAAAATTGCCTCATTTATGTCGTCTGTTCGAGATTGATACTAGAGCTGTAAGTCGCCTGAAGATTCGAGGTGATAAGACTGATGAATATTGAGAATAATAGAGAAGAGAGATTGCCACCTTGAGGGACACCACAGTCAAGCTCACGGCAACTTCAAGAAGCTACATCGATGCGGACAGACTGTTGGCGACCCTGAAGGTATGAGGAGAACCATTTCAGTATATCAAGCGCAATCATAAGATAGGAAAGGACAGAAAGAAGGGTGTCGTGACTGACATTGTTGAATGCATTTGGAAAATCAACCAAAGCCAACACAGTAACTTTGGATTTCTTAAATCCTGCTCGAATGTCGCCGGTCACTTTTAGCAGTGCGGAAGTAGTGCTATGTTTGGGCCTGAACCCCGATTAAAAAAGGGCTTTGTAAGTTGTTTCAGTAAATATGTTGGGATAATTGTTGGTTCACACAGGCGTAGAGGACTTTGGACAGGAAGGGAAGAATGGAGATTGGTCGTAGTGGATTCAGGAGTATTGGATTTGGGATCTTAGAAAGGGGTATAACAAACACTTTACGCGCCTTACAAACGCCACGATGAGGGATAAATCTCCGAGTCAAGAGAAAAAATTGTTATTATGCGTAAGCACGGGAAGAAGGTAATCGAGGATAGGGATGATCGGTTATAGTTATAGTATAGTTATAGGGATACGGTTAATGTTATCTTTTATGGTGGGGAATAAAAAGAAGTCACAAGAGCTAAGTCGGGGCTGAAACGCTGGTGAGGTAGGGTTCCAATACCTGATTCTTGAATAAACGCCTTTTTTTCTGAGGGAAGAGTGTAAAGACGAATTGTCGTGATGCTGCATCATTCCTTGGACTCCGGTCTTTGTTCGTCTCTCTTGCACAGCTTTGAAAACTTTTGGCAATGCGACTGTACTGTACTAGTCTGATTTAACAGACTTACAATTCTCTAGCATTGATGTTGCAAAATGTCTACTGTGTGAAAAAAAACTTGCCACCATTTTTTTGCCAATTTTGTTAGCAACTGGCCATCTGGAAACACCTAAACAGAAGATCGCTTCTTGCTTTCCGGATCATATTGATATATCTATGTTTCGTCACCAGAAATTATTTCAGAAACACGTCTTGACCTTCCATTTTCAAAACGTAGACGCATCTCAAGGCACCATTCCACATCGGCTGTTCCGTTTCAGAGAGCAAAGGTTCATTCTAAGATGGTCATTTAATAAGTTGTGAACACTAACCGAACTGATGCCTAAGATTTTCTCTATGTTCCTGTATGTAATTCGTGGCTCATATCGCACAAGCATTCCAGTAGTCTACACATTTTCGGCAGTGACTGCTGTTGGCGGGCGTCCACTTCTATGGTCATGTTCAAGGGTAGTTTTCCAGCTTTAAATTCATTAAACCTGAGAAGGAGCAGACTCACCTAAAGCTGATTTCAAGCGTTCTAATCGTACACCTTCAGATAAACCACATTTAAATTCATAATATCATAGCACGCAAATTTTCACGTTTAAACTCAATTTTAGCAGACGAAGAAATGGGCAATGATGACAGTGTATAATACTTCTAATTTTTTTTATTGCTATAAATGTCCTTTTGTGTTCGATTTTCAAATAAATTTGCCTTTTAATAACATATGACACAGATGCGTTTCATTTTCAAATTTCGAGCATGTCAAAATTTATACAGTGACCTACGTACATAAAACAACATGTTGGTTTTATAAAAGTAAGCGGTAAAGGGTTATCAAATACTTATGTAAAATTTTAAAACGAAGTTTCTTATGGGATGACATGGCGAAAGAGATTTCAAGAGAAAAAGCGTACGTTCCGAAAAAGCGTTAGAAAGAGAAAGTAATCCGTCTACGGAGACGGACTCGAGAACCGAGACATGATGCGTATGATTGTATGTGAATTTGATGAGGAAAAAATTGAGACCAGTTTTGTTTCTCTACAATCTATAGTATTCGAGTTATTAATTTTTTAATAAAACAAAAATAGCTGCTTTTCTTTAAATAACTAGCTGTAGTTCATTAGAAAATCAACTTTTTTTTTGTTTATATATACAAAATTTTATACGCAAATTATATATTTTGTAATATCTTGACAGATAAATGAAATATTTGTCAAATAACATAAGGAACTACGTTCCTGTCGGGTGTCCCAGGACAAATCAAATATATAATTGTTTGTAAAAAAAATAATTAAAAGGTTAAATCATTGCTTTGCTTAAATTTATTTCTTGTCTAATGCCAGTCAAACGCTTTTAAATTTCTAAAGAACTTTTCATAAAAAAAACCTTTTAAAAATCTATCTTTATTCGTAATGTAACATAAGACCGTGAGTTAGGTTAAAGCGAAAATAAATTTTAAAAACAAATTTAATTTAACAAGACGAAAATTGTCGAATGATATTGTTTTATGTTCTTCACGTGGGGTATGAAATAGTTTTAAAAGTAATTTTGTAATATAAATCAAACAAAAAGGTATAGATATTCTACATCGGTACCTAATCAGCGAGCTTTAGAGAATGATGTAAAACTGTTATTGTGAGGACACAATACATGTACGATATTCAATCATCATATCTTTCATTCAACTGCTTCGGGTTGCAGCCAGTCAATAAGGTCCATATGGAGCCATATCGGCTGAGTCGTCCAACCGCAGCGCAGTATTGGTTTGATATACTTAGTTTCATTTCGAACAGCGACTGAAATTTCAAATACTCACATGGTTATATAACGATTGAGCAATCTCAATAGTTTCGATATTCATATTAATATACTATTAATAATCAATTGTCCAGCGCAAAATCGGTAAGCGTTTAGCTGAAATGAAATAAAATACTACATAAAATTAAAAGCCAACATCATCATCAGTGTTTGGTAAGTGTATCCTTTACAGCAGGGATTCGATATCGACCACTTTGGGGTCGAATACGGTTTCATGGGGCTCGGCATTAACGAAAACCCATTTTGGGGGTCAACGAGGTCTAAAAATCTACCTCTATTAATTAACACAAGTTTTCATTTGAAACTTTCAAGATACTGTATTAGTTATTTTACGTGTACTAACTTGTTATAAGAATGACTTATATTTTAGTAGGAAGTATCATTGTTTTAATTTAAAAAAACTCAATACAGTAATTTGGCTATGGGGGTCTAAAGAATCAGTTCATTTTAGAAAAAGGGGCTTTTGCTTAAAATAGTTTATGAATCCCTGCTTTAATTTATTAAAAAAAATTGAAAGGACTTCTTTTGCTGCGACGGATAAATTAGATGGTGTGCCAACATTGTTTGATCGTATAAGGGGTCAAACGGGCATATGGGTCTCCTGATGGTAAGTGACTACCGCCGTCCATATACACCTATAACTCAAGAGTCACAAGTGCGTTACCGCCCTTTAAGTCCCTCCCCACAGAATCACCAAATTCGTCTAATTCCTAATTTTGAGTTTTGCTATCATTCAAAAGCAAGTAACCTCAACCTCAAGTTGAATGGGAGGTCAGAGACCAAATTGACAAAGCAAGCGTTTAAGTTTTAAATATGTTTTTAAAAATGTGTATTTAATAAGTTTTAAATTTTAAATATAAGCCTCTTAACAAAGAGGCTTTGAAATCACAAAATATTTTGTCACGGGGCTTAATGGTCGGTAGTAGAGGTTATATCCCAATATCCCTTATACGGTTGTTAAGGTTCCTTAAGGTCTACTCATTGACTTGACTTGATTGACTGCAAGGATGGCGTAGTGGCTTAAGCGGTCGCCAGGCCGCTTGTTGCTATGCAGAGTGTTGTGATTTCGATCCCCACATGGGACGACACTTTGTCGTCCACAAATATTATCGTTCTGTTTCGGGTGTTCTTTGTGTCATTCATTTCATGTATGTCTGTAAAGCCCCTCGCGATAAGTTTCTAGTGCGTGATTTGTCTATAAAAAAAAAAAAAACAAAAATAAACAAGATTGTTTATGCACCTCCACTAGAAAACACGTAAAAACAGTGAATATATTTGAGAAGGGTTATCAGTCAATGTAAAAGTCAACAGAGTATATTGATTAGGAATGTTAAGAATTTTGTAATAACGACATTATCGGTTATCAAACCTATTAATGAACAATGGATCTCTTGATAAGTGTCCACCTCTGTATTCAATCATGCAAATAGCGTATCAACGATAATCGTGATATGAGCCCGGTAATCCACTACATTGAAATTGGTGATTAATCATAATGGAATTTAATTCAGTGTAATATCCGTCTAGTTGTGGTGGATCATGCTTTCGTAGTAATTACTTAGCTGCTACACCCGGCAATATACCAAGTAATTATACTAAACATGAATATGGTACATTTTAATTTTAAAAGTCAACCCAAAGTCAACAAAATTGAAGTCAACCCAACTATCTTGTAACGATAGATTAAGAAGTGAATAAAGCACCGGCAAAGTGAAATCATAAAAAAAAAAGCATGGTTGTTCGGCTCCTATCAGCCTTAGCGTGATTTTATAGTTTTCCTCGATGAACGGGCTATACAGCACTTAAATAATTTTTCAATTCAAACCAGTAGTTTCTGAGATTAGCACGTTCAATCAAACAAATAAGCACTTTAACTTTATAATATTAGTATAGGTTTTGATATACAACAAGTAAGACGACGAGATTATCATTACTACATATGTAGATAACATGAAAATTAAATGATCTCAAGTGGCAGCATCATTTGGTCTAAAATGGTAACAACTAACTTTTTTGTGGATCATCAGAAATACGATTTTACTTGGTATCGATTTAAACAGAGGCTTATTCTACACTCTGTCAATACCATAGAAATAAAACCTAATATGGAAAAAAATACACTTCTATATGGGTATTCAACTTAGTTACTAACTTACAACAAGACGCATTTTACTTTTCAATTACCATTAATTAAAAAAAAACATAACAACAACAACAATATACATACATTGTTGGTTAGTTATCTAAGTATTAATTACAAATTTTGAGGATTAGTTGTAAGAATATACAAGCTTACAAGCGGTTTTATATATGTATTGTTATAAATATTATTTTAGAAGGGTAAGACCCTCGAGGGTATGTCAAAAGTGCCATATAGACGTCGTTATAATAACTCTCTAACCTTTAATTAATTGAATTAAAAATGATGTCAACGTATAAATTTATTACTTGTTTCCACATAAATGTTTTTAGTTGGTTTATTTTTAAAGAACTAGCATTTTGACTTCCATTGTCAGAGTCATTTATTTGATATTTAAATATATTTTTTTTTATCATGACGTGTAATATTAGACACTCACTTATATTAATTAATTATATAACATATATTAAATATATAACAAACCCAAACAGACCAAGTACCTAAGTAGTTATTCAATAGATAATTTATTTTCAAATTTAGGAACGCAGCTGGTATATAAGCTATCAAGTAGCGGCCCCATTGTCTTAATCAAACACAAAAAAAGTTTTGTTCATTTATCCTTTTCTTCCGACATCTTCGAATTCCTTTTTCGAAATGAACTGAAACTAAAGTCTAAATAGCTGTAGTAGCCAGTCATGTCTGACAGCTTTTACGGCTCCAGGATTTCAAAGACCCATTTCGTGAAAAGGAAAGGTCAATAAGTTTTGAAAGGGGTCCCTTACCTAAAACAAAGCACAATTGTTTTGTACTTAAGTAGTTCTTCTATGGTGAAACTTGAAAAGCTATACAATTTTTATTATCATTGTATTTTCAATTTTAAGGATTGAAATAAAAGGAAAACAACGTTACTTAACGTAATTAGCTTTTTGTTTATTTCTAATAAGGGAACAATTGGTAATTAAAGTTTAAGTCTATGGGGTACTATTTAGAATTTGTTTGAGCTATTTGTTCCCTTCACAATGTACAACGATTTATTCGAATTAGTTCACATCACACCTCCAAACCTACTCCAAACTTTTTTTAATGTATGAGATAGGGATAGATTTATACATATATATAAATAATACAGTGAACTATGTCCATACTGTTATACCGCACCAAAGTACGATCAAACGTGAATCAATGGAACGAGTGAACAAACTGAATCAATGTAGAATTGCCTGATATCAGAACAGCATGTTTTTTAATGTTATTAAAATATTACAGTATGTACTGTATCATTTTCATAAATTATTGTTTTGCGTTACAGAAGGGCAGATAGGTCGCCTGATGGTGGTTAACTACCGTCGCCCATGGAGATGCCTTTTTAACTCAAGAATCACAAGTGCGTTGCCGCATTTTGAATCATCCTGTGATTGATGAGTAATTCTGGGAATCAGGAGGAGGAGGGGTTTGACCATCGCTGACCTCACTCATGAAAAACAACACCGCTTTTCTGTGATTCACTCCGCGTCATTCCAGTCGAGCCAAACCATGAGTTTACCACGTACGTATTTCTAGTTCGTAGTAAAAAAGTATTAAATATTTGTTTTCGATAACCTATGGTTTATGAGTTTATGGTATAAGCGTATCAGTGATAGTAGATCTTGAAAAAATGTTGTAATTTTTGGATAGTTTGATATCATGATACCTATCATTTTATACTAATATTTCATATCAAATCAAATGGATGGAGGAACTTTGTGAATAGAATAAGTTAATAATTATATTCATTAACAGCCTTTAACAGTCCACTGCTGGAGATAGGCCTCTCCTTAGAAAGGAGGTTTTCTATTCACAAAATTTCTCTATATTACCCCCTCCTTATTAGATCAACTGACGAATTGTTTGTTGGTACATTCAACGAAAATTCCTTAAGCGATTTATGCATAACAGGCACGTTTCATCTTTTCTGTTCCTTTTTATTCCTCGAGACTTGGTAGGCTTGTAAAACATTATTTTTTTTGCCAAAAAAAACCAGCTTAATGCACGTCTTTTCATTATTTATGCATCTTTATTATTAAAACTTAAGTAAACTATGTGCGTTCCAAACATTTAAGTGACCTCCAAAATTCGAAATTTTTAGCAGTTATGTACTATACAGACACAGATGGATAGACAGATGGGCATTTATTTTATCAGCAAAGAATATTCATACTTATATAATATTGTCAAATAAATTATATATGACTCAAATCATACCCGTTTTGATTTGATTGATTTGATAGTATTATGGAACGAAGACTTTTAATCCTTTATCTTTACAGATACACACTTTACTTTACAGAGACAGACACACTTAAACTATATATATATATATATAACATCAGGTGTTTTGTAAGATGCAAATCTGTATTTTTTTAATTTAAAAGCCGTGTGGTGTCGTGGTACACCCGATAGGAACGAAGTTGTGACGATCGAGTAAAACTGATTTGACACGATTTTAATGACAACGCCATCTATGAAAGCGGCTATTACCTACATATTAAAAACAATTAAAACAATTTATACATTGATAAAATCTCCTTGCGAAATGATTTCCTATCTATTCGATAGATGGCGCTGAATGTCTGACAAGATGACACGAAAATAAAGAGCAAAAAGCCAACATCACGTGGTATTCCCAGGCGGTCACCCATCCAAGTACTAACCACGCCCGATGTTGCTTAACTTCGGTGATCGGACGAGAACCGGTGTATTCAACATGATATGGACGTTGGCGAACGTTAAAGCAAATTTAATGTGTGGTATCCACAGTTAGACGTCAATTTATATTAAAGTGTCGTTCCAAATTTTCGTACGAATGTTTTCCGTCTAGCCCCCTTTCACAACGCGCGATAAAGAACTTCGTTCCAATAAATGTGCAAGTGAGTTTGTTTAACCTAAACCTAAACTAAACTAAACCTAAACTGATTTAAAAAAATCTTTCAATAGGAAGCTACATTATCAGCGAGTAACATAGGCTTTTTACCGTGATAACTGACATACACTCGAGCAGAGCCGGGGGCAAAAGCTAGTATTATTCTAACAGTGTGTTGTGTGTTACAGTTAGTGTTATATCTAATAGTTAACTTGCCTTATAAAGTTTTTTAGTTAAAGCTTTTCAACAAAAAAACTTTACTTCCACCACATTATTTAAAATGAATTTTAACGAGCTTCCCTCTTTTTCTTTGGCTATTCATAATTGTTCTGAGCTTCTATAATCTTAATATTTTTTCTAGAGTGTATCACCGGATTTTTAAAATCCTGGAAATCGTATAGATTTCTTTGTTTTTTTTTTATTTATAGTTCAATGTTAGCGTGTACTGCGTCCGCAGACATATGAGTGTGTTCCTTCGATAGATAGCTGATAGTTATTGTCTATAAAACATTTATTAGGTTATTTACTGTCTTAGTCAAGGCTGTATAAATGTTATTTTAGGCGCGTTGCGTCACATTTCAAAAACCTAGTAAGCCTCATTTACCACAACTCAGTAAGTGCATGTGACTTGCTAGGTTTTGAAGTAGTAAAGGCGAGTTATTTGATTTGGGGCAGCCGATGTACGCGTATAATTATGTACTATGACTGTATGCAATTATCCGAATCTGCTCCTTCTCTTATGTTTTATATGGTTTTATACTTTTTTCCTTTAAATTTTTAGATATGGCCAGACCGTAAATATTTTGTAGCGTCATCAACAGCCTTTAACAGTCCAATGCTGGCCTCTCCTTACAAAGGAGGTTTTGGCCTACTATACCACGCTGCCAAGACGGGTTGGTATAGGTTTTGTGTCAAGTTTTCCTTCTATTTGCAGTATTGTTGTCCTGCGTAGTTTGCTCTTACGACACCCACGGGATGATTGGGGGTGGTGACAATCCGTATTCTTAATCCGTCACCACACTTGCATTAAAAGAATTATAAGCCATTTTAATAAGTATTTTAAGGTGTCAAATACACTGTAAACCTAGTACATTGTGGGTGTAGTATTTGATTTAGTAGTATTTGAAGTTACAGAATTTTATGACTTCAAAGAGTATTTAATTGGCTTGATAAATTAAATCAAGGTATATTTGTAAAAACTAGGTACTGAACTCTTTCGTTGTAAAAATAAAAAGCTAAAATAAAGTAAAACAAAGTGGTGTCAAATGGAAACATTTGAAAGTCTGTTAAAGCATTTTTTTTTAGAAAACTGAGATAAATTTCTACATAGCTTATATATACCATTGATATGCTTTTAAATATTTAATTCGATTACAGAGGTATGATTAAGGTACGGTCAGAAACGGTGATTAAGGTACGGTGGCAGTCGGCTGGTACTGCGGAAAGTGAGACATTAAAATAGATTCCCAATCACACCTGTTCTGTTCAGTAAAATCTATATTTTATACGCAAAACTACGTTTATTAGTTGTCTTTATTCATATTTTAATTGTTAAAAATTAGGGCTCTGAACTGCTTGATTTTATAGTATTTTAGATTTGAAGGTAAGCGACTACCAGCGTCCATAGACACCAGTAACACAATAGAGACACAAGTGTATTACTATTCTTTGAGAGCCTCCACAGAAATAAGGGTGAGGTAAATGAGATACCGGAGAGGGGGGGAGCATCCGGTAACTTCATTGACTCAGTGAAAAGCAATGAATGGATTACTTAACACTAAGCCAGGCACAGCCGAAACATGGAAACGTTATTATACCGGTGGTCACAAACTATGAACTTAAAACGCATACGATGAACACTACCTGTATTGAAGGAGTATTCCTCTGTCGGCGCCGATCAATGCTGAACAAATATTAAATTTTGTTCCACATGTTAAATTTTGTTTCAAAGTTTTTAAATAAAACGTGTCGATAATAATCTGTAATCAATTATTATTATTTATTATATTATTAAAGTTTGATATATTATTTTGCTCCAAATTGAACACCAAAGTAATATACCTATTGTAACCGCTTATCTAAAATAATATAAAACAGCCAAATCAGACAGGTTGTAAATAAACTTAGTCTGGGTGTGCTTACTTACTGCTTACTTTTTACCTTTTACGAAGAAGCCAATTTCAACGACATGGGTCAACACTATTGGAATTAATAAATTCAAAATTATATTTTCCTTGTAAATTAATATACTATATACAGTTACAAATAAACAAAACTGTATGTGTAGTAAGTATGCGTATAGGAAAAAGCTGTAATTGGTTTTATAATATAAAAAAAGACGTGTGGCACTCGGGGACTGCCGCGGTAAAGCTATTGCATAGCATTTTGTATCAACTTATGCAATTATAATTATTTATTTATTTTATTTATGCAGTATTTCTTTTTCTTTGATATTAATTCAAGTTACACTTTTTGAGCGTGGTGACCGATAAGAAAACCTTTTTTTTTCTTTTATTAAATAAAAATATTGAAGCATATATTACAATTTGTTTTTAAATAAATAAATAAAAAATATTATTATTATTATTAAATCAAATTACATATCCATGTAAGATTTTTCTGCATTATGTTGACGAAATTTCCTTTGACGTTCAACATTTGATTTTGGTACTGTTTTTTGTTTTGTTTTTAGCGTGAGGTTTTTTTTCGTTACGGAATTTCTGGATTCGGTCCCCGCGCTCAAGGCCCTCGATAGAAGCTATGCAATAGCTTAAAAACCTTCACTCGTGCACATTAATGTATAGAGGTCCTATAGAAACGCAGAGACACCTTCCTAGGTGTCTCTGCGTTTATATAGGATCTCTTACGGTATCTGCCACCATGAAACAAACTGATTTGTTTTAGGAAGCTATTTTTAAATTATGTATGTTTAAGCAAAGGATTCTGAATGTGCAAATTTTAATTTAGTCAAGTTTGGTCTAGTTAAGACTCAAATGATAATAAAACGAGAAACTAAACATACCTCCACAATTGGAGCTAATTGTAATTTAAGTAAGAACTTTTGCCTTATCATGTCATTGAAGTATTAGACGAATTTATTTGTTGCGAGGAAGCCAAGAAGTTCACTTAATGAGGTATTTTTGTGGTCCATCGCAGTGTGCCCACTCGCACCTACGCTAACCACACACACACCTCGTGTATTTTTCTGTATATTTAATGTAAAATATTCATTGTTTTTGCAAATCTCATTTTGGCTATAAAACTGTAGGTACAAATCTTTAATAGTACTTTAATACCGATAAATGGTTTAGATTTTGCTCAAGAAAAGCCGCATAATTTCGTTTATTCCTAGGCACCTATAGATTGTCGTAGCTATTTAAATATTAGTAGTATTCTCTTTCTGTTAAGCTGTAGTGCTCCAGAAAGATACCACTGAACGGGATCGGGAGCGGACCGCCATAGAGTGGAGGTCTCTGGTGGCAGATTGATTACTACGGCAAGTGCCATGTTGGCGGTCTGATTGCACCAATGTATTATTATTTTAAAACACCGCCGCTCCATGCTCTTCTATACTATGGACATTTGAAGATTCTTCAAATCAAACTGTATCATTTTTCAGAGCTTAGAAAAACATTACGAATACCTGTGCACTGTGAATGAGCAGAACAACAGGAACGCTACACTGGAGGCTCGTTAGTTGTACCTGACACAGACGAAACAATAAATAATACATATGTCTAGTCTATAAATATACCTATTGTAATAATTTATTTAAAAAAGTAAGTAGCCATAGATAACCGTTTACAAAATGTGTAAAAATAGAAAAAAAACATCCAATAAACTATAGAGTTATTCCTTATGATGGAATTAATGAGTTAAATTTTACGTTATGTCGCTAAAATTAAGATAAAATTTAGGCAACACGGTAAGTGTATTAAATCCCGCTTCATGAGATACTGTGACATACGAGTATACCCAATTTTGATTGGCTTACTGGCGTTTCTCATAGACATTATTATATTGATTAGACCTCATATTTTAAGCCAATATTTTAGTATTGAATGAAACTCACACCCTTTATTCTATCTTGTCTGGCAGTTTGGTGTGTTCTATAAAATGTGTACCCCAGGATAATAAACATTAAAAAGGTTTAGTATAAATGTTTTTCCTTTATATAAACTTAAGAAATATAAAAAACCTTTGTTTACAAATGTAATAAAACATCGGATCCATCACAAAGATAATGAGAAAATAATAAATACACAGAAAAGATAAATCAAAGTTTGCCTTTGTTTTTCAACAACACACATTAGTAACATTTATAAGCAAATACATCTAAAACGATAACTCGAAACAACTCTCCTAATTCGGATATTTGCTTAAATTTCAAGGATAAAGGGATCAAAAAGTACTTAACCATCTACTTAGCGAAAATTAAAATAATTACGGGGTAGTATTCGGCGGGGCATCCATTAGGCTGTTCCGACCGGAGCGACCGGCGCGTTACAGATAATGCCGGCAACGTGGGGTTATTGTTCGGCACAACAATGGTGGCACTTACGTGAGCGCTCTTATCTCGTCAACCACCTCGTTTGTAGCGGCGGACGCTAGCCCACCTGCATAGTCGAGATATTATTTCGAGGTGACATTAGTGTTGGCAACACACGTCTGACTATAAACTATCGTGTTGTCTTTTAAGTGTTATAAGCACTAGACAATAAACTATGAAATGTTTTTATATGTATACTATTACCTTAAGAGTGTACAGAACGAATGAGTAACAACAATATACGAGTAGTATTGCAAAATCTGAGTCATGTTAAGAAGTACTTTACCATGTGTAATTGACATAAGGTCTATAAAAAATCTAAAAGTGTTATAATTCTTGTGATGGAACAAGGGTTTAATATAATGGTGTTGTGTATTTCCTGTTTTTTTTGGTGTTATTTATGGCCACAAGAACCCATGTTTTGTGTTTGTCTGTCTTCGATTATAAGTCAAAGCACCTTTTATGTTTCAAGACGGTGCTTAGCGCGGGTGCGTTTTGTATTTTATGCTAGACATCGGCTTTCAGCTATTTAAACGTAACTAAAGAGGATACAGCTAGTGCCATGGCTCATTTCACTTTATTGTCATATTGCCTTGGAACAAGAAACTGTTTTAAACAAATGAAGCACAAATAGGACTAATTTTTAATTTACTCTAGTGCTGAAAATGCATAGTTGGAATATTATTATTTTAGCAAAATTATTATTTAACATAGTCTTAAAGCCTTATTACGATAAGAAATAATAAAACGTTTTAATTTCTTATTCTTTTACATTTATCCTTAAGCCTATCTAAACAATGTTCAATAAATAGTAAGTACATCTAAATAACACATAGTACTCACGTCTGATATCCGTCAGGTGTAGACAGAATATATCGCAGTCCCCGACGAATACTATGGTAATCGCTATTACGATAGAATCGGGTTTATTAAATATTCGTTATCTACACACCCTATTACAATCATTGAGATTTTTTTATGATCGGGCGATGAATACTTTTGGATTTATCCATTCAATAATGATCTTTATGTTTTTGTTCAACGTATAACATAAGTGAAAAATTTACACGATCAATAACGCAAAAACATATTACCAAATCTCAAAAGTCAACATTTTAGAGTAAGCGGCTATTACCATATTGTTCGAGGGAAAAATGACAGAATCTTATTAGTGGAAAGAATTGGTTAAACGACACACAAGGCCGATAAATTCAGTGGTCGAAATTGATGGAGGTGGGAGTTTCTCATTTGAAACCAACTATTTTACAGTATAAGTATGACTTCGACAATGATTCATTCGAGTTGGATACAAAACTTCAACTAAACAAACCCAAACGAGGACGGAAACGCGTCCCTGGCCAGGTTGATGTACAAACACTCAAAAATGTTTATCACCAAGGCTCTCTTACAACCTTTTTTGCATCTAAAAATAGTATATGTCCTTCCTAAGGCTCTAGGGTATCTGTGTACTAGTTTAATGTAAATCGGTTCAGTACTTTTAGCGTGAAAGCTACTCAGACAGACAGAGTTACTTTCGCATTTATAATTTTAGTAAGGATTGTATGTCTTGACCAATTGAAAACTCGCTAGATTATAAGCTGACAATATTTAGGTTCAATTTACAGTGCTACAAATAACCCTTTTTCTTTTTTTTTTTCCGTGCTGCAATCCCCTCGGATACCACCTATCGGTGGCATGTCGGACACGAACCGACTAAAACCGCACGCCGTCTCGGGTACTAATAGCCGGGGAACCAGGTATACCCTAGAAAGGAAGTCCCTGGTGCCCCGACATACCTCGGGCCATCTACAGACGAGTAGACGACGCCCCCCCCCACGTGTGGGAACCCCATGTTCCCTCTGCTCCCTGGAAGCGAGCGCGCTTCGCAACGCGCTCGCCGCCACCCCGGCCTGCTTCTGCTAGGGTGACAGATGGCCTCACCTGTCACTCCCAGGCCCGCGCTTATGGAGGACAGAGGACTGAGTCGCCTGCGGTACCTGGCCCGGGAAAGGTCCTGGCGGGCCGGGAGAGTTCTAAACCTCTCCCGGTCCCGCTCCGCCGTCTCAGAAGGAGACGGCAGAGTTCCACGCACTCTCGCTCCGCACGATAGCCGCAATCAGGCTATCAAGCGAGAGAACTCCCACTCCGATGGCCGCCACGAGGTCTCGCCTCTGCTCAACCCACGCCGGGCACTCTGCCAGCGTGTGGAGATCCGTGTTCACGGTCTGGCCATCGCAGTGGTGGCAATCAGGCGTTGGCTCCTTGCGGATCAGACACAGGTGATCCCCGAAACATCCTTTCCCAGTGATCACCTGCGTCAGTCGGTATGAGAGGGTCCCGTGACGCCTCTCGAGCCAATCCTCCATAACGGGTCTTACCGCCGCGATGACGGCGTGCCCGGCTACAAATAACCCTGTAAAATTAATACAATATGCATCAAAACATAAATAGATAAATAATGTCAAATTTAAAGTAATAGACAAATAAAAACTTTATTTATACATAGGTACCGAAATGGTTAATTTTGCTGCTTACCTTTCATAACACCTAAAAATGATCATCGAATAAGCATGTAATTTATGTTTACCGTAATATTAAAGTCAGTTATATCATCGAATACGATTGCAATGTCATTTTACGAATATAAAGTATATTCATATTTACCATGGAACAATATCATAATGAACGATTACTACAGCAACACCGATTTGTGATTACAGTCGAACACTATCGTAAAGTTAGTTTGCGGTAATTTTTTCCATAGCTTATTTCAGTAATGGACATTTTCACAATTTTCTTACTGATAAAGAAAATTTATGATAAAAATTTAGTAAAAATCTAGTGCAAAAAAATATTCCCTTATTTTTGATAAAAGAATCTTCTTTTTAGTCTTGATAGTATTCAAGATATTCAGTTTTTATTTGCTCCTGTAAAATTGTCATTTTCCTATTACGATTTTGTTCGTCGGGGACTGCGATATGTATAATTATAAAATAATTAAGAATAGGATTTTTGAGTAATTGATTGTGTAAATCGGAGAGAAAAGGTAAGAACCTTTTCTGAATCGCACTGACATCGTGACTATATTTTTATTTTATCTTCAATACCTTGTTCTGACGAGATATGGAAGAAAAGTAAATTTAATCATAGTCACAGTAACATACGAAGAAATACAGACTAACAATAGCAATAGCATCTTAAACTCATAATTGTAATTTTTACTTTATTTGTTTATTTTAAGTCTTTATATTTTACAAATTACCATTAAGTGTACAATGGCGGACTTAATATACTTGGGTCGTAGGGAGATGTCTGAGTAGGTACACTTTAGTTTCGTTGTTTTCTCGAAATCAAACGAGATTCTAGTTGTTGTTTGTAGTTATAGCTATGAGAAACGGGGTCTATACTTGAGGGTATTGAATTCAACAGTTTTACCTATAACTGCGGTTCTCTTATTTATTTATTTTACACAATAAATAAAATAGTTTAAAATAACAAGGCAATTTTCCCACGTACCTTGGGAGTGAATATACGATAGTAGAACACATTAAGATAAATCATGTGTGTGTAGAAATAAGTAGTAATAAAAAAATCAAATTATATTCATACATGTGCAACCATTTAATTATCGATAGCATCGTTGTTAATTAGCAGTAGGTTTGCTGTTAAAAAAAAACACGTGCTACACCGGTTTCCACCATTTCTGAGGGTTCAGGACTGTATTATCCCTAACACAGGCTATTATGTAGCCTAGCTGGGAAAACAGCACTCAACCACGATATTATTGTAGACTTCTAATTGTAACACAAACTCATCATAATAAATGTAAAATTGTGTAAACCTACAATCTCATTTATACAATAAAAAAGTTATTAAAGTTATTATTTTTCCAGCCTCAGGACTGTAGCGTGAAATCAACCTATTAATGCTATACTCAATGCATACTCTGTGTGATGCAAAATGTCTTTTTTATTTTGACTGGAAGTTCCAGAGATCTCGCTTAAACCAACTATAATCAAACAAAAACTTTGCAAATCTATAAAAGAGGAAACTGACAGACTGATTCACTAACTGATCGATCCTTCTAAACCCAGCTAAAGATGTAATTATGCACCAATGTTCCTTAGGTGGGCACTAAGAAAGGATTTAAAAAAAAAATTAAATTGGGGTTGGCAATTTGTATGAAACTTCGTTATTATATGTAGTAGCATTTTCAAACTCATAGTAAATATTCGTAATTAAAAGTAATAAAAAACGTTGTGACTAATTTTTCAAAACTACCCTTAAAAAGAAATGCAGGAGGAAGAAGAGAAAGAAATATTGTCATAATAACCTTACGATGCATGTTTAGCAACGAACGTTGTTCCATCAGTCAGTAAATCAGCAGCCAGTTGGTTGGTATCTTCTTTTATACAAATACCTCTAAAATTGATTTATTGTATCTTCTACGATGTCTCATGTTGACCACCACGCGGACAAAGTAGCGGGCAAAAAAAACTAGTTTAATTATGATAATAACTTCACACATCTCACACACGGCAGTCTGATTCCAAACGACTAGAAAGACTGCTGATAAACATATTTAAATATTTCTAAATATACATGTAAGTATTATGAATAAATTACACCAAGACACATAACAAGTGATCGTAATCATCACACAATTATTTGTCCTGGGTCGGAATCGAAATCACTACCTCCGGCTTTAGCAGTCAGGGTCACGAACCATCTAGTGGTGCATCTAACTAGCCCATCGTATTTATTACAATAGTGTAAAAGATACTGAGTTATACATTGTAAGAGATATTTATATGTATTAACCAAACACGTTTCTGTGTATACCAAAGAATGACTGGGAGTAAAAGCCTATTTTATTAAGTCTGCTATATTAACAGAAACAAAAAAATTATTTATTTAATACTTAGGTTCGTCACAGCTGACAGTGTATAGTTTACATAATAATAGTCGAACAATACGCCAGTTACGAAGTATTATTAGTATACCATTAATTGAAGGTACATATACAGCAAAAATTAAACATTCTTTATGAATATACCTAATACAGTGCATCTCAAATACAGCTAAACATTATAATCCTAAACCTTTTGTTTCGAAATCATACACACAAAACTTGCAATATTAACGTAGCTTTGATTTGAACTAAACTTACTAAATGAGCAAACTGTAACATCATTTCAAAAGCAACTAGATAGACAAACAAGTAAACATTCTGAGTGCAAACTCAACCTATATTCAAACATGAAATTCTCATTCATGACAACGATGCCTAGGTAACATCCGACCGACAAAATAAACGCAAAACCGGGCATACTACGCGATAAAAGTGTCCTATAGACTGTGTCCTCACAACTCCTATGTTAATTTTTAGGTCACAATTTACTTTACACTTCCAATAGGTATGCGTACATACATAGGCTCATGGCATATAGTGCAGCCTCATTTTATTAAAACGCGGTAAAGTTTTGTGACGTTTTACTATAATAGTAATAAATGTAACTGTTATTGTATGGTTCTGTTCATTTCTGAAATATCTTAAATGCATTTTGCTTCTCTTTTTGAGTAATTCGCAAAAGAAAAAATTTGAATATACGGTATTAATTATGCCGCTGTACTCCGCGCCGTGGACTAACGGACGTTATCTCCGAAATTTCAAAGATCCTCCAAACAGGCCAACAGTTGAAATTTAAAAATCGTGACATCACTCCCTTCTCGGAGGTCTAACTGGCGGTCGAAATCAGCTGTTTATGGTCTAGTTTGGAGCATGAAATATTATTAAATTAATATTAATAAAATAATATTGTTAAAATAATATGCGAAATTAAAAAAGTAGGAATATTATACATGGTAGTGTGGAAGTGGAAGTGGAATTTAATTGTAGATAAAATAGTAAAACATTTTATTTATTAAGTATATTTAGCTTTATGTACGAAAACTTTTAACATAACTGCTACTCTATCGCTTTGGTATTATACCGCCGATAACAAGAACGACTGCACGGATGGCGTAGTGGTTTAAACGGTCACCTCGCCGGTTCCTACTGTGATGCGAGTGTTGTGGGTGCGATCCCCTCTTGGGACAACAGTTTGTGTGATTTCTGTTCTGATTCTGGGTGTTCTTTGTGCCAGTTGCATGTATGTTTGTAAAGTCGCCCGTGACACAGGATATATTCTAAGTGCGGGAGTTGTCTTTTAAAAGAAATAAAACAAATAAAAATAAAGAATACTTGAGCTTAACAATGTTTTATGCCTTAATATAATTTTGTGAGCGCCGAGTGATAACATGGCCCCAAAGAAAATCAATGTTAAGCAATTCTTTGAAATAGAAACAGTCTACGCCTTCTTTTCTATCTGGTTTAAAAACAATTCAAATGTAAGCTCTGTAGTCTCTAATAAATGTAGTCAATCGAAAGAAGGAGACGATCATATCCAATACTTGTAAAGCAATAAAAAGCACTATTCGACCTTCGTAGTTCGTTCTAAATAAGTGAATATAAACAAATAAGGTTGTTAAAATGTCAGTAGAATAGAACCTCTTATACGAATCGGACACAGGGTTTGTCCATTAGCCTGATTACGGTCAAAATGTTCGCCCTCTGGGGAGGCTGCGGCTAACGGTTTCCCTTTCCCGCCGAATGGACGTAACTATTAAATTTCGCCTTTTACTTTCAGATATGTAGTCCATATAACTGAAATGAAAAGTTACATAGATTAAATAAGATGAGATTTTACTTTGCTGAAACTTTATCTTTGTAAAATCAAATAAGCTTTACGTAAAAGCAAAGGATGTTTGATCTCTTTGTTTTTTAAATTTTTAAATACGATTGTTGGGTTTAAGAATATATATATATATATATTATACAAACATATTATAAGCTTTTGCTAATTTTCGAAAGGATATCATATATCGGAGATGCTACTGCAATATGTGTACTGTATTTAGTACCGGAGATGTTCAAGTACTGTCTTTGATGGCAGAACAATATCATCACAACATATGAATGCTATAAGTAAATTCCAGCAATACTTACTTCTGGAATGCTTAATACCATAAACTAGGAACTGTAAGGTGTAATGTGAATTGAAAAACGTCAAAATTCCATAAATAAACGTTAAATAAATGTTGGACAACTGTAGCTTATTTTCAACTAGCTTTTGCCTGCGGTTCCGAGAGCTTGTATGTCGGTTATCGTAGTAAAAAGTAGCCTCTACTCGCTGATAATGTAGTTTTTGATAGGTGTTTTGAAATTGGTTTAATGATTTAGGCGTGAAAACGTAACAAACAAACAAATTCACTCTCACAATTATAATATGAATACATTAAAAAGCTTGTCGCGAGATTTACCTGTGTAAATAAACAACTATATTGAATAACTTGATCTGATTGATTTAAATTTTTTAAATTTTCAAACTAAGCAAATACGGGTACTTGAATCTCGGGACAAGCTTTTATATCATATAAAATGTGTAAAGACGTTATAAGTTTTTAGTAAAAGTTTTAAAGGAAAAGTTTAATTTATTATTTTTAGTGCATTTAAATAAAAGCTTGTTTTTAAAAAGGATTTTTACTTTTAAGTAATCGTACACCAAAATTTCAGATGGATTGAAGCAACGAAGTTTAACTTGCATTCGTATTCTCAGCAAGTCCTTTTATTTGATAGCCATATTGTAGGGGTACATTAAAAGAAAAAAGTCTGCCATCTTGGGTGTTCCGCCATGTTGTATTTAGAATGACGTCAACAGCTAACCATGCATTGTCATCCAAACTAAACGTGTACACAAAATTTCAGCTCAGTCGGTTGAAGATATCTGCTTCAAAATTGAGTTTCCACCAGAACGAACATAGTTACACATATACATATATTACAAGTTAAATAAAAGCTTGTAATATGGATTACTATTATCTTATCAAACCCGTAAACGTGTACAGTAGGGCGAACTCATGATAGCAGTATACGAGTATATCGGCAAATACAAGCACAGATACAATACTGAATACAGCATTCCTACTAGTCTTATAATATGGTTGACAGTATTAGAGGATGACACACATTGCATAGAATCCCGAAATGCCTCTTATCTGTAGTACTCTATAGCCTCTTATTATTATCTACCGGCTATTGACCTTATACAGAGTGTTATAAAAAGGGTATGGACAAATTTTAGAAGCGTTATCTGTAGCCGAAAAGTAATTTGTTTTGCGTACAATATAAATGTATTTCGAAATACTATTTTTTCTAAAAATTCTTTACATGGTATAAATGCAATAAAATAATTTTCATCATATGTAGGCAATATGGAAATTTAATCAGTTATACAACGTAAATAAAATTACGAAATGATCTGAAACTATGTCGGAATCTTACTATAACAGCCCCTGCGTACAAGGACGAATATATATACAAAATTTAGCAAATTACTAGTATAACCACTCTAAATTAGTAGCCAAGCACTCAATCATGCCCCATTGTCGAATACACAATATATTAAGATGCTGTCATACGACAATATCTCCGAGATTGATTAAATTATTATTCTTTAGTCAAGTACGGTTTTGAAGGTTCTTTAATGGTTAAAACATATTTATGTGGTATATATATGTTTTAACCATTAAAGATTATGAAGTTTTGGTTGTAGGAATACTCGTATTTACCTGTTTGAGCACTATTTTTGCTTTAATTTAACTCATGTATGAATGATTTTGGGTCATTTTTATGGAAATCAATTAATTCCCTTCTAGCAACTGAGTGCAGGTACTTCCCGAAGCCATGCCCGGAAAGCATCTTCGTCAGTTGGAAGGCAAGGGTCCCGTGCTAATGGCCTGCCCACTCGACGATGATCGGCTGGAGCGTCTACACGGCGCCAAAGCCGATAAAGACATGGTGGCTCGGTGAGTGGTCTCGTGTACCTCTTCGGGCGGGGGCCGACTGCCACTACCCACCCGTAACACAGCCGTCTGCCGATATACTTCGGCGAGCACTTCCGTCTTTAAATCCCACAGGGGAGTTCCAGCACGCCGCCTCCGTCGACAACAGGGAGGTAACCGCGTATGACTCTAACCACCAACACTCTCTGAGGGCGCCAGAGGCACGCTATATTCTGGGCGGTCAGAGCTTCCCCCTACACCGTTACACCATTTAGTGCCTTTGGCCTTAAAACCCCACAGATGTCTTGTCGCGATGCTGGGTCCACCTAGATTATGCAAAAGTCGCCTAAGAGCAGACGCAGTACCGACTCGATGATCGTCGAACGACTCCACGAACGAACGATGTCCTAGTCAAACGTGTTTTTTGGTAGCATAATAATTGAAATAAAAATTAATTTAAATCAATACATAAAATAACATTTTAACAAAAAAGGAAAATATAATTTCTGAAACTCGGTTGTAGCACCAACTATCTGACCCATGAGCCAGGGGACCTTTAGCCTTACATCGTCGTACCGGTAGCGCAAGGAGGCGATAGGACGGCACCTGAGACCCGCACCTCGACAAATTGAGGCGCAACCGATTCAGCTTTCTTAGGTTCTAATGGCTCTGTTGAAATAACAACTATAGCTACTGAGCACAGGATACGCCAGAATCGTGGCGATAAGACTCCATCATGGAGGATTGAATAGAGAGGCGAAATTTTGTCATATAGGCCCAGAGCCAACATCTGAGTATTACCACGGTGGAGGTTGTCGCGATGATACTGTGATACTGCACTCCATAATGGCCCTTGATTTGCTTAGCCTCTCGCTAGAGATCATAGTTCTGTCCATGGTCCAAAGTGAGACTGCGTAGGATTCCGCTATCTCCTTTTCTGAGGAGGTAATGCCTCAGTTCTTCTGATTCAGTTGGAGCGTTAATTATTTTTTATTTTATTTATTTATCATCATCATCATCATCAGCCTATTGCAGTCCACTGCTGGACATAGGCCTCTCCCATTGCACGCCACTTAGATCGATTTTGGGCTTCTCCCATAATACTACAAATAAAATAAATAAATAATACATTATACTTCCTGCAAATACATTGCATAAGGCGGACTTAATGCCATAGGCATTTTCTTCCAGTCAATCTTGGGGTGATGCAGAGATGTGTGTGTGACAGGTGTATAATGAGACAAATTAAAAAGATAACTATTATCCAATTGTGTATGTCAACTCTCTATGGACGAACTCAAACATATAAATAATATTTAATCAAAAGTGTGAGACAGGAATCCAGGAAGGACTGCACGGATGGCGTAGTGGTTTAAGCGGTCGCCACGCCTCTTCCTACTGCGCCGAGTGTTGTGGGTTCAAAACCCACATGGGACGACACTTTGTGTGATCCACAAATTATTGTTCTGAGTCTGGGTGTTCTTTGTGTCCGTTTCATGTATGTTTGTAAAGTCCCCCGCGACACAGGATTTATTCCTAATGCGGGCGTTGTCTTTTTTAAAGAAAGAATGAAAGAAAGACTCCAATTACATCACATCTACTGGATTCAATTATGAATTCACATTTTTAGATTAAATTATTCTCTTATAAAAAAGATCATCAATATCCGTCCAGCAGTTTACGTACGCACTATTGTTTTTGAGAAACCCA
Organism: Arctia plantaginis; assembly: GCA_902825455.1. NCBI lineage: Eukaryota > Metazoa > Arthropoda > Insecta > Lepidoptera > Erebidae > Arctia > Arctia plantaginis. Next base: position 10,949,071 of record CADEBD010000337.1, read on the forward strand.
CTTAAATAAAAATTATACACATCTGTACTTTCATTTACGTAATATTAAAATGTATTTTAAGTTTTGAACATCCTCAAGTAATTACTCGTTTTGAACATCATTGATGCCGAAATTATACTGCGACTAAAAATAAAGCGAAAATATTATGGGAATAATTAGTTCGGTTCTGTTGTTGCAGTTATTATAAATTAGTGTTGAGTAAAGTTAGCAGTGGTACTTATTTCCATTAAGAAAATAAAGCACATATTTCGAAATTACTTTTCTTCATTTGCACGAAAATTTAAAGTTAAAATTAATGGATGTTGTTGAATCTAGATAAATTGCAGTTTTCCCGACGTTTAATATTTGAACGTCTTCCTAAATTTCTATTAGCTCGGGAAGTACAAGTGAAATTTTGTTTGACACGAATTTACTGCAGTTCATAAGGAGCTAGGAGACTGATGGCTGTCATTACTCATGGGCGTGCCTGGAGCACATTCTTTACTTCTGTAGCCTACTTCATAACTTATGCAAATACATATATGTCACATTCGTTACAGGTCAGGCTAACTGATTAATGTTCTTATTTACAAAGTCAACTATGGTTATACGATGTAACATATTAAATATTTATTTAGTTGTTCTAGGGAAAAACAGTTGTTAGTTGAGTCTTGACTGCAGGTCATACTCCTTTTATGTGATGCATATTGACTGGCGGATGGCCGATGGCGTAGTGGTTTAAGCAGACGCCACGCCGCTTCCTACTACGCTGAGTGTTGTGGGTCTGATCCCCACATGGGACGATACTTTGTGTGATCCACAAACTGTTGTTCTGAGTCTGGGTGTTCTTTGTGTCTATTTCATGTATCTTTGTAGTCTCCCACGACACAGGATACATTTCTAATTCGGGAGTTGTCTTTTTTTTTAACCCAAAAAAATAAAACTGCTTAAAAAAACAATATTATTAAGAATCTAAGCAATTAAAAAAAAAATGGTAGTTTTTTAATCTAATCAAATCTTTTTTTACCTCAAAAATACGTCAGTTTTATTTGGTTTTATTTGTTAAAATTTAATATATTTGTGTTGTACACACATTCTTAATTCACCACACCACACCAATCACACATTCTTAATACAGCATTATATTTTGTACCTTAATTGATATCTACTAACTTTTACAACAAAAAATGACTAAGGGTATTATTAGCATACAACTTTTTCCTTACAAATAATATACTAGAAAATAAATTATTGCTAGGGACTTAAATTTCTCTTCAAGAAAAGGGCTCTTAATACGGGTTCACAAACTTCGTAAACCCTTCATAAAGATCCTCAGGTATGGAGCTTTCCTGAATAGGTTTACGTTTTCTAGTAAAATAAGAGATCATTAATTTTTAATGTGCACAATCATAGGTACATTTTATTTCGGTGAACAATATAACTATCAATGATTAAACTTAGCTGAAAAGAATCAACTTCACGAACACTCAAGTTTAAGCATTTACGTCCTTATATAATGGGTGTATAATTTTGGCATAATAATAGCATAATATCACTTGAAATAACGTTCACATCATATTATTTTAATATGATACAAAAACAAATTACCTAATTTCATGGGATATACTCGTAATTCTATATTTTATAAAAACTTTATTTGCTCTAATAACATAATTGAGTATAACGTTCATTTCATTTAATTTTTAAATTTGCATAATGCTCTTTTTATATACTGATAATTTGACCTGATTTTCATTTTTACTAATTTTAGGTAACCCAAATGATACAGCAACTATAGAGAGGGACTGGCGATCGGTGGCTGCTGCCGGGGCACGCTGGCTTTGCTCGCCTGCCTTACCTGATCGCGTTAATGGTCACTGTTCTAACCTAACCTTTTTTTTTTCCTGAGCAGAACTGTCCTCGGATACCACCTACCAGTGGGGTGGTTATATCAGACTCGAACTGGCCAAAAACCGCAGACCATTTCCAGGTCCCAGTAGTCGGAGAACCAGGTGTACCCTAGAAAGGAATGCCCTGGTACCCCGACGTAACTCGAGCCACCTACTGCTTAAAGATGACCCTCTCCTGTGTGGGAACTTCGATGTTCCCTTCCTGGCCCCGAAGGGTAGTAGTAGGGAAGTACGTCTCGCCGTCACCCGACCCGATGCTTCTGCTAGGGTGACAGACGGCCTCACCTGTCAACCCCAGGCTATAATTTTGCCCGGTGCGGGCATCGAACCCACTAAGGCAGTGCTTTGCAAATTTCACGCGAACGAAGTCGCGGGTACCACCTAGTACACTATGTATCATTACAATATTATATGTATTATTTATTTACATATTCTATACTACCAGATACACTTTCCTAAAAAAATAATTTTAATTTTTTCTATAAATAATTTAAGTATATCGAATAATATTAATATTTATTTGATTCAGTGTAGTGGGACCACCCTCTAATCTTCGGGGTCTATTGTGTCCGCCGTCGGTCGGTGCAAGCGCATCGACCGCTGCATAGAATTAATACTCGTACTGCCCTCGGTCGCGAAACCTATTTTGTTGCCTATGGGACGTATACAATTTTATGTATAACTAACTAACTAACGTACCAATTTGTGACTTTTATATCAATTTTGTCTTGATTGTTTCTTGTGCTGTATTAATTTATGTGATTCTTGTTTCTCTGTCCGTGCGTGTAAATAAACCTGTGCAACCTTTATTTTTTCAAACTTTCTGTAAGTACTTTTTACCACTACAACTGGTGATCCCGACGTGATTGGAAACGGTCTTCAATAATCAAATCACCAGCAGTACCATTGCCACCATCGTGTACACTCCCACACAGCGATAGGCAGTAATCAAGTCTCAGCTATCCAGCTTCCTCGGCCTCCACAGGGATACAACACGCAGGCAGCGACTGCTCCAGCCTGGTTACCCCTATGGCCTCATCAGCGTCTAGGCACAGCACACTGCACCTACTGTCTACGTAAGAAGAGCAGCTCTCTCCCGTCTACGCAGAAGTCAGCCACTAGGCCGCAAACCGCCCTGAATCACTCGAGTCACTGGGATCAGCGGACTTCAGTCCCGAGTCACTGAAACTCCTCATTCCTGGAACTGGTACGCTCCACAACAGAGCATAGATAGCTGACTCATCATATATGGACCACCAGTCTTCGAGGGGAGCGATGTGGCGACTTCCACATAGAATAAAAAGGAAAAAACATACTACAGTGCCTTCAATCGAACTACGAGTAACTGCTAATCATGTATCGCTGTATGAAGAATTCACACGCGGTTAAGCATATATATACAACTTCCCAACGTCATTCGGTTGGCCCGCGGCCCGTCAGCCATAATGACCTCGCCTGGTCGGAGGATCCTCCCTTTGTGTTTGAGGGACATGACCCCTCCACAGTATAATATGTATGATTGTATGTATTTACAAAAAAAAATGTATATATGTATTTATAACAATACAAGCTCCCATAGTACAAGCTCTGCTTAGTTTGGGACTAGATGGCGTTGTGTGAATGTGGTAGAATATTATTATTAGTATTTTGAACTGATATGACCTTTAAACATGCACAAAAAGAGAGCACTTCCATCTGAAGCCCGGTACATACTTGTGACCTTTATGTGTTGTTTTATGTGTTCTTTGGAGGCGGTAAACACTTACCACCGTTCGTCTGCTCTTTCGTACACATCACTCAAGGGAATTCAAGTTTTTTTTGCATCTTATTTCGTACCTCTTCTGATAGATAGTTATTATTATTTTCAAGACCAGGAGTATTAAGAATTAGCTAACAACCCAGTAGTACCTACTTGAAATCTTGGCTTGTATTTTTGGACTGTTTCGATTTCTATTCATGACTAACTATTACTAACCGAACTTTGATTTATGCTTCTGATACTGATATGAAATAAATTGGCAAAATTTTGACGATTTTTGTTAAAATCTTAAAAGTTCAATATCTTGAAAATCGTTGGGTTTGGGATATGGTATTTCATAGTACAACCCCTTAATCTATTTAGGTCCACTTACCCAGTAACCCTGTATATTTAAAAAATCATTATAATGATGTATACTTTGTACATACAGTATTAAATTGTTCTCAAGATCAAAGTCACTAAATTAAAGTTAAAATGTGTAAACATATTAGTTTATGGCTTTAGAAGTTTAAAAAAAATCTGATTTCTAATGCACAAGTCCAAAAAATAAGAATCATCAAAATCAAGTTACTAAAGCTTGGTTCCGTTATTATTCATTTATTGTCTAACTGCATTCGACTGTGTATTGTAATATATGTTATGAGTACAATAAGTTTATTGCAAGTAACTAGTGAGATACACATTTGATATTGCCACTAGACTCTTGTGTTTTCGATTTCCTTAACGACGATTCAGAACATTTGAGAAACAAATTCAATTCTGACGACAAGAAAATAATAAATATATATGTTTTTTTCCATTCATAACTCAACAAAAATCAATTTATAAAAGCTCAAAACTATTTTCATTTTTCTGAATTTTAATATTATTAGATTGAGTCTTTTAGCATTTCTCTTATAAGGTGTTTACATTATTAAAAGTGTTTATTAAATGTTTATGTTTATAATTGGTGGCTTTTGAATATTCGGAAAAAAAAAACCGTGTTGGTTGTCAAATGTATGTAATAAGCCAAGTGCCAGAACCTTAGACGTTGGCGAGTCATGCTTCGAAACAGATGGCCCGTCTCGACAGCAATGATTCAACGGCCTCACGGCCGTCGTCAAGCAGTTTTATCGTTGTTATTCACCGAGTGAGTAAGGTCTCTCCTCCCAGAATCAAAAGGGGCTCTGGGCTCTGGTACCCAGAGCACCCTCTGATTCTGGGAGGTGGTGCTAAAAGGTCAGTCATGTACTTGTGATTTAGGTGTCCATGGCTAACGCGGTTACTGTTCTATATAAGTTGTGGATCTTATTTTAGTAACAAGTAGCTGTATGTGTATGGTCTCTGTTTATGGTCCTCCGTCTATGATTGTGTGAAGAGGAAAAGTAAAGGATTGTTTGTGGGAAGCTGTGTGCAAGTTATTTTTAAAAATCTTAAAATATCAATAACAGCCCTTAAAATAACTTATAATGAGATAGAACAGTTACTTATTATTGGTTGACTCTTCTGCTCGTTTTACTCCCACACCATTAACATACTTGAATTGGTTTTATATTCAACATATGATATTTAATTTATTTTAATGACAAATAAGTGTAATTAACAAAAGTAATAAAGATTTAAACGATTTATTTAGACAATTCGCGAAAATAGGTTACTGCAAGAGTCGTTGGAAGTGAAAGCCGGACAAAAACGTGTTAATTGCCTTCGTTATAATTTCGAGAACAGTGGAAAACTAACACATTAAAGTCTTGTATAAATGTGAACGTTTGTTTCATAAAATATTTCTCAACCGAATCACGGACAAAGTAAGCGATACGGTTCTGGCTGGAACTCTATGAATAAAATTATCATTTTGCAGAATTGATTCTGGAACACAGTAAAATACATGTTCCATACCAGCCTGCTTATAAGTATTAGTAGTCATTTGACTTCAGTATTATTTTAAGTAATTGGTAAAATTGTACGCACCGAGAATTGGTCTGCATAATTAATTAGATCACGTTGTTGTAGCTTGATTAAGAATTCTGCAATAATTTTGTTCAGAATCTGAAATATTATTTTTAAGATTTTATTATTCAAAATTGGTATTGGTAAACTATTTAGTAATCATAATAAAAACACAAACACCATCGGGTAGAATTTTACTTGTCTCTTGTAAACCTATATTTTTGCACATTTATAAGAGTACAGGTATATTATACAATATCATGATTGGGAAAATAAATTCCTACAAAATTTTCCTCGTAATAATTTCTTAGAAATCGTCTGACAACGGCGAAGGGTGAAGAGGTCAGAGGTACGAATAAATAGAAAAAAAAAACTTAATATTTTATAATTTTTCCATTACCAGTCGTATTTAATGCGAGAAATATTTATTCAAAGACATTCATATAAAAAGTAAGCAAGAAACCTCGGGCGTTTCTAGAAAAAGTAAAAGTTTTGCTTCTCCATTTATGCAATTCCAATTTTCTGTGCGCAAAGTACATACGTAAGCTATAACAAAATTCTGATCATCAATCAATTTAATCGCAATTTAATCAGTAGGACAGAGCTACGTGGGTCTGATTATAATTACCTTGCTGGAATAAGCATTTATGTATTTAGAAGCTTAATTTGTATCAATTTATGGATGTTTATTGTCATTTCCTTTTAAAAAACTAAAAAAATATATGTAGAATCAGAATAAAGTTTTGGTTACATTTTGTACATGATTTTCATCCTATTGTCATTAGATTCTTAAATGAAGTTTGTTACTAGAGCTAACATAAAACTAGTATATGACTCCTCTAAAATGTGCAAGATTGAATATCACATCAACAGCCTTTAACAGTCTACTGCTGGACAAAAGCCTCTCCTTAGATTGAATAAATAGAGGTAAAAACAAAATATTAAAAATTATTTTGCTAACGGCCTGAGCTAGGTGTGAGACCTGTGTTTCAGGCAGTCGCTTGAGGTTAGTTACAGGACGTTCATATGTTAAAGTTCTAATAGATTGATAATGTAAATCACTTCAGACTGGTTTGTATGCACAAGTATATATAAATTATAGTTTAATAACCTAATAATAGTTCATCATTATATATATATATTTTAATTATTATCATTTAAAATTGCTAAGATGTTTTCTGTGCCTGCTTAATTAAGCTTACCTAAATATTCTCCTACTAGAGTTTGACACTTTGTATACGATACAGCATATATTTTTAAAACTTTGTTTATCTTACTATATAGATATGGTGCTAGGAAGGTATAAAATTTGTTAATGTACGTATGGGTTGTTTTTGATTTGACACATACAATGTCGTTCCTACTCTTGTCTAAGAACACAGAATTAAATGGTAGTTCTGTTTGTTGTTTTAGTATGATGTGCAATATAAATAACTGTCGAACTGTTAATACTTTGCATTCCAGATAGAGTTGATGAGTAGGGAATATAAATGGGCGTTAGGTGGCTACCTTTAGTATTGCTCTTTGAGCGTCTGCGCGTCTGCTTAGTCAAGCGACTGAGACGTGAAAAAAGTTCTGTATTCGACCAGATGTATATACATATGATTCTAATACGGATAGAGAGACGAAATAAATATTATTAAAACAATAAAATCTGAGATGAACAATGAAACTCTTTAATAAGAACGGTAAAAAATGACATTAATTTGAAAAATGGAGATCGCTAAGTCATAATTTGTTCTATACACTTATATAATTATAATTGGCTACAATTGACCACTCCATTGGTGCCAGTTGTGTGAAACTCTCCCATTTTCTAGTTCACTTTGGTTGAATTTACCTCAAAGTTGTGTACTGATATTTGACCACCAAATTTATAGATATTATTTAAACTACTTTAATAATATTATGTAACCATAACAATTGTTTAGTTCAGATACACATACAAAAGGCAATATATTTTAATTAGCATTTTTAAAGACAATCCAGCAGTAAACGTCAGATGTAAATCAAAAGTTGTACGGCAACACTCAATTCTAACCTCGGAATCAAATAACATTTTCAATTTCATTGGATGCGATGCGTGTTGATCGACAAACAGTAGGATTGACTGAGTTTCACCCGACTCGGTAGGTATATTCGGCAGCTTGAAAATTGCCTTCATATTTCAGTGTCAAACGTGCCGAAGCGAATAACTTCCTTAGGTATTACACTCAAATTTTATGTGGGGAAATCAGTCTTGGTTATAAACAATATGTACGAGTATAATTTATATATATAACCCATAAGACGGTCATTCACCTTCCGAGATTATAAAAAATGTTAATTTAACTTAGTTAATTGTTAAGTTTATATTAATGTTAACATATTTACTGTCATATAGTTATTTTATATCGTAGTGATTTGAAAAAAATAATAAACTAGATTATTAAATCAAATATTTTGAGTAATGGACATCAGTGGCTCTGGCTGGACTGAAAACGATGACCGGACCATCGGTACTACACGATCAAAACTCAGTAGTTCTATTGGAACGTAGTTCTTTAACATACAAATTTGTCTCAATTTTCATATTCCCGTCTAGCGGAAAACTGTTCGTTTATTTGAAAAAAAACAGCTCGCACATAATTTTATTTTCATCGCATTAATATGTAAATTGAACCCGAATTTATTAACAGACATTTTTATGTAATCACAAATGTCTAAACATAAAATTTTGGACGTAAATATTGATAGCAATATTCTATGAATATTAAATATTTTGACTATTACTAGGTGTTGCTTAATGTTATTAACTCTAGTAAGTAGTATTTGGTAAATCACATGCCATTTATTTAATAATTAGATTATGATTAAATGAAATAAATTAATAATAGTATGTCGTGTAATCTTGTATTCTTTTCCGTTACTTTTGTCTTTTATTTTTAGAAAATGTGGAAATGAACGTGTACGAAATTGATACGTTTTAATGAAAATCTTCAAACTTGTTTTTCAATGTTCTATTATTAATAATAATCTTACGCATCTCACATATGCCTTTTTTTTTTTCTTTTTTTTTTTTCCGTGCGGAAATCCCCTCGGATACCACCTGTCGGTGGCATGTCGGACTCGAACCGACTAAAACTGCACGCCTTCGCCGGGTACTAATAGCCGGGGAACCAGGTATACCCTAGAAAGGAAGTCCCTGGTGCCCCGACATACCTCGGGTCATCTATGGACGAGTAGACGACCCCCCCCGTGTGGGAACCCCATGTTGCCTGTGCTCCCTGGAAGCGAGCGCGCTTCGCAACGCGCTCGCCGCCACCCCGGCCTGCTTCTGCTAGGGTGACAGATGGCTTCACCTGTCACCCCCAGGCCTGCGCTTATGGAGGACGGAGGTCGTTCTGCGACCTCCGGCGCCTGAGTCGCCTGCGCTGCCTGGCCCGTGCCCGGGCCTGGCGGGCCGGGAGAGTTCTAAACCTCTCGAGACGGCAGAGTTCCACCCACTCTCGCTCCGCACGATAGCCGCAATCAGGCTATCGAGCGAGAGAACTCCCACTCCAATGGCCGCCACGAGGTCTGCTCAACCCACGCCGGGCACTCCTGCCGTGTCCACGGTCTGGCCATCGCAGTGGTGGCACTCAGGCGTTGGCTCCTTGTGGATCAGACACAGGTGATCTCCGAAACATCCCTTCCCAGTGATCACCTATGAGAGGGTCCCGTGACGCCTCTCGAGCCAATCCTCCATAACGGGTCTTACCGCCGCAATGACGGCGTGCCCGGCGCTCGGTTGCCCGAGTCGTTCCCTCCACTCCCCTATGATGACCTGGCGGAGTTGGGATTTCCGGTCATCGATTTCTCGAATCTCGGGGCATCGACCCTACTCCTGTGCCTCCTTGCGCCACTGATACAGAGCCGCAAGGGCTCTCGCCTCCAGGTCCCACGGTGGAGTTCCGGCTAGGAGACTCGCCGCCTCAAAGGAGATCGTGCGGTACCCCCTTATGATCCTGATGGCCAGCATTCGCTGCGGTCGTCGCAGTATCGCGACGTTGCTGGCCTTCAGGGCCCCCGCCCATACTGGGCACCCGTAAAGGGCCATGGACCGCACAACCCCCGAGTAGCATCTCACATATGCCTGTAACCACACTACTGCTAACCATATTTATATTTCCAAAGACATACATCATCAACAGCCTTTAACAGTCCACTACTGGACAGAGGCCTCTCCTTAGAAAGGAGGTTTTTTTTTGTTTTTAAAGACAACTCCTGCATTAGGAATATATCCTGTGTCGCGGGGGACTTTACAAACATACATGATACGGACACAAAGAACACCCAGACTCAGAACAATAATTTGTTGATCACACAAAGTGCCGCCTATGGGGATTGGACCCACAACTCTTAGCGTAGCAGTAAGCGGCTAGGCGACCGCTTGAACCACAACGCCATCCATGCAGTTAAAAATTATCAGTCAAGATCTCTAACCACTGACCGACAGGCCCGTCCCAAGTAACTTATTACTAAGTTATTAACTTGATATAAGTCGTAAAGTGATAAATTGCCTATTATTTTTTAAATTTCAATTATGAAAATTCTCATACAACCGTTCACCCCTTGTTTACACTACTGCTAACCATATTTATATTTCCAAAGACATACATCATCAACAGCCTTTAACAGTCCACTACTGGACAGAGGCCTCTCCTTAGAAAGGAGGTTTTTTTTTTGTTTTTAAAGACAACTCCTGCATTAGGAATATATCCTGTGTCGCGGGGGACTTTACAAACATACATGATACGGACACAAAGAACACCCAGACTCAGAACAATAATTTGTTGATCACACAAAGTGCCGCCCATGGGGATTGGACCCACAACCCTTAGCGTAGCAGTAAGCGGCTAGGCGACCGCTTGAACCACAACGCCATCCATGCAGTTAAAAATTATCAGTCAAGATCTCTAACCACTGACCGACAGGCCCGTCCCAAGTAACTTATTACTAAGTTATTAACTTGATATAAGTCGTAAAGTGATAAATTGCCTATTATTTTTAAATTTCAATTATGAAAATTCTCATACAACCGTTCACCCCTTGTTTACCTCCTTAGGAATTTCGTCAATTTCAATTTCCGAAAATCCTTCAAGCATCAGCTGTCGAAATTTCAACTTTGTTGCCCCAGCGGTTTTTTCGTTAATGATGATGATGAATCAGCAGGCAGGCAAGTAAGTTTATACGTACCTATAGATTTTGCTGCACTCGTACAGAAATAAACAGCTGAAAATTGTTTGTAAATATTATTATAATTAAATGAAACAGGCCGAACATTTAGATATTTACAGTTACTTATAAAAAATAAAAAGGGATTTAAATATGTTCGGTTGCTTAAAATAATCCGATAGACAAAACAATGAAAAGTAAGTTTTCATTATATTTTACCTCTTATAGCGCTGATTTCAAAATTTAAAACTATCTTTGTTTCATATGAAATAAGAAAATAACAACACAAAGAACATAACTTAACTTTTTAAGATATCGAGCTTAATGAAAATACTAAGACACCAATTTGAATATAGCAAATTACTTTAAATAACAGGTGAATTGAAAATCATAAGCTTTGAATAGAAGGGTAATTACGGGCAGGCTAACAATATTTGGACAAAAGACTAGAAAATCAGTTTAAATAGCGAGAATGGCTAATTTAGTAAAGTCTTTGTATAATTATGATTTTGCTTAGAAATCTTTTTTAGGTTAGCTGAGAATCTATTGATTGCTAAATTTAACAACGCAAATCAAATTTACGCTGTATGAAGTATTGGTTGGACTAAAAATAAAAATTATTTGTATTAGAAAGCACATTTATAAACAAAAGACTATAGATATTAAAAAGCTATTCATCGGCATAATAAGATAAGGGTCAAGCTTAGTGAAGAGTTAATTTGAACTAATTTACTTTGAGTTAAAGATAATTGCTACTGTGAGTTGAAAAAAGACTTGACTTATTCAAGTCCGTATATTTTTTCTTTAACTCACGAATACTAAACAATGGAAAAGAATAGTCTAAAAATCTAGTCGTTACGCTTTCAGTATTTCTTTTAAAGCTTATAATCCATTCTAAATGAAAGTGCACTACATGCTATACAAATTTATTTAAATAAGTGTTTCACTTGTAAAAGCTCTGAATATTTTCTTTAACTGTGATTCTGTCTTAAAGAACCTGAAAGACATAGCTGGTGCTTTAAGTACTTTTGATTAATGTTTTATACGGCAAGAAATGCTTTGTAACTCAGAAGACCATACAAAGATGATGAAAATAGTCAAATATTTCATTACTATTGTGATTTTTCTGCTTTAGGTGTTTTAATATAAATAATGCTAAAATCGTATGGCGGCCGCATTTCAGATTAGCAAAGATGGTGATTATGATTTTGTTAGATTTAGGGAGTACAGATTAATATTACGTGTTGTGACGAAATCTTTGTACATCGCAAGGCCATAGAAAAGTAGTAGTAAAATGTTATCTATGATATCGACACTGGTATATATTGCTATTATAATGTTACCCGTTAACCCATGTTATATTGAGAGTCGTACTTATTTTAATTTTTTCAATTATATTTCTAATTATTAGTTCATTTTTAGAGGTCATTGTTTGAAGTCAGTTCAACTTTTTTTTTAAAGGATTTATTTTACCATTTTAAGTGTAAGATACGTTTGTAATAAGTGGATATAATATTTAAGACACTATGTACTAATTAATATTACCAAACTGCAGTATGTTAGATTATAAATTTAATTACTTTATTATTTTAGAAAAGGTAGAAAGTTGCTAAATTTATTCCTTAAATATATATTAAATCCACATTACTTAATTATTCATCACTTTGAGTGCCATTTTTTCTTCACATATAATCTTCCAATAAAAAAAGCAATTAGTCTTACAAATGAAAGAGTTTTGAGGGAACAAACATGAAAATAATTGCGTAATAAACTTTTTTAACTAAATGTTTTGTAATCTCTTGTGCACATATCTCTGTAACCAACCAACACAAACACCCAACAAATATCTTGAAAGAATTTAACTAGGTCAATACATGATAATATTATTGCAAGAGTTATCCTCTAACTACTAAAGGTCAAGGACCCTTCGATCATTAGTTCAGTAACATCAGATAACAACTATCAAACGCAAATACCCGTATAGCTATAGAAACAAGCTAAACCACATTGCCGAGGCTGTAAAATTTGAGGGTTGCCATCGATTTCTTTACAATCCCACCATCAAACCCTGATTTTAGGGAAATAGATAGTTCTATTAACCTAAAATCTCTGGGAGTGTGCCTTTTCGATTACAAAAATAGTTTTGAAAATCACTCCTCAATTGACGCAGATATTGCTTATCAAACATATTTTGTGTTTTTAACGTCGGTTAAAAAAACAAGTGGCCCTGATACATTCGTCTGAATATATCAGGGCCAAAATCTCTGGGAGTGTGCCTTTTCGATTACAAAAATAGTTTTGAAAATCACTTCACAATTGACGCAGATATTGCTTATCAAACATATTTTGTGTTTTTAACGTCGGTTAAAAAAACAAGTGGCCCTGATACATTCAGACGGCTTACATTGTTTATGAACCTTCTAAGTTCAAGAAGATGCAGTCTAATGTTGGTAGTGGCATAATTGCAGTAGATAGAATGCTACTTTTTGCATTATATTGTACAACGAACATAATTAAAACATTTTTTTTAAAAACAAAATATGAAGTAATTTTCATTTCACTGTGGAATCCTTGTGAAACTGAAATTAAATTTTGCAAATATGCGCGACCACCATACGGCCGGCGCGGCGACGGCGTTACTGTCTAAATTAAAGCCGTTCTATACATCGTTACAATTTAAATACTTTTGGCTTATTAAGTGAATTTCTCTATAGTTGAAATGCTCTAATACAAGCTATATTACTCAAGTTTCAGTGATGAACAATCTCGAATATTTTAAAGATAGCAGAGAATATTGAAATTAAAACGTGCAACCGAACAACATGTTGTGTATTGTGTCCAGCCCCTGCAGACTAGTAGTCAGTCTTTGTGGCGTTTTTAGGTATACAGTAATACGTTTAAATGTTTTAGTGGTGTTTATGGTTTAAGCTATACTTGGTCCTTGTTTTTTAAGCCATGTAGTGCTAATAAATAACTTATTTTGGTTTTCTTTTGCCCAAACAATTTATAAGATATTAAAGTCAGTTTTAATTTCTTATAAATATTGGTAACGGACTTTTTAAATATTTTATAAAGTTTGTTAAAACTCTCGACCTCTAGAAGTATAAATTGCGAAATTGAAAATTTTTCTGAGATCTTATTTTTACTGTAATATATGAAAAAAAAAAACCGAAAAAAATAAAAGTACCCAAAAGAAATACATTATTAACTGTTGCCACGTAGTGGGTTTTAAAGTTAACCTAAAGATATTTACATATTCACAAGGGATAAACTATGGGTCTGTTCTTTCGTAAGTGGATCAAATTTGGAATACATGTTTCTGCTTAGAGAGGGTCCGCGTAAATCCTTTTTGAGGTCCCTTGTAGGCTAACCAACTCCGAGATTTTATTATAAGATTAATTTCTGCCAGTAAAACGTATTTTTTGTAAGTAAAAAAAAGGTACTAACCGTATTAGTACTATATGAGATAGTTATACGTAGAATAAATACAGTGAAGCGTGTCAGGGTACAGTTAGTACAGTATATACGTAAATATCAAATGCAGTGTCATCTTACGTATAATATATAATATATTTACTAATATTCGTATCATGTTTCACATTTTTATACATATCAAAGAATTACGATAACGGTCCATAATTTATCCACACGCAAAAACTTTATTACTCTTTTACCGCTTTCTATTTATACTGAAGCTGTATATGATGTTGTATATAGAATACGTATTCACGTTATTGTATGTGGTTCTGCTTAAGATTTGTAATAAAATCTAAGTAAGTGGATATCGTAAAGCTCATGAGTTTGCCGTAGGATGGAATATTACGCTATAACACACCCTTTGCCGTGCGTCTAGTGGCAGACGTAATGTCGTTATACATGCGACGGAATGCGGCGTTCTATACAAAATTTATTTAAAAAAACTGTAGTCGTTAATTTAATAAAATGAATATTTTTATAGTTTGTAAAAACAATGTAAAAAGAAAACCCTGAGAATGCTAATGATATAAAATATATTGTATATATCGGAGCAACTACAAACTACCTCACTTAATAAAAATATTTTGATTGACTTAAATTCGATTCTAATGGATTATAATTGACGTTTTGATAGTTAGTGTAAATAAAAAACACGTCCACAATGCGTCCTATAAAATTGAGCTGCATTGCGCGTACTCGGTCATTCTCACTCGAGCCGTCGGGCTATTCGGATCTATGTACAACTATTAGTGAGACCTTGGTATACATCTTTAACTGTATTTACTGTTGTTATTGTTATTTACTACTACTACTTGCTTTTATAAAGGAAAAACCACGACAATCTGAAGAATGACGTCACTTTATTTGAAAACAATCCAGACATCGGTCCTCCGTCAAATTATACATTGTTATCTCATTTATATAATATATACAACAAATTTTTAACTATCAGATGGAGCGTGGTTTACTACACATACGTGGTCACATCTGCAACATCTGCTCCTTCACGACAACGCGTGACCCCATACTGCGCAACAGACAATCTCCACGCTGCAATAGCTTGGGTTGGAAGCTCTCCCTCATCCGCCATACTCACCAGACCTTGCACCTACCGACTATTACTTTTTCCAAAATTTAGACAACTTTTTAGTGGGTAAAAAATTCAATTCCCGAGAGGCAGTACAAAATGCCTTTGAAGAGTTTGTTGCCTCCGGTCCAGCTGATTTTTACAAGAAGGGCATCAATAAATTGCCAAAGCGTAGGCAAAGATGCGTCGATTGCATGGATGATTACTTCGAATAACAGAAATAAAAAAGTTTGAAAAAATAAGTACTTTCACTTATTGCATACAAAACGGCAATTTCATAGGTAAAGACCTATTATTTCCATAAGGCAAAACTTGAAGTGATTATGTTTAAAAATAACATGTACCTTCCGTAATATCAATTTATTTAACACACTTCTATAAGTAAGTTATTTGCAAGGGTTCAATTTCTACTGTTTTACACAAACTACTTACTTTTATGCTTGCGTAATTCGACCGTAGTCACTTTGTTCTTGTATAAGCTCTCTTAGTTCATGTTGAGTGTTACTCATTTTACACAAAACAGGTTTCAAATAACGTGAAGCCCTTTGTTCCGTAACAATGAAAATACTTGAATTTAAACCAAGAGTCTTATCACAAAAACCTTATTTGTTTCTAAAAACACTGTTTTTGCTAGTAAATGATTTTGTCTCTTGTTCGTCTAGTCTTTAATGACGTCCGATCACCAAATTTTCCGAGATTATACAACAAATTGTCTTGTTTGTAACAATCTTGAATATTCTCCTTTGAACGTACAATGCATTTCAATTTGGGCTCCGGTAATGAGACTCCGCTTTGTGCTTTACCACAGTTTACATACTGACTTAGATTAATATTTAGATGAGATTTTTGTGTTTAACGTTTTTGATGTAAAATATGTTTCTTGGGAAACATAATTGTATTTTTTTTAAATATTGTAGCTTATTGTAGTCCCTTAATATAATATAATATTATAATATATTATATTAAGATTACAATGAGCTACAAAATTGAGGGGCCCATATTTAGCAGTGGACGTCTTTCGGCTGAGAAGAAGAATATTTCCATTTGAATTATAAATATAAAGTTTTTTGTGTCGTCGAGGAATGGGTGTCATATCAAATAAAACCTTTAAACATATATCTGTGTTTCTTGTGATTTAATCAGATTGTTGTAGCTTTGAAGTTTATATTATTAATTATCCTTATCTAGTATTTATATTCTATTTAGGAATATAATACATGTATTCCACCAAGAACACATTCGTGTCAAATTTTGCCAAAACGAGACAATGGCTTTAATAGTACGTGTCAAAAAGTTATCGGATCTCGTGTAGAGCCAAACTTCTAACTCTACACACTCTACAACTCTACAAGCTCTTACTTCACAAAAGCTACACCTTTATCAAAAAATGTGGCTTGGCCATTTCGTTAAAGTCACATGTGGGTATGATTAAAAAAATATTAATCGTCATATACGCGTAAGTTGAAACATTTCTTGACTGTTCATTACTTTTCTATTACACAATCAATTCTTACGAGTAGAATACGAGTATATTGTTATTTGCCCTGAACTTCTAAGGTTTCATTAGCCGTGGTTCCAGACAGTCAACTCTTGACCTTACCATGCTGCAGTAGTTTACTGCAGCTTGGTAGGGTCACTTATAGGGTATATTGTAATACGAAAATTAAATCGCATAGTCATAAAACGTATATATTTATGCAAATTGCAAAGTAGATGTGTAGTAAAGCGATCGCAGCCATGGCAGAAATCAGTAGTTTTTTATTTAATTACATGAATTCTACATTATTTTTTATTAAAGGCTCTTCATGATGATAATAACTGATGAAGATAACTAAATAACTTGTGTTTAAAAATGTCCAATACAGTGGAGAACTTGTCACTAGTTTTTTTGTTGTGCCTTGCCTTCCCCGATCATCACTTCATTGGGGCTCACGGTGACATCGTATATCGTAACTTAACCGACTAAAACCACACGCTGCTTTGAAACACGTGAGCCTATCTCACGTATGACGAAACACCGTATGATTTCCAACTGTATGCCCCAGGAAGGAAGTCCCCAAGAACCCTACCACACCTTGGCCGTCTTAGGCAGCCTCATCATTGACTGCGGAGGACCTTCTCATTCTTCCGGTTCAGAGAGGTGCGTGCGGGGGTTCCGCACGCACCTCTCTGAACCGATCTGATCTCTGAATCGAGTTACCATCGTCTAAGTCTGCTGCTGCTAGCTGGTTTTTTAGCGGAAATCACTTCCTTACAAAAAGAAGCAGAATCCCACTTTGAACTATAGCCCGAACCATGGTCTCTGATGAAAGGCTATGGGTTTTTTAATCCTTATTTACGAAGCTTAGAATGAAGTGGGTTTTTGTTAAATAACTATTGTCACAATTATTTAGTCGCGTTTTTAAATTACTCTTTCTCACAGATTGAGGTTGAAAACTTTTATGATTACCACCATAAACGAATGAATATTCTTTCAAACTTGATTTTAACAATAAATTCTTTTTTTATGTTCGGTATTTAACAATTCCCTCTATATTTATTTTAATTACTTCAATTATTAAAACACTAAAATCCATATAGTAGTATAGTAGAGCAAACTAGGTATCGCTACAGTCTTGCACAGCCAAACTAAGTGCCGTGTGCCATTAAAAGAAAATGAAATATACAGTTAAAATCAGCGTTTAAACGAAATACGAGGTCACTACGAATTTATATGGAGAATTTTGTATCCCCACTGTATTCTGTAATTACAATATTTTAACAATTAACATCCGTCCGTGTGGTGACGGATTAAGAATACAGAGTGTCACCACCCTTATTCATCCCGTAGGTGTCGTAAGAGCCGACTAAGGGAAAAAACTACGCAGAACAACAGCACTGCAGAGAGAAGGAAAACTTGACACAAATCCTATACCAACCCGTCTGGCCAGCGTGGTATAGTAGGCCAAAACCTCCTTTCTAAGGAGAGGCTTATGTCCAGCAGTGGACTATTAAAGGCTGTTGATGATGATGAACAATTAACAAAACAATGAAATCCAACTAAGACGTGTAACTATGTTAAGACCACGATTATGAAGTTAAGGAATCATTTAGAATAACCACCATCAAAATAACCATCATTATTAGTGAAATTAATGAAGGTTTATGTTTAATAGTGGCTGCACTGATTAAATAGATAACAACTTTCAAAGACTGGCCTGTTGGTCTAGTGGTTACTGACCCCATTTACTAAGCAGGATGATAATCGTGTGATGAGCACAATCATTTGTTCTGTGTCTGAGTATTATTTGTCTATAATATGTATGGATTTATTATTGTAAATTTACAAGTAATATCAAAGTAAGTTTATTAGCAGTCTGGTTACTATAGTACACGATTCCGCTTAGTCTGGGATCAGAAAAGCCTTGTGTAAAATGAGTAAAGGTATTTTATTATTTTTGCATTATTTGCCAATTACCTTGAAGGTCTTTCTCACGACATAAAAGTCTCAGTTACCTTATCTATAAAGTAAATCTGAATATCAATGACTGTTATTTCAAAAGAGTGCTTGTGTCTCATCCTTGTAGATATTCAGAATGAGCCCGAAGTTTGACGCCCTGGGCGTTATCGGCGCGCGGATAAGTGAAAGCTTCCATCGCCATTGAACACTCGCTTAGACGCGCCCTTATCACAAACGTATAGGATATATTATACTATTGGCCTGCTTGTATCGTAAGTACATGTTGTTTTGATAAATGTTTTAAATGGTTTGGTTTATTTGTGTTTCTGTTATTGTTTAATATGTTTTAAAATTCATTGAAGAAGGTCGGATATGTTTCTCACCGTAGTTTATTCATAAAGTTTATTTTAAAGAAGATTGGTGAATTTTATATGCTCCTGCAACTTTATATTACCACTTAATGATGATTTTAGCTTTTATCAACAATAATAGTAAATAGTAATAATTTTGTAATATTCTTGATAATGATTATTTTAATCAGTTATTAGAGATCGATAACTAGATGCAGAAGATTCAATGATGAATTTTACCATCGTAGGTTAGAACCATACAGTATTATTACTAAATACATGGTATCTATAATCAAAATCAACGACCTCAGAAAATCGACTTATATTATTTTCTGTGAGTCATTGTTATACGAAGTAGCCATTTAAAGTATGTACTTTAAATGGCTACTTCTACTTTGGATAACATTAACCATTTAAATAACGTATTTAAAGTATGTACTTTAAATACGTTATTTAAATGGCTACTGCGTTATCGTCAGTATAAGGCAATAACAAGCAATTACGGCTCTACTCCGGGTTAGCTCAGCAACCAAACTAGAGGTTAGTAACCATCTTACCCACATGTGCTTATCATTTGTGGCTTGAGTCTCCGTTTAGTACTAAATGTGGTTTGGTAGCGAAAGTAATTAGTGTAGTAGCTAGCCATTGCTGTCCTCTGTGAAAGTATTAACTTAAAACTCCTAAGACTAATAAACTTTATATATATATATATATATATATATATATATATATATTGTAGAAATCTCTCTAGAAATAAATATACCATTACGTTAAACAAATATCTTTAGAGCCAGGACCACAAGGACAAGGCGATGACAACTTAAAACATTCTAACATTCGTGTAATTTGAATCCCATGAGAATTACTTATTTATTATTTTATTTGAAAGAAAAGCATTAGTTAAAAAAAAAAACTGTATAATATGATTACTGTTAAAAATAATGAAATGTAAATATAGTAATAAATATAAACATTTATTTGCGAATATGGGTACAATAGTAAAGTTGTTACAAAGATTATTTTCGTTCCTCCGTATTCCACCTTGTGGCATGAAAATATTTCAAGAGACTTTTTATATCACAATTTCACTAGAACATTTCAAACATAATCTAAACACAATTCATAGTCACAACATCGATATAAAAATTTACATGAAAAAAACAATATAATGTCAAGAATTTGTGTCTAAAAATAACAACAATTGAAATAAAATGATTTTATTCTTAAAACAAGTTTACTTACAAACTTTTTTTTATTACTAACAAACTGTGAGCATTGTGATTTACTAGCCAAAATTTTCAAAGTGATTGTTTACTACAGCTTGTTTTACAAGACCATTAAAATGGCAAATAAAATCAAAGATAGTTAAGTAATGCAGGGCAGTATAAGAAATAGATTTAAGACGATATTTAAAAGTAAAAATAAATTGAAATTAATTGTGATTTTGAACATTAATGAACTGTTAATGAATGAGATGTGCTTGATTTTCATTTTTTTTTTATAATAGTTGTGTAACCAAATTTCTGATTAATCACTATTTAGGGCAGATTGATGACAAAGACACATTTAATTATATAACACAAATACTCATCGTTGTAATGATTGAATACGAAATTTTCTACAATGGTATTTGTTAGAAAATCATCATCAACCTATTTATCGCAATTTATTCATAATTAAATTTATTACCTATAACGCTACATATCTAATAGAATATTATTCTGTAACACCAACTTCCTCAAGTTAAAATCAATAACTACATATCAGTCGGCTTAGCCGCCGTTCAGTACTGTAGCACTGCCAATATTGGAATTCAATTGTGAATCTAGAGCGATACCGGCCTTTCAGTCGCAATTGTGGAAGTATAATACTACCGCTAACTGTTCAATAGCAGCTGATCTTGATCTATAACAGTTCTTGTAAAATCTTGCTTCACCATTAGAAAATATGTTAGATAGTACGAATATCAATTATAAAATTCCTGTAGGGTACAGAAAATCACAAAACAGTGTTTTTGTTTACATGTACTTACATTTGCATATTTCCGAAATAAAAGCAGAGGTTTATTATACAGGGTTAATATTTAAGTCAAATTAGATCCTTTAAGGGGTTGTTCTAAAAAAATTGTATTAGGAAATTTTCCTGCAATTTTTATAAAAAATCTTAAAAGTCCAATATCTCGAAATTGGTTAGGATTGGGATATGGTATTTCATAGTGAAATCATCAGAAATGATCGATTTACCCAATAACCCTGTATATTTTAGACCTACCAACAGATAATATTCAAACTTTGGGACTCCTCGCTGATACTCTTTATCATGATACTCTGCCCAAGACGCTCGGTTCTATATTTAGGGCTCATGTATGGTGGAGGTTCTCAACTGAGTGTAACTATTCCTCCTATCTTAATCTGGCACGCTCGAATAAATCCAGAATTCCCTTCTAGGACTTTCCTACTAAGTGTACAGTTAGAATGTAATATAATAATATGTTAGCTAATACTTTTGTACAAGGCGCAATCCAATTATCTTTGACACTATATGCCTGTTGAGATGCCTGAAGAGCTGAAATAGTTATGTTTTTGTTTTCTATGTTATTTTGGCTATGGTATTAGGACAAACGAACAGATGGGCCACTATGACTACCGCAGCCCATAGACACCTGTAACTCAAGAGCCACAAGTGCGTTATTGCCCTATCAGTACCCCACCCTAGAATCCGAGGAGAGGGGGAGGGTTTGGATATGGATACAGTAACCTCATTCACTCGGTGAAAAGCAATGAAAGATCTGCTTAACTACGGTTTTCTGTGCAGCTGTGGCATCACTCCGGTATAGCCTAGCCCATATGTTCCGAAGCATGGATCTCCTACTGAAATGACAAGAAAGCTGTTAGAATACTGTTTGTCGGCATAGTCTGTAGTCTATAACACAATTCGACTGTTGCTTTTAATTTATTCTGTAATAGCTTTAGCCCACAGCTCCACCCAGCTGTAAAAAGAACCCCACGTTTCTCGCTGATAATGTAGCTTTCCGTTGGTTAAAGAATTTTTCAAATCGGTGTATTAGTCGCTTGAAAGCGTAACAAACAATCTCACTTCACATTTATAATATAAGTATGAATAAATAATAATAAATGAAAAAAATTGTGATGCTATTTTCATAGATTCATAGATTTCGACATAACGAATGTAACGCCAAAAAAATTTAATCTAAAAAGCTTAGTTTTATAGCAAGTAAATAAGGAAAACAAGCCTACCATCACGAAGAACGTCGTGCACGCTATGATTTCAGAATGGAACAGTACTTACAAGTTTATGGCAATGAACTATTACGACAGAGACACGGACAATGTTTGTAGTACCTATACTTTTCGTAACTTATATTGTGAATCTTAATTAAAAACATGGATTCAACTACCATAAACACATTTTTTTTCTTCAAAGAGACAATATGAACAAAAATATTAATTGTGATTAATCGAACAGTTACAATAAATATTATTGAAACTATTGCAATATTTTTTGGCAGTAATGTAATATTTTATGATATAATATTATTCCATATCGTCAAACACATAAAAAAATTAACGTGTTTTTTTTTAATATATTTGTGAATTTAAACGTAATACCAACGTGTCTGGCCAACGTGTTACAGTAGGCCAAGACCTTCTTTCTATGGAGAGACATATGTTCATCAGTAACCTATTAAGGCTGTTGATGATAATGATGAGAAAAGTATTAATAAAATAGTTTGTAATAATTTAGGCAAATGTAAAACTCCTTGTTAGGAAAACATAGACTGATTTTGACACGTTTTTAGTAGGTATACGATATAATGTATTTTCCTTACAAAATACGAGTATACGAACACTGTACGCATTTTAAAGCGGTAAAATTTATCTCTGGATTTTCACCAGACACCAGCATGGTAAGAAATGCTTCATTGCACAACAGTAACATAAAATATTTATTAATAACATGGTCGTAAAATCTGATTATTACTTAAAAATATTGAAAACAAATGAAACAAAAAAAGATTACTTTTTAAACATTTAGCTCATTCCATGCATATATACTTTGCGTTACGTACATTTATGTGAAGTTAATGAAGAGCACGACAGAAAATGCTTCTAAATACGTATTACCTTATTGTGGTCTCTGTAGCAGACTGCCAAACACATTATTGGTACAGTCAACATCTAAAGTATGAACAAAATCGAATTATTTAAAAACCAAAAAATTCTAGGCAATTTTTTATGTAGTTATTTAATATATATACGAGTATATCAATAGCCTCACCTCATATAAGGGATTTCATTCTCAGAGAAGTACTCTTAAAACCATTCAAATTATTGCTTTATTTCTGTTCTCAATGCGGCCAACAGTTAAGGTATCGTTAATCACCTAAGATCATTCGAGAGCCGTACGTGTGGGTACTACTTTGTAAATTAATTATAAACTGCGTTCATAAAATACTTGGATGGATAATCTGAATATGCTATTAATAGAACAATTAATTCTGAATCTGGATATGACTATCGACTGCAGCAGTAATAAGTTTTGAGGAAATAACATATCCCTGTTTATCATTTCCACGTTACGAGAACGGGTAATTTTATTCTATATA
Organism: Arctia plantaginis; assembly: GCA_902825455.1. Lineage (NCBI taxonomy): Eukaryota > Metazoa > Arthropoda > Insecta > Lepidoptera > Erebidae > Arctia > Arctia plantaginis. The sequence continues at coordinate 10,972,824 of CADEBD010000337.1, forward strand.
TGTCGTTTATTCTAATTAAAACGAAGAAGAAAACTCGGTACTTGAATATAAATTATGCTCTGTACCTTTGTAAAAAAGCAGACTGTTTTTCAAGTCTCGATGAACAAAAAAAACCGTTTTAAAAGTTCATAGACTAACACGAAGTTGTATGTTATGTATTGTGTGTAATACAGCGAGGATAATAATTATGTAGGTATATTGTGCTTTTTAGAAATCGGTTTAACAGCTTGCAAGTCGTCAAAACTGCTTCGAGAGCTGAATGCAGGTTCGATCAGTGATAAAGATTTTTGAAACCGACTATTTAACCTGGGTACACTTCCATTCATCCAATATTTCTTCTTCGCGTATTTCTGATTAATTCGCTGAGTACTCTATTTTATTACCTCCGTTAACTTAGGGGGCCCTGACGATAAAATCAATAACGCTCAGGTCTGGACTCTGTAAAACTATTTAGTCAGATTTCGTTTTAATAACATGTAAAATACAAAATGTTTTTTAAACAGGCAATTTCTTGGTCTTAATAGCTTACCCTACAAATTTTGAACCCTGCAGAGCCCTAAAACCATGGGTGATATTGGTGAAGCTAGTTAAATTTTTCAAAACGTATCCTTTTTTTGCTAACAGTGCTTTGAATATGATTTTACTTTTAAAATAAAGCGGGAGTTGTATTTTTATAAATAAAAAAAAAATGTAGACAATCTCTGAAAGGAATATGTTAAATTATTAGGGTTCACTCCGTAAAATTTTCGACCTTAGCTCTTAAGGACATCCGTTACTCTATGATGGCTTATTTTCAATAGGGTCATAGTCACTGTATTATTAAACCTTATGGTTTATATACCTGCAAAGTGCCTAGCTCTCAACTTAACCGACGTTATAGAGTATTGTTGAAGCTCTAACAATGGAGGCGATTGACTATGCTAGCGTTATAAGACGTTATTATACATGCGTATGAAGCGATAGTGAAGTTTCTCTCTGGAATGCGGCCTATAACGCATGAACGAAATTCCTTCTGCAAGTTGCTAAAGCTTAGCATGAAATTTGGAAGTTATGTAATTTCAAAATTATAATTAAGGAGATGAATTCTTGGAGATTAGTCACTGGATTTACCATAATGATGAGATTCATTGTTAACAAACTGTATAGCGACTAGCTAAAACTTGCTTGTATGAAATAAAACAAGCTATTTTTACTAATACGTGATTATCGTAAAGCTTTCGTTCTTTCTTTCAATGAGAAAATGTTTATGTGCTAGTCCTAATCGCGTATAATTGCAGCATCATTATGACGACCGAATGGCGTAGTGGTTTGTGTAACGGACTGCTATTCCAAAGGTCGCGGGTTCGATTCCCACTCAAGTCAAACATTTGTGTGCATGCACATTTAATGTTTGATTTGGTCTGGGTGTTTCTATGTATAATAAGTATGTATTTACAAAAAAAAGTATATATGTATTTATATCAGTTGTCTAGTACCCATAGTACAAGCTCTGCTTAGTTTGGGACTAGATGGCGTTGTGTGAATGTGGTACAATATTATATTCTATTATATTATATTATCAGATTTTTAGATACCAATTTGTGAAAAACGTTATAAGCTTTTTGATATTTTACGGTGAATGACAATACACCGTAAAATATCTGTGCAGTAATCATAAGCGTTAACCAAACTGGTATCTCTTATTTACGAAATATTTATGAGTATTTATGAATATTATCTTAAAACCAATAAAGATTTTTTGTTATCAATCGAATGTGTCGATAAAATGCATATTTAGAAACTTATTTCAGTCAAACAGACAGAGCATTTTATTTCCTTGTTAGACGAGTTTTGATATAAACAATTGTTGTAAACGTATACGAAACGTATACGTATACGACTGTATCTTTAGTTTCTACAGTATATAGAACATCGATTTGTTTGTTTGGCATCGAAAAGTTAACTGGGTCAACAAAGTTAACACTGCAGGTATTTACCAAAGTCGTGTCTTTTGCATTGGCACAGCTCGAACCGTCGTAATTCTTTTGCAAAAGATCATAAGTTGAATTGTAAATTTAAAATAAAAAACCCTCGCAAGCAAACAGAAGTCATTTTATATTTAATTCTGTAATAGTACTAAAAAGTAATATACGTTACAATTAATTGAATTTTCAAACAGCAATTTTTTAATAATATTTAATTGGTCAAAATATATAACTATTAAAAAAAATATTCTTTACTAATGAATCTTAAGAATGGGAATAATCAATAATAAACCTCAAAAATTATTACAGACAGAGAAAATCAGATACCTCCTAGAACAAAGAGTTTTCTTATAAGTTGTAAAGTAGATGCAAACCTATTGTACTAAAACCGCATATTTCTGTGGGAGTGCGAATATTGATATCATTATCATGCTGAATGCTGCTTATTCTTTGAATTAAATGTCTCAAGAAGAGTCGAAAAGAGCTGTATATTATAATCTCATCATCTCTACACAAAATACTACTTACGTTACTCTATTTATAAAGCAATCAAATGTTTTAATAATTGAAAAATAATTAAATCATGATGTTATATAAACAAAACTGATTCGTCAATGACCTCCAAGAATAATTAAGATTATAGCAGGATAACTTTTAGGCAATGTAAGTTAAAACGATATTCTTGACGGAAGGAAGTCTAGGAATCTTGAAACTAAAAGACCGTACTTTAAATTGTACCATATTACTGCCAGTGATGCAACATCTTACAGTAATCATCAGCCTTATCTTCCAAGCTTTTTTCCCAAACGGACTGTAGTTAGACTTTTTAGGTCTCTAACTCTACTCTTTCCTAGAAACTCGTGGAAAATATACCCTTGCAGTCGATTAAAAGTATATCGTTTGCTGAGATTCCGAGGCAGAATATTCTACAATACACTTTTGAAAGCAATTGATATTCGCATAGATATCAAGTGTCCAATCCAGATAGAAAGCTCCCTAGAGCCCCATTCGTACAATCGAACACATATGCAGTTATTGGTGAAATTGCAAAACTACTCGAAGCTATAATACTGTGTGCGTATCACAACTGTGAAATATTGCAACTGCATCGAGCACATCTATAAAGTCAGCCTACAGGGTATAAAACATACTTCTATATAAAAATGTAAGTAAATAAAGTCTGACTGCATTGTATAGTGTGCCAATTTCATTTTGTTCTCCTATTTTTTTAAACATTGATGTACGGAGCGGTTTTGATCGATTACAGTATGTAGTTTTACAAAATAGTAATGGAAAGGCCTCTGTTACTTACAAATGATGATTAGAAATACAATTAATGGCTACTTACCATCAAGGTTACCATTTTAGTAGTAAAATTGACGCTATGAAATGTTTGTTAACAAAATTTAACTTATTCATAGATATAGTTTTCATTGTTGTTGCAAGTATATCACGTTGTAAACAAACTAAATTCGAGTGTCTTCGAAAGCGGAACTATTGCCGATACTGGTTACTTTATTATTCACAGACCTAAAGAGGTTTAGTACCTGTCAGTTACTGCCCAAAGTCACAGTTTGACAGGGAGGGTGAGTTTCGGATGGAGACATCTGTGCATTAATACGAAAATGATTAAGTCACGAAGTTGTCTTGCAATCTCTACCTAAGGTAATTCTAGGAATAAATTTAAATAATAATCATAATATATTTATTGTCCTCACCAAAATCAAGCAGATAGCAAGAAGAAACAATTGTATTTCTTTTTTGGATATCGTTTGTAATAGAGGCGGTTCTATGACACTAAAAAATAAAAGCAAATATAGCAGGTACAATATTACCCCTTGATAGTTGTTTATGGGTTTCTAGATCTGTAACTAGACAAATCGGCGTTGTCTAAGACATAATATTGTCAGTTTTTATCTGCTGTGTAGTTCATTACGTGCAGCGGTACGTTTATTGTTAACTTGTTCGTATTGCAAATTACGTTCTTGCATATCATACTCGCATTTTAGAGCATACGAGAGCTTTTCTAAAAGCTTGGTGAACGAGTAAGCAGAAAGATATACTAGTAACAAATTATAAAAGGATATCCACACATGTTTTTTTTTTATTCATAGAAAGCGTAACATGCGTATTATATTCTTTCTGGGTGCATTAAAAGCCCTGTTTTTTGACCATATAAATCGTTAACGACTTGGTGTAACCTATTTATATTATATTTTATCTTGGTAATAATGATTTGTAGTTTTAAAAGTAAGAAGTATAAAATATAAAAAAGTTTACTTTCAAACATATTCTAGCTAATCCGACAGGCTTTTTTCTGTCAACGATTCTATAAAGTTTTAATCGTATGGCTTTTTCAAATGATCACAAATTTTTCCTCCTTTCGGGAAAAAATTTTTGCCTGTAGAAATTGTATTCGAATTATTACAGAAAGAATGAGTCAAATCGCTCAAGATTGTTTCAAATGATGCCGCTTACCAACTAACAAGATCTTATTTTCATTTATATAGATACATAAGTTTTGAAGAGGGGTCCTTAAGGGGTCTTAAGGTTATAAACCCATTACGTTTATAACCTGAACATTCAGTCAATATACTTTTTGAAATATACACTATTAAACTTTTTCATTCAGCGAACACAGCTTTCAAAACAGCCAGCTCATCAAAGTCCTGAAATCGTGTTGTGGTTTTTTAATAACATTTATAATTTCTACATTTTAAATACAATTTAACTTTTATTTCTTGAAATCATGAAATTCTTACTCAAATATATGTATATTAGATATAATACTTTAACAATTTCTTATTTATTCAAATAAACAAATTTTAAAATAAACTGGAGGACACAGGTTATAGCTAAAGTCGTTTGACATAGGTTAGAAGACTGGCGACCATGTTTTTTTTTAATTTTTCGTCACTTAGTCTACCTACATAAATAGAGGGATATAAGGTGGATATAATGAGGTACAATAACTTAATTCACAAGGTTTCTTTGAATATTAACGGTAGGTCACGTACAAAAAGAAATTAGGTTTCATTAAGGACATGAGATCAATTTAAATATACCGAAACATTAATTTGTAATCATATACTATTACATAATAATGAAAAAATACTTCACATGACATGACATGTATCTATTTATTGCAACTAAAATGCACTTACTATCTAAGCAAACCTACCAATAATTATAATAAATAGGTTTTACATATGAAAGTTGACGAATACAAGACTAGAGGATGACCAAAGAAAATTATAGCCAGGAAGTGAGCTAAGAAATTATGGAGGCGAATCGAACAAAAAAACTTATTACGTCGACTTCAGTATTTTTTTAGAATTTGAATTCCTCGGTGGTACAGTACAGCGACTGCTGTGCTGAGGTCTGGGGTTCGATACCCAGGTCGGACCAAATATTTGCATGATCTGCGAATATTTGTTTCGGAGTTTGGGTGTTTACAAAAAAGAAAGTAAAGGAAGTATTCTATCAGTCAATCTAGCTTTCATAGTACAAGCTCTGCTTAGTTTGAAACTAGATGGCGTTGTGTATTAGATGTCCGAAAAATATTCTTAAATTATAAAAAGCTAGAAGATGATTGTGTTAAGTAAAGTAAATAATATTATCGCTACTTTTAATATGAATTTGTGAACCTAATATTTTTGGTATGTAAAAGAATATACATTAACTTGTACTGTTAAATTAAACTTTCGAACTTGTGAACTTACTAACTGCAACTACTGGACTGGAATGGTAACTTACTAGCAAAGAAGTATAAGTAAAACTAGTTAAAAAATATAAATAACTATAGGTCATTTGTTGAAAAAGTAAAAAAATATACAACTTGTTTTAGTTTTAATTGTCCAAAACTGTAACATAGTTATCGTTTATCATGAGCCAAAATTATTATATCTTCGTCATTAAAAATGTAATTAAAAATAAGAAGATATTGCTTTAGAAGTATCATTAAAGAACGATGAATTTAAACTTTAAAACTTAAACATCTTTTAGATAAGAATAAACCAGTCTGTGTAGAACTCAAACCCTCTTATCTGAAAGAATTTAAACGACATCAATGACACGGAAAATGCACTATTTATTCGCCGCAGTTTAGGTATTTTGTAGTCTTGTTTGATGGTGCTTTCAACGCCGATAATATGAGATGGAAGATATTGAAAGCGTTTAAAAATACACTACAAGCAATGTAGGTTGATTTATTCATTGAGACCCCTGAAGACCCCTGAAAACTGATACTAAAGCATAGTTCAAAAAGTTATAACTAAATCAATATCTTGCTTGTAATATCTTCTTTATGTATTTAACTGTTTAATTTTTTCTGTACTACGGTCAGATTTCGATAAAAGCACTTCAATTATTAATGTAATCAACACTGCATCTAGACCAGTGTTAATATTTGATAAGCTATTTGAATATTAATATATTACCAAATTTAAAATTCATAAAGTATCTCAACTTTCGTTGTTCATGGTTTATGCGCCTTTGAATATTTTTTTGTCGAGATTTCAAGTCGTGATATCATTAACGCCTATTTCAAATATAGCGTAGCCCTTGAAAAAATCTACGATTACTTTGATATAAAACATAAAATAAAGTCGTTAAATTTTTTTTACCGCGGTCACATCCTTCTGCGAAGACGTCATCTAGCAGAAGGAGGCGGCGCAGATGCCCCGGGAATATGATCTCCATTCAGACCCAATACGCTATCGACGAACCGGGCAGCGGAGGCGCGCTTACCAGCGCCTCATGCCGCCCTGATTGTGGCCGCGGGTGGACAGGACGAGTTTTCCCCTCCACCCGCCATAACGGCCAGCCGCAAGAAGACGTCGCCTATATAGAGAATGTACCCGAATGTTGTGCCCGCACCTCTGCGGGCAGGCGCTAGGAGGGGTTCGGATGTCTTAATAACAGCAGTTCCCAGAGCCCTCCTATTACAGGCGCAGAGTGGCACATCGTGTCGATTTAGTCGGTCCGATTCTGACACACCACCCCGCCGCAAACCCCGGTGAGGTGACGGCCCGAGGCGGTTTCCACACGTTTAAAAAAAGGTATAATCAGAAAAAAAAATACGATTCAAAAAGAGGTATCCTGTGTAAACTTAAGAAATGAATTTATTTCTTAATCAAAATACAAACTGTTGTTTAAAATTTGAATTTAAATAATAAACTTATCTCAGTCATTAACAAGCACATTCAATCATTGATTATTGATAAAAAAGGTTACTATGATGAAAAGTATTAGCAAAATATTTCGGTTATTAAGTATTTCCACAGTGTTTTCGCTCTTTTAACTTATCTAAAGCCGGAGCAATTAATGTAAATAGTGGCGGGCATCGAAGAAATATGGCTTTTATTTAAAAGTCTAAGTGCAGAACATTAAATTCGGATTAGCAAAACTCTTATCTACTTTATTTATTCTACTGCTGCTGTAGATACAAGAATTTATTTATATTATACTTGCGTTGCGACGCAGCTTTGCACTGGTATTAGAATATATTATAATTTTATTTATGTTGATCATATTTCTACCAATTTACATAAAACTTCAAGAAATTATACACCTTAACCATCCTTATGAATCACTCTATCTATTGTTGAGATTCGCATTAAAATCCATTCAGTAGTTTTTGAGCTTAATGCCAACATACAGACAGACAGACGCAATAATATAATCATTATGTATAAAACGATGCTTCAAATACCCATTTTGCATTTAATTGATGGTAACGGCATTTTTTTTATTCTCCTTCCTTCCAGCCTTCCTCCGTACTTAGAAGTTAATAGATATCTTAGGTTTACCTATCTGATAAAAGGCTATTCCATAAACTTCATAGACCAGGAAAAATAAATATAGATATGTCATGATTGTAAAGAACTTCTAAAGGTTGTGGCTCAAGAGAATAAAGTATTTTACACGAAGTCGGAATATTAGAACAAAAGAAGGCATTATTTATTTTTATTTGAAGCTCCTACATTTACATACCTTCTGCGTAGAATCGTGGCACAGTTTCGATTTTATGTTTGTTTTCGAAGTAGTTCAGGTTCCGATTTAGACAATGAACGTTAAAATTTTAACAATCTATGTAACCTGATCTTTTATTTCGACAACAAAACAGTTCAATTGGTTTTACATATTGTATGGCATTCTGTACAATTGGAATTTGTGACAGAGTTAGTTTTAAAGGTATTTAAGGACTCTCGCAACTTGGTATGAAACTCCAGAGTTTTAGTGAAAATGATTTAAAATTGGAGGAAAAATTTGTTTATGGGTAAAAAACGTAAGTTTAGAATAGATTTTAAATACTCTACTCTATTTTAATGTTCAAAACGTGCTAAAAACCCATTTTCCAATATTCGTTTTAAAACGTGATTCTAAATGAAAAGTTTCACATTAGTTAGTATTTAAGCTAGTTTAATAAAAGTCCCGTTAATTAATGGAAAGGGGTACGGAATCAAATCTAATTAAAAAAAATACAATTTAGCAACAGCCTACTCCAGATTAAATAAACATAGAGGAGGATCGTATATATTGGTAAAGAAACACTATGACTATAAAATACCTAACCTCAAGGTACAACCGATTCCATATCATTTTGAATACTGTGCAGTAGAATTAATATCACTTAAGTTACTCGTAGTATGTATATATCGCATACCAAATAAGAAGACCCAGATATTCCTAGAAAATTTACAATGTCTTCTAAATTTAGTGTGCAAAAGGGCATGTTAGAATATTATATTGTGTGGTGGCTGGAACATTGACATGCTTACAAATAAAAAATGAGACTTGTGGCACTCGGGGCAAGGCAAGCTATTGCATAGCATTTTTTATCAACTTAGTATTAATAAACTTCGTATTTTATAATTATATCAGGAAAACCCTATAAAATTTGCCCGACCGGGAATCGAACCCAGTAAGGCAGCGTTTTCAAATTCCACGCGAACGAAGTCGCGGGTACTAGCTAGTATTAAATAATTATCTTAGGAAAACCCTATAGAATTTTGCCCGGCTCCGGAATCGAACCCACTAAGGCAGTGTTTTCAAATTCCACACGAACAAAGTCGCGGGTAATAGCTAAAAAATCTGTAGGGGCCAGATTGTTCGTCTCCTTTTCCAACATGGGGTGTCCAAGTGCTCCAGGAACCGAGAAAATCAAAGGGGGGATAAATGAAAAAAGTTGAAGGGTGAGGGGGAGGTATTTTGTGCGGACCTCAATGCAATCATAAAAAAATAAGTCATCCCTCGAAAATACCCCTCCCCCTCGCCCCTCTTTAGAAATACAGACTGAAGTGTTGTTACATGTTACGATACTTTTCAAAAAACAATCTGTAGGGGCCAGATTGTTCGTCTCCTTTTCCCGGTTCAGACAAACCCAAACATGGGAGTCTAAGTGCTCCAGGTACCGAGAAAATCAAAGGATCCCCCCTTTGATTTTCTCGGTACCTGTGATGAAATGAAAATGAAAAAAGTGAAGGGAGAGAAGGGGAGATATTTTGAAGGGACCTCATTGCAATTATAAAATTTTTGGTGGGTAGTGGTATTGTATGTGGATGTTATTACATTAATAAAAATAAACTGGTCTCCCCCTTTTGTCATGTGAAAGGAACACCCTACCTTAAAAAAAGTTCTGCTATTCATCGATAGATGGCAAAACTAAAAAGTATCGCCGCTGTGCCGGTCGGAGTGGGAGGTGTTAGGTTATTTTCGTTACGGAATTTCTGGATTCGGTCTCTACGCTCAAGGCCCGCGATAGAAGCTATGCGATATGCTTAAAAATACGAAAGACTTGCAAGCCATTTTATATAAGTTTAATTCAAAAACCACATATTATGTCCGACTCGTCAAAGTTCATGTATTGATATTGTATCGAGTAATTTACCCTCCGTCAGACCCAATATACTTATGCGGGCATTTTCAAATCACAAAACAGCTCAAACTATATCCTTCGAACACACTTGTAATATAATTAAACAAACTCAGTTTTAAAAATGCCAATAATAAGTGTAAAGCAGCGTGGAATATTTCACTAGTTTCATAGCGTCAATAAAAGTGAATGGTAGGGAATATTCATATCTGAACCAAATAGCAGCAGCAGTTCAATATTTTTTTTATAAACTTGACATCCCCAGATATAAACTCTGTCCCGAAATTAAATATTTTATAATTAATAATAATTTTGACTCCTGTAAATGATTTTGACATTTTTAAAGCTATTAACTCTTTACATAACACTAACTCAATAGGCTATGACCACCACAGAACTGACATTTTAAAATTATGAGCCAAAATAATTTCTGATCTCTTATGTCATATTATTAATTTGTCACTTATGCAGGGACACGTACCTGCTAGACTAAAACTATCAGTTGTCAAACCTTGGCATAAGAAGGGCGATACAAATGACATGAATAATTATAGACCCATTACGTCGATTCCAATATTTTCAAAATAATTTGAAAGAGTAATGCATGATAAAGTACATGGATTTTTAGAAAAAAAAATATTCTCACACCTGAACAACCCGGTTTCAGAAAAGAACAGTCTACTGCCTTGGCAAATTTTACTTTAACGAAATTAATTACTGACAATCTCAATATAAAAAATAACATCGTATCAATATTCCTTGACATGTCCAGGCTTTCGATTTTGTAAATCATAAATTGTTACTCCATAAGCTTGAGAGATATAGAATCCGTGGGAAAGCATTCCTGGAGCCATGCATCAAGCAAGGTGGATGGCTAGATGGTTATCTACTCATTACAAACATTTCTTACACTGAAAATAGTAAAATAAATCCTTTTTCAAAAATGTTGATCTGACTTTAAACAATACTGATAAAGAGCACTAAAAATTAAAAATAATTAAAAATCCAAGTAAAAAAGAGCACTAAAAATTAAAAATAATTACAAATCCAAGTAAAAAAGAAACTATAATAAGTGCGACCAACACCACCACGTAACCCACTTTGGCTTGTTTAGCATGTTTTGCGGAGCATTAAGACTTGCAACTGCCGCGCTACATTCTATTAAACTTATCAAGCACTTATTTGGCTTGGCGTCGATTTCAAACAGACTAGAAGGGACGAATAGTCCCTTTATATATTCGAAAACGAAACAGTCCAAAAATACAAGCCAAGTTCCAACTAGATACTACCGGTTTGTACGCTAATTCTTAAAACTCTCGTTTTGTTATTTAATTTTTTTTCCATAAATTCTAATTCTATCCTAGACTATTGTACCTAGTTAGATAGTTGAGAATACGTACATGTTTTTTAATACATCTTCAGTTTAACTGTCATAGATTTTTTTTATAATATTCGTCAAAGTTTTCTTCATTTTTTTATTTATTTCTTTTTCCCATTACGAGTAATAACCATCTACTCCGGTCCATTTTTTATGTTAACTGCAATGTTAGTAATTGAAATTATAAAACAATTTATCAACTTACAAAAACAGTAAAAAAAAGCTCAAAATAAAGGATGCAAGTTCTACAAAAATTGTGTTACGCAAAACTTAGGCGATTTTTATAAAAAATCTTAGTCCAATATCTTGAAAATGGTTAAGTTTGGCATATGGTATTTCATAGTAAAACCTATCAGAAACGGTGGCTACAACAACAACAAAAATGGCAACCCTTAAAGTATTTAAGTCGACTTACCCAGCATCATCAGCCTATCGCAGTCAACTGCTGGACATAGGCCTCTCCCATTGCACGCCACTTAGATCGATTTTGGGCTTCTCACTTGTATACATCTGGTAAAATATTTTTTTATAATGCTGACTCTTTCGACATCATTAATTATTATTATGTACTATGGATTTAAAATCTGAAATAAACGATATCATTATTATTATATACCATGGCACACTCCTCATTTCTGTTTATATGAGTGCAATCTCAAATTACTGGCAGATCTGTGAATAGACTATATTTTTGTTTACTAGGTAAGGTAAGAAGCATGATACTAGAATATTATTATAAATGATATATGAAAATATAATTACCTGCTTTCACATTTAAATGTAATCATAATTTGAAAACGGAAATTCTCTGTTAATAAAGGTCTCTTTATAAATAATTGAACTTAGTTACTAGAAAAAAAGGCAATCTTCTATATGTGTTACTTATTTATAATGTAAAGTGAGTCTCACTATAAGCACGTCTGAAGGGATGGATAGCGTGCCGTTGTAGATTTATAACTCAATCCAACAATCAGCGAAACGTCTAACCAGCTGACGATAAGGTGTCGGCGAATGATCGCGTCCGTCTATTTGCCGTGAAATATGTAGGAACTATCGACTGTTAAACGTTAAATAACGGAATAGATTGTTCGGTTATTGGGCGCTGTGGTGCTTCAATTTATAGTCGATGATATTGGATACGTCGATTTGATCTGAATACATTTTAGTTCGCTTTCTGTCAAAGTAATAGAAATAAAGTCCAGTTAGTTGAATCTACACTTTATGTATCATTAACTTAATAAATACATGGAAGTTATATAAATAAGTAATATTATGATTATTAGGGATCACGTGTTATGATAATAATGTAAAGAGTAAAAATAAGACAATTACTTTTTATTGAGTGCGTATATGTTTAATTATTATTAAACGTGAAACATCTCTCATGCTGTCATAGTCTAGTCTAAGAAGTCACAAATAAGAACTGAATACTTGTGTAAATAGTGATGTAGTCTTATTGCCTACCTGCGTTTTTTTTCTGGTAAGTTGAACAGCAGTGTGAATTGATTTTTCTGGGATTCGTGTAAACCATTTTTCTATTCCATGTCTCAAATTAAAACGACATAGTTTTGAGTACTTTGGATATATTTCAACCCGTTCACTTTTGTACAATTTATTTCTTTCTTTTTAACTTCCTTTTTACGGAGAGGCCTATGTCCAGCAGTGGACTACTAAAGGCTGTTGATGATGATGGTGATGATTTCTTTGTGTCTCTGTCTCTTTATTAAATATTCACTTTATTTAATATATATTTCTATCAAAGACAACAACAGGAAACAAGGCAATCTAGTAGTATAAGTCGAGATTTTCAGCAAGACAATTACGATTAACGCTTCGCTAAGCTCGCTTGCGGTTTACTGCTGCAGTGGTATGTTTCTTGTGAAAACTAATTCTAACTATGCACTATTCTGTTAGTTTGAAACTCTAAATAATAGAGATAAATAAGGGTTGAATAATTCAGTTAATATTTACTGCTATGGTTATTCTATTTTGTAGATAATTAAAACTATACACATTTATAAAATGTTAAATTATGTTCTGCACCGATTGAGCTCCAATTTTAACACAATATTCAAACCGCTTCAAAGATTCTGTTCATCTATTTTCGCATCAGTTTCGTCCTTTTTTCTCAATCATCAATAAAAACACAATATGCCAAGACGAAGTGTGGCAGGGTACAGATAGTAATGATTATAAATAACTGTGAACACCAGGTACTGTTCAAAACTTTATAACTCTATAACTAGATTTACACCTATTTCGAGTTTATAGAATGAGAAGATTTATAAATATGATAGTGTTATCTGTGGTATGCCGTGGTATAGTAGGCCAAAACCTCCTTTCTAAGAAGGCCTATGTCCAGCAGTGGACTAGTAAAGGCTATTGATGATCTGTGATCAATTCACTCATGAATGTACATTTAAAACAATACTTGTTTGTTTCACAGATGCCATCAATGGTTTTGCTACTAACCTTAAGCATGACTTTTAGGCTTTCATTACATTTTAGACAATCAAAATAGATTATGAGAAAGGATATTAATAATTGGTGTTACAAATTCCAAATATTTTATACAATACAGAAAACTGGGCAATTGTAGACTCGTTATAATAGTGATACGAGTATAATAGTTAAGACTCATCTGGTTCCTACTAAATGAGTCTTGATGATTGTTGTTCATTATTAATAAATATTGCATCATTCGCTTTGTACAACTTGACAAACCATACTTTGCTGCATTTCAGTCTTGATCAAGCATCAACATGGGACTAAACATTTTATTTCTTTTAAAAAGCTTCTTAAAATAAAAAATGCTGAAGCATTTCTACCAGTGAAGGATTTGCCAGAGAATATGGTTAGCTACGAGTGTCAATAGAAATTTTAAATAACTCACCGTACGCAACATCCTCAACTTTCAAAAAAACTTACTAATCCCATAACTCAAAACATCTTTCAATTAATAAAATATGATAATTGACTCGAGAATACTACACGGTTTAGACATATTGGCCTACAGTTGATAAGAGAATTTGCAGAATACAGTACCTATGTAAAAGTTTCACAAACTTCTAACATAATAAATGGAAATACTCGTACATTGCTTATCTGCTTATTCATCCTCAATGCCATTGTTCCACTTGTTAATATCCGTCTGCGGAAGAGACTTGCGGAACTGAAAAGAAAAAAAGGAAATGGAATGCTTGATAATTGTGTTTTTCGACGACATTACACCCAGGTTATTAACGAACAATGGAAAATAAAATAACATGTCAATTGTATAGACGGATCATTTGTGACCGAATGACAAAAACCAGCAATAAAAAATGTAATATTGCTAACATTGCTATAGTACCAAACTTGACTTATTTGATACTAGCTTTTGCCCGAGGCTTTGCCAGCGTATATTTCGGTTATCGCGGTAAAAACAAATATATGTAACTGGCTGATAATGTAGCTTTCCATTGGTATAACAATTTTTAAAAGCGTAATAAACAATCAAACTCACTTTCAAAGTTATAATATTAGAATGGAAGTATGGATTTGTTAGATTTAACAAATGACGAAAACGTTTATTAACATTGAAAATTAAAGTAAAAAGAAAGTGTTTACGTAGTCTAAATCTATGTTATGTTAAACATCATATAGACACACCACACAATTCTTATTAATTAGCCGTTACACAATTAATTCTATCGCAACCTAATAGGTAGGCATACACCTATGAGGTATATTAAAGACTTGGTTTTGCGAGTTTCATGTTTGCTTAATTTTGAACTTGACTACATGTTAACGAAAAAACTGGTCCGTTTTTAAAAGCCACTTTGTTTTAAACCATAAAAACACAGTAATTAAGAAACTGTTTTCCATTGCCGCAGATCTATCTTTAATAATATTTAATTATTCACTTTTTACATCTTGACAAACCATAATTCGCTGCATTTCATTCTTGACCAACTATGAGGGGGTGGCCGAGTTGACAGAGAATGCCCTATATATATATAAATAGAAGATCTCCGATTGACCCCCTTTTTTTTTCCATGCGGAAATTCCCCCGGATACCAGCACTCGCTGCGGTCGTCGCAGTATCGCGACTTTGCTGGCTTTCAGGGCCCCCGCCTATACTGGGCACCCGTAAAGGGCCATGGACCGCACAACCCCCGAGTAAAGTCTCCTGCAGGAGTCATCGGGTCCCTTCATGTTGGGCAGCAGCCGCGCCAACGCACGCGCTGCCCCAACCAACTTGGGGACCAGACCTCGGAAATGATATCCGAAGTCCCATCGGCCATCGAGTACGAGCCCCAGATACCTGTTCGAGGGCTCGATGCCGATGCGAGTGCCTCCTACCGTGAGGCTAGATCCCTCAGGTGGCTTCTTCCGAAGCCTGTGGAAGAACAGGGCCTCGGACTTGTGCAGAGCCACCTCGAGACCAAGCCGCCGGATTCGCTCAACGACTTGGGCAACCCCGGCTGTGGCCCTCAGGATAGCCTTGTGGTGCGTCTTGCCGCGCGCCGTCGCGAACGTCGTCCGCGTAGCACACGACGGCGACACCATCCAAGAAGGCACCACGAAGCACCCAGTCGTAGCCGATGTTCCACAAGAGTGGCTCTAACATCGACCCCTGCGGAACACCGCACGACATTTCAGGCCTACCGAGACCGGTCCTACTGGGGTAGACGACGGCTCTCTCCGACAAATATGCATCGACTATGCGGCGGAGGTAGAGAGGCACTTCCTGATGCAGCTCCAGGGCAGAGTGTTGAATGCCTTGGCGATGTCCAAGGACACCGCCAACACCACTTAGTCCCGGGAAACTGCTTCCTCCGCCAGAGCCTTCACGCGCATGATCGCATCTACGGTGGAGCGCTCCTGACGGAAACCGTACTGGTTGTCCGCCAGATCCGGTCCCACCGCTTGACGAGGCGCCTTGCAATCACTTTTTCAAAGAGCTTGCACACCTCGTCAAGCAACACTATGGGCCGGTAGGCAGACGGTGAGTCCGCCGGGCGCCCCTCCTTTCGGATGAGGACCAGTTTCCCCGTCTTCCACAATTTCAGAAACTGGCCCCGCTCGAGACATGCGCTGAAGATCCGATTGACCCCTTGGCGTCACTTAGAGATGCATTTTTCTTTTGCACATCAAAAAACTACTGTATAATCTAGAAATTATCAATAAATGAAATACACGTATTAAAGAAAATGCAATCTGCGGTCTCATTCGATCTATCTCAGATCGAATAAGACCGCAGATTGCATTTTCTTTCTCATACAGACAAAAAAAGTGGACTGCACTGCAGTTTAGGCTTTGTGAGGCTGACATTGCAGACCGATCTTGGGGATCTATCTAGATAATTTCGATTAAGGAGATAAAGACATGTGATCCGCTTACTTCTATGGATTGGTGCAGAGGACATGGAACGCGTCCATAAAATTACTTACCTAGGGAGTACCGAAGATAAAGTAACTTTGCGCATTGTCAAGAATGTTAAGGCTCGAACTGTTATAATATTATTGATTGGATTCGATCTGACGAACATCAAGTTTTATATTGCTGACAAAAAATTATTCATGTGTAAATTTGTTGCAATAGACATTTATTGTGATGATGATCATATCTTAGTCTGGAAATACAACGTAAAGGTGTCT
This sequence comes from Arctia plantaginis, assembly GCA_902825455.1. Lineage (NCBI taxonomy): Eukaryota > Metazoa > Arthropoda > Insecta > Lepidoptera > Erebidae > Arctia > Arctia plantaginis. Next base: position 10,989,684 of record CADEBD010000337.1, read on the forward strand.
TAGTTATCAACTTCACATACATTTTGTTATAATATATACTAGCTACATTAAACTGAGAACCAAGAGTGGCACGTTATTCCTTTGCCTTTTGGAAAATGTCACATAAGCAAGCACAAAATTTAAAATTTCGCATCACAAAGTATTTTCGTTGCTTGGTACCTTCTAACGTATTTCACGATAACGGAATGTGCAAAGGGCGTGTTGAGTAAAATTTAACTTGTAATTTATATGTACCTATGTATGTAATATAATAACCCCTTTGTGTAAGCCGAAAAGAGTCTGACTTTTATGCTAAATTTAAACATAGCCTAATACACGTAAGTGATGGTACTATTAAGTCAGACTCAACTATCACTAACTTACTTTTCCAAAAAGAAAATACAAAACATTCAATTTGTGCATGATTTGTCAATCATTAAGTTTTAAATTTAGGACAACTCGAAGTTTCTGTTATTGTTTCTAAAATTAAAATGCAGAAAGTAATTCTTAATAAATCGATTGATATTTAATAAATCGGTTGTCACTTATATGAAAAAACGACTTTAGGCCTGTAATTAGGTATCTTTGAAACAGTATATGCGTAAGAAAAGTACTTTTAAGCCTTAATTACACAAGTTCTCTCAAGTGCGATACGGTATAAAGTAAATTAAGGATTTAAAGTAAATTAAACCGTATACTAATATCTCAAGAAAATACTAGGAACTGATCAGTGAGGCATAATATTGTTTTGTTAGGGGCAAGATACGCCCATGAGCCTGTGCATGTGTCTTCAGCCAGAGCTGCTTGAGGGGGTCGTCGGCTCCCTGTTTCCATCGTGAGTGGTGGAGTGTGGTTTTAAATTGTGTCTCAGACATAATTTACTTTACTTTACTGACTTTGAAGAAGCAGTCGAAGACATTGATAGCCTACCAGTAAGAATTACTAATTCTTCTTTGTTTTTAAATGTAGTGCTCCACGCAGAGACACGTGTTTTTGTTAAAGTCGATTTACCAAAGCCTTAGGAAACATTTTCAGCGACGTGCCGCAGTCAATTTTAATTATAGTCTAAAATTGCAGATTGTGCAGATTATTTGTTGGATAATGGTGGATAATGGTCTATTTATTATATATTTATGGTTGGAAAATGGTCTATTGCTAAAATCACTAAACATATTGAAGATAAAGTAAAGAAACTACGTATAAGCAATGCTTAAATATGCAGGAAGTTGTGTCTGCTTGACGATAAATAGAATAATGTTGTGGCTTTTTAAATATTCGATTCCTAGTATTTGTACTATAGAATGTGTAAGTATAAGATTTTTAAGATTTTGCAGTAAGGTGAACTATTTTATAAAAATTACGTGTCGCGATCGGAAGGTACATACTAACCATCTACTATTTCAGTTAGTCATAACAGTAGTCCTCTATAAAATTAGATACACTCTTTCCTTTTAATAATATTTATATACATTTCCTCTATGGAAACTCGTAATATAGCACTCCTGTGGGAAATTTTCTCTATTGCCTGCTTGTTTTGTTCAACTGACGTTTGTTGACCTGAATGTACCCAATGAAACAACTTTATTATTGTTAAACGGTAAATTCGAGTTGACTCAATAAATTGAATGTACTATGATGAATCCAGTGACTGTTTTGTGTAAATAGGTAAATTGTGTTTTTTATTGCTATTTTTTGACCTTCTATTGTTTGAAGTCTTAGAAGTAATGCTGATATTGTGGAGGATTAAACAATGGTAATAGTGAAAATCAGGATTGTAAAACATAGAAACTTTAATATCTTTGTATATACAGATACTTAAACCATTGTTCGATTTGTACATATAGATACTTCGTTCGCCAACATTGTATCTTATACAAAAAAAAAATTATTCTAAACAACAACACTAAGGATCTTGAATAATGTCTCCTTACTTAAATAGAATTAGGCAATTGAGTTTGTAACAAATCCAAAATATTTGCAGACTAACAGTTATTTTATGACATTACAAATAATTGTTATTTATAATCGTGGTCCTATTTTGATACGTATTCCGTTTGACATTATATTTATCCAAAAAAGCAACGTTTTGCAAATAACATAAATGGCCGTGTTTATGTCTCACATTCGCTTTGCTATTCAAGAGAGAAAATTTTAACTTAACGACGGCAATAAAGGCCTTGGCGGAGCTCGTTTACACCTCTACGTAATATTTTCACCTGCGCATGAACGGAAATAAGGAGTAAAGGGAATGTATCTACTTTTACCGACCGCATTTTGCCCCAACCGTACGCACGACTGAATTGTATTTTATTTGATAAAAGTTTCCATTTTAATGTTTGGTGTTATTGTCTTAGTTAGAATGTCATATTTGCGCTTGAATAACTCTGTAGGTTTAATGGAATTTGTTTTTTTTTTCACTTTGTATTTTTTTATGATAGGAAGGTTCCTGTTTGTGTTTATTTTCTTATTAGTATTTAATTTAGAGAAGAAATAGTTTTATAAAGGATGACATGATATGATGTAATTAATAAACTATATGTTTATTAATACAGTTTTATTTTGAAAATATCTTGAAAATTGTTAGGTTTGGGATATGGTATTTCATAGCGAAATCTAAACCCAGGTAATTAAAAAATCTCTGGTATATATGCAGGGTGCATATATACCAGAGATTAATCGCAAATAATCATATCAACCACTATTATTTAAATCAAACACGATCAAAATTTTGATTTATTTCTTCAAAGAAAGTAGTAGTATTTAATTTTAAACACATCAATAGCTGGATATAGCCGTTTTAAGTATTCTGAGTTTCTTCTATATATAAAGTTCTAGCACTTGACAATTGCACTGGAGTTCATTGTAAATAAAGATAAAAATCATTCTTAAAAATCTTAATCTTAGGGTTGCATGTCAGCAAACTTTGCAATTTGCCGACTCAGAAATCAGAAATGAAAATGAAAATCTTCTTTTAAATATCCAAATACCAAATACCATATTTTAATGCTAGAAATTTACAAAATGCCAAAGCAATTTCATTGTAAAACAAACACATTGACAATTTCTCTTTACAATATGATGGTCATAGTCTATAAATCATTATTTAAGATTAGATTCTGATGTTTATTTTACATATGGAAATACCACAAACCCGCCCACACAGAAACAAATATCGGCTACGTAACTCACTTAACAGTAAATTCCACACTAAAAATATTATAGAAGATGAAAAGACACAGATCTTAATTCGCTTGGTACTGGACTTATATGAGAGTAATCATTTCTATTTAATTAATAAAAATAATGATTTCACTAACCACATCATACTCGTAATTAACTTCCATTGCATCGATTCTATGGCACAAACATAAACCTATATAATAATAATCTACCACCCCTGCTTTGTTTTCTAAACTGCGCGTTGTTAACATAAATAATTCTCTTCGGAATACAATTGAGTGGGTGAAGGCAGTCGGGGTGAAGTTTGGTGGTTACGACAAGTAGAAAAGTGGCAACATTAATCTGATCCCCGGCAGCAAATAGCTCTCGAATGCGGTGGACGAGGTTAATGCACCGTGTGAGGACTAGTTGGAGCAGAAACTGAGCGGCTGCGACCGGTGTGTTCCTTACACGACCTTCATATATTACATTCTATGTTCTAGTTTCTTTGTTTCACAATTATAATGTAGGTTAACATTAAAAAAGACTGTGAAACCAAAACTATGTTGTGTTAACTATGTTATGTAAGTTTTTGTAAAATTATAATATTTAAAGATTATTATGATGTGAATGAAATCTTCAGCTTTTCCTAAATTATATCTTAATAACTTACTTTTGGGTAATTATTATGTACACGCATAATAATTGTTTTGTTGTTAGAGTGTGTTGCTGTGTAAAGTAAATCACCTTGATGATTTTTAAACTGTACTTGCGATTCAATAAAAATATGATTTGAGACAAAATACATAATATTTCTTTACCTTTCTTAAACACTAAAGTTTCTTGTAACAACTATATAAGTTAATCCAAGATAACATTATTAATGATTAAGAAAATAGTGTTATATGTATTCTATCAGTATTCAAGTACAGTATGCATTTTGTTTTGTGCTACAAATCAAATAAATGTTCACAGATTCCTTGTTTCAATTCTATTACTCAAAACGTTGACTGCTCTGATGGCGTAGTGGTTTAAGCAGTCTCCTCAACGCGCCTCTCTCTCCTACTGCGCTGTGTGTGTGAGTTAGATTCCCACATTGGACATCACTTTATATGTTTTTCTGAGTCTGGGTTTTCTCTGTGTTTGTTTCATGTATGTTTGTAAAAACACAAGGTGCATTCCTAATGCTAATCCTTATTTAAAAAAAAACAACTATCTGATGCCCGTAAACTTCTTGCTAAGGAAGAAAACTACGCAGAACAACAGCACTGCAGAGAGAAGGAAAACTTGACACAAACCCTACACCAACCCGTCTGGCCAGCGGGGTATAGTAGGCCGAAACCTTCGTTAGTAAATTATTAGATCATGTTTTTAATTGTCTGTACCATTCCTTTTCCTTTTCCTTTTACTAAGTAAACATGCTATCACAATAATGCAGTATTATATATTTCATGTACACATTGACTTGATTTTTTTCCGTGTCACCTTTTCAACAGGCCAGAGGCCGACCCCACAATACCACACTGAATCAACTTAAAACAAGCGTACAACTACACAAAATCCTTCTGGTTTTTTATATTACTCGTGATGGTATTGTTCTCATTTGTTACGTTGCCAGTATTTTATCATTTTGCATACTGCTAAACTGCTTATTTTTATAATAATAATGAAACAAATATAGGTAGGACTATATACCTTAACACTTAGGATAATTAAAAAACGTGTTCGTGATATTTATTGATAAACATTACTATTTTTGCTTTTTTTTTCACGGTCATAATTTTGACATGGTCAAAGAAATAAGATTATAACAAAAAACAGCATAAACATTAAAAATAAATAATTTTAATCAAGTATTTCAAAAATAGAAGCCTTATTGAAAAACATATATTATTATGCCCGGTTATAAGTAGAGTAAATCTAAAGTTGCAGAGCGGACGACTTATCTAAATCATACCACTATGTGCCAACCCCTGAGTTTGTTTGATACTCTCACTGGACGTAAGAGTGGATCCAATTATATTGTGAGTATCTCATGTACTCGAGTCCAAGGTACAATATATTAAGGCTAAAGAAAAATATTAAATATTTACTGTCTAAATAGTATGTGTATTAAATATCTATTCTGCATTTTAACCTGTTAATATTATACTAATTATTAATTAAATAAAAAAGGGAGATTTCTGCATCTATTCTACGTTTGACTATATTTTTTTAGGGTCCAGTCCTCAAAAGTAAATACGGAAGCTTTGTAGGATCACTTCGTTGACCGTACGTCCATCTTTCTCTCAAGACCTTTTTTCTAAAGAATTTATAGAGGTGTCAGGATAAATTAACATAAGATAATTTATTGATAATATAATCAGTCCTTCTAAGTTGTAAAAACATTGAGTTTCTCAGTGAACGCGATTAAAAAATAGGGTCACTAACTTCAAATAGACTAGAAATATCCTCAATCAATCATGTTATTATTTTGAGTTAAATACGATTAATGTTCGTTTTAAAAATCGTTTTACATACAAATAAGTAGTATCTGAAAAAGAACCGGTTGCATTCTTAAATATAAAGGATACAACAGATTTTTACTTCGGAAGCCATTACGTACAATTACATATCTATCATAAGCCAGTTTGTTTGTAAAGCGAGCAAGAGGTCCTATTCTAGACAAAAATCTTAGAACTGTAAATAATGATTTAGCATAAATCACTTTCACTGTTGAAAATTTACTTGATATTATTTCATATTTCAAGCAACTCTAACCTTTTCTATAAATAACCTGTTTGTTCTGGTATTGTGTTTATGTAGGACGATTATAGCATAGAACAAGAAGTTTGCATATTTGGTGTAGACTTAGCCCCTTCATCGTACAACATGCTGTGACAGGGCATGACCCAAATATCACGCTTAACACTTAGTGGCGGCTTTCTCTTATAGTAAGTTCTTATTTCGGGATTAAAGAAATATGCTCTCACGATTGCTACAGACGCCATCGTGTCACTTTGACGACATAAAATCCTACACTTATACCTGTTAAAATTAATCCCTGTATTTACACTTTATATGTTGTTTAACTTCTGAGGTGAACCTGGTTATTTAAATAAATAAATAATAATATTAACTTCACACATCTCACACACCGCAGTCTGATCCACAACTAGGCAGAGCCTGTACTATGGTAACCAGACTGCTGATAAAAATACTAATATATTTTTAAACACATACGTATTATAGATAAATTACACCCAGACACAGAACAAATGACCGTGCTCATCACACAATATTTGTCCTGGGTGGGAATCGAACCAATGACCTCTGGTTTAACAGTCAGGGCCACTAGCAACTAGATCAACAGGCCCGTCATTTGTATAATTTTTACTAAAATATTCATACTATATTCTGTAGTGACATTACATAAATACCTACAGTTTAAGTTCAAAAAGTATATCAATGTACCTACTGTAGTCTGTAATCAAGGTAAAACACACTTGATTAAAAATGAGTTGCAGAAAGTGTTGTTATTTTTATTTATTTTAAAAGGTATTATAACAACAACTTTTTACGGATATTATTAAGGCTTTATATATAGTTAAACTGATGAAATAATTCAATTTGACAAAAAACAAATATGAAAGAAATAAATGTTATTCAACTTATTGTCTTCGATTTAAATTGTTAAGAAGCATTGAACAAATAATATGAATGTGTTTATTGGAATCGCAATCCTCAGAAACTTAGCTAAGCAGTTGACTTGTAAGCCAATCTGATTTTTTTTCTGTATATTATAAGTTTAATTTAAACGAAGGACGTGCACTTTGTCACATCTCACAATATTTAGCCGTCCTGAAATTACGGTCGGTAAATACATTTAACCTACATTACTGGATATGTGTGGCATGTAATTTCTAGAGCGTCATTTGCACTTTAGGAATAAGGTAAATTAATCACAATATAATATATCTGAAACTGTAATATATATGTTTTGACCTTTTTTTTTCTGTGCGGAAATACCCTCGGATACCACCCACCGGTGGCTGTGTCGCTATGTCGCACTCGAACCGACTAAAAACCGTACGCTGTCTCGGGTACCAGTAGCCGGGGAACCAGGTGTACCCTAGAAAGGAAATCCCTCGTACAAACATCCCTGGTCTAAACATGGTATATAAAATAACTTTTATAATCGATCTAAAGATGAGCTACTGTAAGTGAACAATATTCTCATAGAAGCATGATATACACTTTATCTATATACATATGTATATAGATAAAAAATATGTATATAAAACAAGTCGTGTTAATTACACTATTTATAACTCAAGAACGAATTTTTAAGATTTTTGTGTTTTTGGATTTGTCTTCGTCCAGAATAGGATAATAAGTATTAAAATATGATATTCATCAATTAAAAAAATATTATTAAATAACATCAGTGAAAATATTAGTCAAGCCGTTTATTTCTTAAAAATGGTATGCGAGTGTTACGAGTTTCTACGAGTATTATTATAATAAATTGTGCCGAGATTTTATTAACAATGTCTCGACCAAGAAGATCTAATAATTCCTGACAAATCCGTAATTAAGATTCGAAACACCGCGAATGAAACCACTGCATTATGCCAGATCTCTTCATTCTATTACCTGTAATCCAAAATGGATAGAAATTGTTCAATTGCTGCTGCCCGGGCCAACATCAAGTGATCGACACGATATCACCGCACGTGTATTCAGGCAAAAAATGCGGTCCCTGATGAACTACATTGTTAAACAACGCGTCCTAGGGGATACTCTATGCTGGATGTATTCAATCGAATGGCAAAAACGAAGCCTGCCGCACGCACACATTCTTATTTGGTTAGTCAGCCATCTTAAATGTTCTTTTAGAAAGTGTCGTAGTCTAGGCTTGTGTACCTAAATCTATCAAGATGAGGTACATATACTCGTAGCTATGTAAAGTAACCGCGAAACCCACATAGGGACCACATATCGGGTGATAGCTGATAAATTGAAGCGGCCTGTACGTGACTCGACGAAGCAGCCTCATCCCATACGATCGGATCATGCTGACTCAGCCTTGTCGCGAATATGAACACCGATCCACGCGTGGTTGGACAGTACGCAATATTTGATACAAAATTTATGTCTATCATTTATAAAAAATGAACATGAACGTTTTATTTAATAAAACTACACGAAATTTTATGATGTCCTCGATTCAGCTTTAGGGTGGTAGATATATTTTGAATCATTGTAATAAAATGCGTAGAGATGTTGCTTATTCTATTGGAAATAAGGATTTCACTGAAAGAGAATTCGAGTTGACTGCTGTCACTTAAACATAGTATGTAATTATGTAAATATTTCTTGGTTTTCATCGAATGAAATGTTGATTTTTATTTTCTCTAATAATACTATTTACTATTACAATGAATGCACAGCAGGCATTGTTTAGAAAAATCAGATTTCGTGCCAATAGCCGGTTTAGGTTTCAGATATGCAATAAATTGCTCTAGTCAATGTGTGTGATCATAATTTATCCGCACTTATATATATATATATTATATGATGTACATTCTATAAATACAACAAATAGAAATAAACTTGTAGTTACCGCCTCAAGGCTCCAAAAGATAAACAAGTCTTTTTGAGTTCAATGTGTCTGATTTTATAATAAAATCCCAAATAATAACTTAAGTATTAACAAATTTAAATCCGCAATAAAACGTGGTTTGTGCGAATTTTAAATCAATTTTTCATTTAAAACAACAATTGAATAACCTTAAAACAAAAAAGTATAACTTTAATCTCTTAAATTATATAATATACACCAATAATTTTAGCTTTGTTTTTGCCGCACAAGATTCATTTATTTTTGACAATACAATACATTAAAAAAATGTATGATGCATTTGACAGTTTCAAAATAAGAACTTTGTATCAGTGACAACAATTAAATCCATTTTAGATTCGACTTAGCTCAAAGACCACATTATTATCTTGATACATCTTACTTTTGATCGTATGATCTCAAACTAGTCTAGATTTTTTTGTCAGAATATTGTTGAGACACAGGTGTTGGACATTATAATAATATGACATCAGTAACATTATACTGTTTTCAGCCTACAAATATATCAAAGAATTAAAGTTAAATTTATTAGAATACCATTTCAAAATTAGTTGTTAAAGCCGTGCAATGCCAGATTTTGTCTGGCTCGGGAATCTAATCCGAGGCCTCATGGACTGTAGTCGCGTACTGTACTACACCACTAAGGTAGTGCTTTTCAAGTTCGGGTCGGTCGCGGTTCAAGTCTATAATATAATATTTTAAAGCTCAAGAATTTGTTTGTTTGGTGTAACGCACTAATCTCAGAGACTACAGGTCCGATTTGAAAAATTATTCCAGTGTTAGATAAACCATTTATCGAGTAAGGCTATATACCATCACGCTATGACTAATAGGAGCGGAGTATCAATGAAAAATGTTGCAAAAACGAGGAAAAAGTACTTCTTTTGAGTCTCTCAAAAATCGTATATGACAGAATTATTTCCCTTACAAAAATCTAAAAAATATCTGCGACAGTATAATAATATATATCTTTCAAGGTTGGCTCACTATAACCTTTGTTTTTGGTAAATAATTTTGTTCTGAAACAATTAGTGTTTTAAAGCTAAAGAGTTCGTTTGTTTGGCTGAATGCGCTAATCTCTGGTACCGCTACTTCTAATTAAAATGATGTTTCAGTATTGGATGGCCCATTTATCGAGGAAATCTATAAGCTATATAAAACCACGCTACGACCAAAAGGAGCCGAGCATCAATGAAAAATGTTGAAAAAACGGGGAAAGATTTATTATTTTTGAGAGACGTAGATGAAGTTGACAGCTAGTCAAAATATATGTCAAGGATTATTAAATACAATGTCAAAAATGATTAAATACAATGTCAAGAATTATTAAATATACTAAAGGGTTATTAAATATAATGTAAATAATTATTCAATGCAATGTCATAGGTACTAAATGTCAATTATTGAGAATATAAAGGCAAGTCGTTGTCTAATTTATAATTTGAATATTTTTTTTTTATTTAAAAACTCATTTGTTCAGTCAAATAATTTCTTTTTAAATGTCATAAAGTTAAGATTTTTAAAAACATAAGCTAATTTATTATAAACACGAATTCCCATACAGTAAACGTTATTTTTGAAATAATTTAATTCTTTGTGTATTTCGGATTTCTTCATATTACAAAAACATTATGTACTTGAAATAAAGCTATGTTTTTATGTACAGAGTTCGAATATATGTAAAGATGGGAGTGGTAATATTTTTAAATGTTTGAAGAGTGGGAAATATGTTAAATATACATTTATTGATACGATGACTATCATACATTTAAAAAAACACAGTAAATTCATAAAATCAAATATCCACAGAATTTGATTAAAAGCAGCAATCACAAAGGGGTCTTTTATTCATTCTGATGATATGTAATATATAAGAGTCTTAATGACACTTCGCTGCCTCCAGTATTATATACTAACACTGTTATACCTACGGAAGTGAAAAATCTCGGTGTTTAAATGGACTGTAACTTGTCATGGACCACACACATAACAGAGGTGAGCAAAAAGCTTTTTGGATCGTAACACTCTCTCAAACGTCTTCAAAATTTTCTTTCTTTTCAGACTAAAGTACTTCTTTCGCAACCCCTTCTTCTTCCCCTTCTGGACTATGCTGATGTCTCTTTCCTCGACGCTACTGAAGAACTCTGGGATAAGCTAGAACGGTTGCAAAATCTATGTATCCGCTTCATATTTGGCTTGAAATTTGTACGATCATGTTTCGGAATTTCGGGGAAAACTGAATTGGCTACCTATTCGGCTTCGTCGAGATCTACACATCCTTTCCTTACTTTATTCAACGCTATATAATCCTAAATTTCCTACATACCTCCGTGAGCGCTTCGAGCACTTTGTTCCCCGGAATAACCTCTGTCGCTCCTCCTCTTCTCTTCTCCTTCGAACTCCTTTCCATAAGACAAGTCGTTACGACAATTCCTTCAGCGTTGCGGCTGTGCGGCTATGGAATGCTCTGCCGCACGCAATACGAAGTAGCCCTTCTCTTAGCGTGTTCAGGAGGAGAACCAGGGATCACTTCCTCTCCCTTCAACAATCAGGTCCCTAGTATATATATAGGTAAACATTATATTTTAACATTAAATTTTAACAGTATATTTTATTGTATGTATTTGTTTATATTTATGATATATATTGCTACACAAATTAATTTTGATATTTGTTTAAATTAATTATGTTTAAATAATTATATTACTTTTTTCTTCTATAAAGTGCACATCATGACTTTACCCTTACGTTCTCCACTATCCTTTGTTCACTCTAAGGGTTCGCTGGCAGAAAACTCAGTTTTAGGTTAAGCTCGCCTTTGTACATATAGTTTCCTTAATCACTTATCTGATATTAATGTGTACAATAAAGAATAAATGAAAGGTATTTTTATATACAAAGACCCAATCGTTATAACTTTGATGGACGACGATGACGATGGTTCGTAATCGTTGTTGCGATTTTTTTTTCCTAAGTTTAGACGCATATCACATGGATTAACTAGCTTGTTTTTTTTTCTTTTCTTGTTTTCCATCAAGTAAAATTGCTTACTACCAGCTACTCATGTCAGTAACTTAACTAGATCCGACTATATTTGTAATCAACTTTCTTTGTTTTTTGAGACTATAACCTAAAGTTAACTATTACACATATTTGTCTTTGAACAAATTTGTATTTGTAAGTTTATACTTTCTGTAAATACACAGTGGATATTCGAATTTCTAGTGGAAACTCATTTTAAAAATGTATTGTATTGTATTGTATGAGTATGTATTGTATGAGTGTAAGTGATAAGTATAGGCAAGAAAGAATACCATTATATAGACACCAGAATCATTGCAGTACATCATTGGAGCTGCCGGTCATGTGGTGGAATCGTATTAATTATAAGATATCGTGATGCACGGCATTAAGCTCATTTGAATAGTCTTAATAGACTATATAATAATTGGAAGAAGGCACCATAAGGTTCCTCGTCAATTATGACGAGGAACCTTATGGTGCCTTCTTCCAATTAAATATGAGTGTTTTCTATGTATAATATGTATGTATTTAAAAAAAGTATATAAGCATTCTATCAGTCAATCTAGCTTTCATAGTACTAGCTCTGCTTAGTTTGAAACTAGATGGCGTTGTGTCAGATTTCCGAAAATTTATTTTTTATTATAATATAAGGGGTCATTTACAGCTACGCCAAGCCTGTACTTTGTTCATAACTTTATCCTAGTTGGAATAATTTTTTCCGTGAAGTAACGTAAAATGTATGCTATAAAAGAATAGAAATAGGTACAATAGTGACTCGGACGAAAAAAAAAGAGATATTAGCCAATGTAAATAAAAAACCTTTTACTCTACTTAACAGCTCAACTCCAAAGTCCAGATTAATATAGATATTTAATACACGTTTTGAAAATATATCATAGAGATATAAAACTATTGATTGTACGAGTAAGCTTGCTACAAATTACCCATAAAGTGTGAAATATGTACAGCAAAATAATTACAAAAGAGATCGATAGCATTGTAGTACACACGAACGAACGAATGTTTTATATCTCGCTTGGTGAGATTTATGGTTGTGTGTCTCCGGCGGTATTACCTTACGTTGAATAAGCAAACAATTTGCAAACTTTGTTGAAATCAACGCTCGTTAGTACTTTGCTCACAGCCAATCAGCGTGAAGAAAGTCATTAAGTTTGATTGCAGAGTTCTGAGCTTAGTCAAGAGAAAAAAGTATTGACGAATTAATCGGGGATCAAATATTGGAATTTTTAATCTATGTCATCGAAGGTACTTTAATTAAGCATTTCGATTGTCTCGTACCTTAAATTGCTTCGGTTAGGTGAGTCGACAATTTTTTTTACGATCGTCTCGTAATGTCAACGTTGTGGCATTTAATGTTGTTTTATAGCGAATGTGGATTCTATTTACTAGGCAACGACACTGAACTTCTTAACCACGTGTACGCCATGTTCAGAAAATTCAGTGTCGTTGCCGCCTTTGCGGCACGCCTTCACGAACAGTGTATTTATCTTTCTAATTTAAGACGTAGTTGTCAAAAACAAAATTCACCTTAGGTAAATAAAAAGTACCTATGTAATATACTTTAAAACACATTTGTTCTTCATTTAGCTGTAATAATTTATTTTTCTTTTTGACTTAAACATGAAATTAGCGTGACAGAAAATGAGAAATATTTTCGAAGCATGAATATTCGAGATACCTAATTAAAAGTAAAGACTTTCTCCTAGTAAAATTAGCTCACAAACCACTGAGTCAAATCAAAGTTATGCCAATTTATATTTTTGTGTGACTATTGTTATTATGAAAGTTGTCTAAGGGCATCATGATAGCACACAATTTTGGAAATTTTGGTTTTGGTGGTTTAAATTATCTTTTTGAAATATAATGCTAACAAATTATTTTAAAGATCACATTATGAGTTAACTGTTGAGTAAATTAGTCTTGTTAGTAACTTATTTATACTAATTCAATAAATAAAAACAAAAAGTTACTCATTTTTTAAGTTATAAAAGCAAAATAGTTCTGATCATTATCACATCAACAGCTTATTTGGCTTACTATACGACGCTTGCCAGTCGGGTTGGTAGAGGGTTCGTGTAGGTGCCTGGAGGTGGCCCTAAACAAGTCGGAGGCCATGGTGTTTCATGGCCCCCGACGTGCGCCAGCGCCGGGATCACACATCGTGGTCAGCGGGGCCCGGATAGCTGTCGAGTCCACCATAAAGTATCTGGGATTGGTGCTCGACAGCCGATGGGAATTCGGTCCTCACTTCAGGCAACTGGCGCCCAAGCTGATGGGTGCAGCTGGCGCGCTTTCAACGTTACTTTCCAACTTGGGGGGCCCGAGTGCCGCCTGTAGGCGGTTGTACGTGGGAATCGTGCGGTCCATGGCCCTGTATGGGGCCCCTGTGTGGGCGTTGGACATGACGGTCAGCACTCTCGCCATTCTGCGCAAACCGCAGAGGGCGATGGCCGTCAGAGTCGTCCGCGGGTATCGCACGATTTCCTACGAGGCGGCTTGCGTCCTGGCCGGATCCCCGCCCTGGGACCTGGAGGCGAAAGCACTCGCGTCATTATACCGATGGCGCGAGGAAGACTAGGCACGTGGCCCGAGGCCGGTGCAGCGGCAGATCGCGCTGCGCCGAGAGGAGCTCCGTCAGGTCTTGGTGGCGGAATGGCGGCAAAGGCTTCTGCGCCCTACCGCCGGCCTCGCTACCGTCGAGGCGATCCGGCCAGTACTCGACGACTGGCTCGAGAGAAGGCACGGCTCCCTGTCGTTTAGGGTGACGCAGGTGCTGTCGGGGCACGGCTGCTTCGGCAAGTACCTGTGCCGCATAGACAGGGAGCCGGACGCTCGGTGCCACTTGCGGGGAGGACACGGCGCAACACACGCTCGCCAAGTGTGTAGCTTGGGAGGAGCAGCACTGTATTCTCACAAATGAAGTAGGAGGCGATCTGTCGCTGCCGGCCGCAATGCGGAGGATGGTCTGTAGCGCAGAGTCGTGGGACGCGGTGGTGTCCTTCTGCGAGGACGTGATGTCGCAGAAGGAAACTGCGGAACGGGAGAGGGAGACCTCGACTCCTTCCCCGGCCGCAGAAGGTGCACCGGGCGCAGGAGAAGGGCGGACAACGCCCTTTTCCGGCCCCCATGAATGGGTCCAGGGGCGAGAGACTTGGGGAAGTCCGCGCCCCCTATTCGATGGACCCGAGGCGGAGGTGCGCGCGGGTGTCGGCGCCCGCCCCAACACCTCACTACCCCGTGCAGAAGACGAGGCCCGAACAAACCGGGCCAGCACTAGTGTGGGGCTGCGGATGAATTTGGATTCCCGCGGCCCCGCGCGCATGTGTGAGGGGACACCGGGGTGGTTTTAGCCGGTAAGAGTCCGGCACGCCCCTCCGCCTTCCCCAGGCGGAGGTAGTCCATGAGGATTTCCCCCCGTAAAAAAAAAAAAAAAAAATTTCGTGTAGGTACTGTTGTGCGGCGTTGTTTGCCACGTTAGTCGGCTTTTAAGACACGCACGGGATGAATATAGGGAAAAAAGTTCTAACAGTAGAAATTCAGGGTGAGTATATTTTATTTCCCGTTTCTTAAAACTATTGAAGTAAATTATAGGATTATTCAGAATCAGAATGTTTTATTTGTAAACATAGGTAGGTATGGTTACAATGATATATGAGGTGTTACAGCATGAAGTAGGTGCGCTATGTTTTGCCATATGGCGTACAAATATTTTTAATTGAAAATACCTAATGGAATTCTTTACCAATATAGTTCGAAACAAAAGCATGAGAAATAATTTAGGCATAAAAAATAATTTAAACAATAATCCTAAATAGTAACATGTCATAAGAATAGTTGATCATCATCAAAATAATCACTATAATTGTTGGATAAATGGCATTAAAGCAGTTCTATAATGTCAACAATGATCTACATTCGAGTGTCAATATTTTACAAAATAGTAATAATAGTACGCCGTGAGTCTAAATTTTCAAAATTGTCGTCCAAAAATTATTTCAAAGAGTAGTAGCATTTGTCTATAAGTATATTTAGTAGCTTCGTTTTGAATTGGTCCAGATTTAAAATTTTTAGTGTCTCAGGTAACTTAGTGTGCGTTACCCCAGCAAAATAATGTCGAAAATGGTCATTTAAACTTTATAGATAATTAGTTGCTCCCCTTCTGTAATTGTTAAGCACATTTTTAAATTTGTTTCACTTAAACTTTTTTAGTTATTTCAAAAAAAACATTTCCTGCTGGGGTAACGTTTGAAACGTTACCGCAGCCAGACATTTTCTTTTTTAATTGTAATATTGAAATAAATTTTAGCTAGAGAATTAGTTATCTGGACTAGGTAAATGTTACAACTTATTTGGTATTTGTATTTTCTTCGGGTGCGAAGTTATTCGAAATCCTGCTGGAGTAACGTTTGTGGGTTTGCTGGATCTCTGAAACGGGTAAGCGGATTGTAACCATCTTTTGTACATAACTTCTTAAGGATTAGTTTTAATTTGTTCGACAGTAAAATAACAAAAATAATGGACCGTTTAAAAATTATTTAGGTAAGTATGAAAACACTTCAATACGTCCTAACACTTTAAATAAGACCTCTAAAGACTTACTTGAAACGTTATTCTATTGCTTGTAACTACCTTCAAATGTATACGAATTTTCGTAAGAATACTGTAAGTGACTAAAAAGTTATGATGAAATGTAGCTCTCCACGTTCACGATCACAATGTGTGCGGCCTTTTTTGGCCAAAGATAAACCTGTGTGTGGATACATAAACTGAATGTTATGCCAATAATTAGTTGTTTAGTTCAGTTGTCTACCTGTAGAATTTCAGCGTCGTACATATAATAATTTACGAGATAATTAAATAAAAGTCATTAGAAGGTGCAAGTCCGTGGTAATCCGACCATGTTTAGGTGGTTACAAAAAAGCGATCACCCAGTACATTGCGCTGTCTTTTAAAATGTTTAGTGTAATACACCTTACGATTTCGGTACAGTTGCGTACAGTGTTAAATACATTCAATATTTATTCATTATTATTACCTATTATTTATTTTGTTTTTTTCCCTAATTGATCTTAATCACTAGTTTCTTTACTTAAAATTTCTTTAGTCTTTTTTACTACCGGAGCTACAATCAACAGAAAATCTGCACTGGTCCGCAAAAATTATAAATATGTAAATACATGTATGAACGATTCACCTGACTGCAATAAATCCAAAATTTAAACCAATAAGAAATCGTTTCATTTCTTTGATTTTTTTTGTAAAGAAATAACACTTAAGTAAATGTATTTTATTTTGGGGTGTATAGAGCTTAGACTTGAATGCATCAAAATATTTAAAGCAACAAGTCATCTACAATAAGTTAAAATAGACCGAATAGTAGAAGAATACAGTTGTAAATTAGAATGCATCAACATTGCATCGCCCAACAGTCGTATACCTCGTAAGAGTAGGTAATATTGTTCTGTGGTCTATACCGAGAACCAAGAATTATCTATACCTATGTACCTACCGTTAAGCGTTGAGCCCGTGACTGTTGATTTCTGTTAAAAACGAACAGTTGTTGAATGATATTTTGATACAATAACGGTAATTTAATTAGTCGAGTGAAAGTGATACATTTTTATAGATAAAATTATTGGTCAGATAATATTTGTCAATCAAGAATCGCTGATAATACATCCTTCGCTAGAACGCGGGAGGGGAGGGGCGAAGGGATACTTCATTGTTTGCAATTTGCATCTAGTGCACTAAACTTGACCCAGATTAGGCAGATAATATACGTGTTGTAAAGTACGTGTGCGCTTCCGCTTTCTATTTTTGCAAATATTATCGTATTCTTGAGAGTTCTTCAATATGTGTGTACCTAATTACTAATAATGGGCATTAATGCTAATTCGATTCAGTTTAAGTAATTGTCAATTCTTGTCTTAGGATATTAATTACTAATGCTAATATTGAAATTTCGTTCAGGGTGAACAAATTAAAAACGATCATAACTTGTAGGTAGGTATATCACTTATTACTAATTTTACATAAATAATTTATTTTTTTATAATTTAACTCACCGCGATTTTGTGATCAAATATTTTATTTTCTCCAAAATTATTACAGAAATATTGCAATACAGAGTTTGTTCGCGATATGCTAGCCTAAGTCGATTCATCACTTAAAAAATCCCCATCTATTCACAAAATACCTATTTACAACGCATACGTCACACTCTTCACTATATCACTTTCACTCGATTAATTAAATTACTTAAATTACCTATACCTACCCTAAAATTAAACTTCAATTAACAAATACTACGCAGGTACCAATTCTATGAACAACTATAAACAATTCACCTAAACATTACGAGAAAACAATAGCTAATCTCCCGGCTGATTACTAATTATGCAATAAACAATCCTAAATAAAAATTATTTAAAAAACATGTAGTTTTTTGTAGCACTTATGTACATATCCGTAGTAAACTTGCAAATAATATCCTACATATTTTAAAAGCCAGCACAATGTACTGGGTGATCGCTTTTTTGTAACCACCTAAACATGGTCGGGTTACCACAGTCTTGCACCTTCAAATGACTTTTATTTAATTTTCTCGTAAATTATTATATGTACTACGCTGAAATTTTACAGGTAGACAACTGAACTAAACAACTAATTATTGGCATAACATTCAGTTTATATATCCACACACAGGTTTATCGGTGGCCAAAAAAGGCCGCACACATTGTGATCGTGAACGTGGAGAGCTACATTTCATCATAACTTTTTAGTCACTAACAGTATTCTTACGAAAATTCGTATACATTTGAAGGTAGTTACAAGCAATAGAATAACGTTTGAAGTAAGTCTTTAGAGGTCTTATTTAAAGTGTTAGGACGTATTGAAGTGTTTTCATACTTACCTAAATAATTTTTAAACGGTCCATTATTTTTGTGATTTTATTGTCGAACAAATTAAAACTAATCCTTAAGAAGTTATGTACAAAAGATGGTTACAATCCGCTTACCCGTTTCAGAGATCCAGCAAACCCACAAACGTTACTCCAGCAGGATTTCGAATAACTTCGCAGCCGAAGAAAATACAAATACCAAATAAGTTGTAACATTTACCTAGTCCAGATAACTAATTCTCTAGCTAAAATTTATTTCAATATTACAATTAAAAAAGAAAATGTCTGGCTGCGGTAACGTTTCAAACGTTACCCCAGCAGGAAATGTTTTTTTGAAATAACTAAAAAAGTTTAAGTGAAACAAATTTAAAAATGTGCCTAACAATTACAGAAGGGGAGCAACTAATTATCTATAAAGTTTAAATGACCATTTTCGACATTATTTTGCTGGGGTAACGCACACGGTAACTTATTCAATATCTTTTGGCCTATACAGAAAAACCTTTTATTCAACAAAGCTGTTTTTCTATGTGAGATTCCGAGTTCTTGCTTGTTTCTGTCCATTCATTTCGTGTAATGGCTTTTAAAAGGTATTTTGTGTTGAGACATGATTGTCTACACGAGTACAAAGACCCCATAAATATGTAAAGATGGTAGGGTAAGTATTTTTAATCTTTTAAAACAAGGTTGACAACTGTCTGTAGTGTACAGTACTGTACTAATATATATGATACCATACCTAAGAGTTCATACGACGTAGCCATGGTAAGCCTTAACAGCTGATTCTAGACTTACTATTTTTGAGAGTTGATATAGAATATATGCAAATTTATTCATTTTTTACAAATTTCGTCTGTCTGGGATCTGCAGGTCAAATTATTATCGATTACGATACCAAGGAATTTAGTTGTAGTCGTTGGCTCGATTTTAATCCCTATACAGTTAATGTTAAGATTCAAATTTGGAATTCTTATTAATCGAACGCACATTAAAATATTTAAGTTTATATTTCAATTTACTCATATATAGTACACTTATAGTAGGCCAAAACCTCCTTTCTGAGGAGAGGCCTATGTCCAGCAGTGGGCTATTAAAGGCTGTTGATTTCAATTTACTCCAAATTTCAGTTTAAGTAAATAATACGGGTCGTCTTATACAAGGAGCTGTAAACTGTTTAAAATATAATGTCCAGCACTTTACATGTATGTCTTTCTACGTCGAAAACAGAACATGAAAATTTTCTAACAATGCAGTCAGTATATCGCGATCAAGTGATAATGTTTTCGAAAGCCGCTGCCATATAGTCTGCCAATGATGTTCGCCGACTTTGACAAACTTTGTAAGTTTCTACAAATGGAGAGTGTTGTACAATAAATTCGTGAAAATACATCTTAGTTATTGTACGTGCCATAAACTCACTCCAAAATATTTATTATTACAAATATTAAGCAAAACTATTATTAATGAATACATTGAAACCTACATGAAATTTTCAATGAATTACAAGTGGTATAATTATAATAATAATAATAAACAGCAGTGCCCGGATCCCTCTAGTCTCCTCCACCATCTCCTTACAGGCGCAGAGTGGCGCAGAGTCGGCTATGGACCGACTAAAACCACACCCCGCCGCAAAACCGAAGGCCCGAGGGGGTTCCACAGGTAAAAAAAAAGTGTACAACGCATGTAGGTAAACACCACATGCATATAATCAAATAAAGTTTAGTAAATGACTACCTATTGATAGAGGTTGTCGATAAAGCGATGAAACAAATGTTGCAAAACCCATAACCGAATATTAGAGATAGCTACTAAACCTATCTCTAAATAGAACAGCAACTAGTATTTTTTTTTATTTAACTAAATCAAATACTGTATTAAGCAGTTTTCTTCTTTGCCTGAATAAATCATCATTTAAGAGTTCTTCTGAGTAATCCATTGCGTAGGAGAACACTCATCTAAAATATTTTATAATCGGTGCGCCCTTTTGGGAGCTCTAAAGCGGAAAAAATCTCGCTCACCGAGGGTTCCATATAAATTTGTAGGTACATATTATAAATATTTTAGGAATCAAGTCTCGCAGTTTTTTCTGGCTTTCTGAAATTCAGTTTCCAAAGCCTTTAAATAAAGACTAAATTTTTAATAATTTATTACAAATTTATAGTTTTGAGATTGTTCCCTGTACTTGTAGTATAAAAAGATGTTACTTGACAAATTTCATACTTCTAGGTCAAGGGGAAGTACGCTATAAATTTTAATTTCCTTGAGAGGTTCGAAATATGAAATTTTTTGCGTTAACTTAGAAGTTTTATTTTCTCACAGCTCCAATCGACTGTAGAATATATATATGTACTTATGGTGTTAATTTCAACTCGATGTCTTCACGCGTCTGCGAGATAAAGGGTCTCGAAAGGAAGAAAGATCAATTTTATTTTAATGACATTACATTACAACGCCAGAAAAATATAATTGTACTGAATTAGAATATAATGTAGTATTAAAGACAGTAATAATTAATATTTAAAAATTTAAATCGTAATAATTAATATAAATTTCTCAGCAAAACCTCGATAGACATATCGCAGTCCCCGACGAACACTATGGTAATCGCTATTACGATAGAATCGGGTTTATTAGATATTCGTTATCTACACACCCTATTACATTCATTGATTTTTTTTTATGATCGGGCGATGAATACTTTTGGATTTATCCATTCAATAATGATCTTTATGTTTTTGTTCAACGTATAACATAAGTGAAAAATTTACACGATCAATAACGCAAAAACCTATTACCAAATCTCAAAAGTCAACATTTTAGAGTAAGCGGCTATTACCATATTGTTCGAGGGGAAAATGACAGAATCAGAATCAGAATTTATACATAGGTACCGAAATGGTTATAACACCTAAAAATGATCATCGAATAAGCATGTAATTTATGTTTACCGTAATATTAAAGTCAGTTATATCATCGAATACGATTGCAATGTCATTTTACGAATATAAAGTATATTCATATTTACCATGGAACAATATCATAATGAACGATTACTACAGCAACACCGATTTGTGATTACAGTCGAACACTATCGTAAAGTTAGTTTGCGTTAATTTTTTCCATAGCTTATTTCAGTAATGGACATTTTCACAATTTTCTTACTGATAAAGAAAATTTATGATAAAAATTTAGTAAAAATCTAGTGCAAAAAAATATTTCCTTATTTTTGATAAAAGAATCTTCTTTTTAGTCTTGATAGTATTCAAGATATTCAGTTTTTATTTGCTCCTGTAAAATTGTTATTTTCCTATTACGATTTTGTTCGTCGGGGACTGCGATATGTGCGTCAAAAACAGTCCAAATTTAAATTTATGCTTCGAAATAATAGTATTAAAAAAGTATTTACACGGCATCGCAGACAATAAATTATTATATATAAGATGGAGAGACAGATAGACGGACAACAAAGTCATCCTACAAAGGTTCCGTTTTTTTCTTTTGAAGTATGGAACCCTTAACATAAACAAAAACGTACTCTCTGATAAATTAAATACAAACAAATGAAATATAAATGTGTTATAAAACACATATTAAATTTAAAAATAGTACAAACTGCTGACTAACCGCCCGTTTTATTTTATCTGCTTTGTCCATAAAATATATAAGGATTTTACTGGCTAGCAGTAAAATATTTAAAAATGAATTCCTTGGACGGTAAGTAGCTTGAAAGGGAATGAGAAACGTAAATGAACTAAATTATTAAATGCTTGGCACGATGTCAGACTCAGCATACATATAACATTTGTCGTGAACATCAGACGCTAGTTCATGAAGGTTTACATGTACTCGCTCTAGTATCTGGGTGTCGCTGAGCTCAACGTTATTCGGCGCGGCCTTAGTCAGGCACAATGTTGTGTCTGAATTCATTGTATTGTATTGTTCAATCCGATCTTAAGATAAAATACGGGTATTTTTCGATTTTCAAACAACAACTTTTGACAGAATTTATATACGTAAACTTCTTATTACATATTCCGTTTACTTTTATTATTATTGTTTAATTTGCGAGATTGCGTTTTCCTTGTCAATATTAAGAAGTAAACAAAAAATTCTTGAAAAGCTAAAACTTTCATAAAACCATTATTTTTTTAAAGTTTAATTACGTTATAAATAGGTGATAAAGGTAACGTACGCCAAGTTCATAAACTGGCAAAGTCGGAGCTGCCAAAGTCAAGCTGTAAGAGTTTGGCCCACTTTATTGTAACTGGTTGGCTGGTAGCGGGTGTCGGTACCATACGTCACGTTTACAGCTCGCCAATTTGTCTGTCATTTGCCAAATACGGACGCGCCCTGAATGTGGGCTGAATATCTACTAAATATGTATTCTATGTTGCCACACACCGACCATAATTTCACATACATTAGATTACCCCTGATGTCTATGTAATTTTAAGGCATCATATTATATATTTTTTCTGTAGAGATAACGTAGATTGGCTTATTTGTATTCATATGTCAAAGACATGGCAAATCTTGTTTTAATGAAATAAGAAAGAAATCTCTGGATCAAGTCACGCTTATATCGGGCTTATTAAATATAAATATGAATATAACGTTGTGTCATGTTTGTTTCCATGTAATGCATATTGCAAACCTTAAAAGTAAAATATACTTATCTTTGTATTAAACTTAATAAGTGGATATAATAAAATGAATTATTCATATACACATTAGTGTAGTCTTTTGTCACACACATTATAATAATTCATTAGTAGCTTAGCTTTAGATACATTTTATATATGTTTTAGGTGATATTATGCTTACAGAATACTTAATAATATCTCTAGTAATTCTAATTATTATTTCAATTTCATTCAATTTGTATGAGAGTAAGGTAGTTCTACGAACTCAATTTACAATTTTTAAATGCATAAAAAAAATTATAATATCATATTTCATTAACATTTTTCATATTGCAGCAGCTTGGCCTAAGTTATACTCAACTACCCTCGACGTGTAGCTAATTTAGTATTTTATAGTATAATAAAAATAGCTTGTACGTTCTCTGATGGGTACTTAGCATACCAAATAGGCAACAAATTTACAAACTAAAATAATTAGGTAAATTTAGGAATGAGTTCATGTTTGCTTGAACAGCATAAAGTTCCCTAACTTCCTAATTTGAAAAGGCCGAAATTATTGTTTTTATCTGATCATTTACAAACTTCGTTTCCTCAAATAAAAGTAGTAATTAAAAAAGTAAAATTGTGGGTTACACTCTTTTTTGTGTAGGTAATAAAGTAGATTAAAGATAATATAAATAACTTTTATACTAGCAGCAATTTAAATATTTGTTTACTTTCTGTATAAAATGAGGCCAAGGTCCGAAAAGTTATTTAAATATTTGAATTACTAATATTCTTTTGGAGTTGAATATATTCATTTCCCTGTTATATACTGCGTTCCCCCTTACTTGAGGTGGTATTGTTGGGACTTCATACAAAATACCTGTAAAATTACGGCAGCAATCATCCTCTCAAAAACCACTTAGATGTTAATACAATCCAGTACTTTCAGAAGTAATCTTTTAAATACAGGAAGCACTACTGTTTCAATACAGCAGCAGCATTAGCAAGAGGGGTTGTTGCTACGCCTTTATTGCCAATTACAATGACAGGTCGCATCACTTGTATTATCACGTGCCTTTTATTTTGTCACTTATCCGCATTTTTATCAACCCATCCCGTTTCACTGACCGTGATCTTTCGGATCGTTCAACAGCTAATTCTATTGCTATAGAACATAGCTTGCAATTTTATTCGTTAAATCAAGACCCTCTTCGTGAATCATGTCGCACATTTTGAAATGGACATCGATAACCAGAACTTTATAAATCACTTACAGGTGTGTAATGTTCTGTTGGTTACATGATTCTTCAATCTTAGTTTTAGTTCTAATTTAATATTGCCGGGAAATTTATTAATTTAGTAACAAACTTGCTGTGTTGCCGACCGGTTCTTCTTTACGTTTTGAAGGTACATTAAGTAGGTATAAACATTCTAAAAATAAAAAGGGTTAAGACCTTCTCACTTTCCATTATTTTATATCAAAGATACTGACGTTGAAAAGTACCCATTTTATTTATAGAAGTGGATCAGATAGAGACCTATTAGGTAAGAAAAAGTTTAACCCGTTTGTTGTGCTTTATATTTACATTCAGCAAAAGGTTAAAAGTGATAAAAAGTAATTTTGACCTTTACCTATGCTTTTGAAAACATGTTTTCCACGGTTCTGATAAAGAGATATATCAATTTTAAAGCAAATCACATACAATACAGCAAAATACCGATCTTAAACAGAATTTTATTAAAGTAGAAATATCGTTTCAATTCTTCTGTAAAAAAATCCTGGTAAATACTTTACAAATATGTATGGAAAAAGTTGTACACATGAAATGACTTTTAGATTAGAGATTTCAAAACCATCTGTGATGCAGATTGTGTATTTTGGGGATTTAATCTTAATGGTTCTAGGTTTATACATTTAATGATGTTCACAGTACTACCCATGTTAGGCTTGTCTACAGTCATGTTGTAGGTTTATTATCAAATTTATGAGTCATAATAGCTATTTGATCAACATAGGTTGGCTAGTCTAGTTTTATAACTTCAAAACAACAAAGATGAGCGATGCTAACTAACAGAACCATAAATTCTTTGTAGTATATAAAACAAAAATCTCTTATTGAAGGAAACATATTAAATGTAATTTCTACAACATACAAAATTAAACAGTTAAAAATATTTGTATAACAAAAAAGAAGAATTTCATATACTAATCGTTATTATTAGCGAAGGGTACTAAGTTATTTCTGTGAGATACGAACATACGCAATAAAGGACGGACAGACGGGACGGCTAGACAGACCTGAAAGAATTGATAAGGGTCACTTTGGAACATTACCCGACGGACAAGCTAAGCCACGTTCTTTTTTAGCTAAATTAGTTAAGCATTATTTAGCCTCATATGGGTAAGTCAAACCGTCTTATTATTCGCAACTGTGAGCGTCAACATTCAATATTACTTTGAATTAAATTGCTTTAGCATCTGTTAGTAAGTAAATAGACGGCAAATTAATAATACACAAGAATAGTACAATGAAGCCATAGTTTTTTAAATTTAAAAACTGGTTTGTTGGAAGACGCTTTTTCCTCAATATTCATAAGTCGAGTGGGCGCGATGGATTTTCTCCTATCGTATTGAAGACGTGTGCTCCGGAGTTAGCAACAAAGTAGCATCCATTTCTATGCGGATGATGGTACGGGAGAAGCCCTTTATACCGGCCACCCCATCATTAGGATAATTGGCACTACACCTGTTTTGAAGCGGACTGTATATAGGTAATTTGCTGGTCATCTACCTTAAAGGAAACCACGAGTAGAAATTATGCTTGTTTATTGTAGATCGGATGGAACGCAAGTGAATGTTACATTGGTATATTGTCGTTGGCAGCTAAAGGATACACAATGCAGCCAACATAATTAAACTAAGATGTTGTGTTACCAACATATTGGCCAGGGCGACAAATGGTTTAATAATAAGCCTATAATAAAGTTTTGACAACCCTAGGAAGATACACAAGTACTTAAAACAAACAAGTACAATGCTTAGACAAACATAATGCTTGACAGTTTAAAAAGGATAACACAAAAATATTATTACAGCTACACAGCCACTAAACTCAAATTGAAAGGCTAAACTTGTAACAATCTGTATATAAATAGTTCATAAATACCACACACTTGATGTGTTACATATTAATTTATGTTCAAGAGAACATTTTGCCCTTACACTTGCGACCTTAAATTAAAAGTTTTAACTTTATAAGTGAATGAACTAAACTATAGTTTAAAAAAAAAAATGTTTACGCTTACTTATACATCTACAAAACAATATAAGTAGATAACATACATGACACAGTCAGTCTTGCCACCAGGAAAAAACAAGTACCAAACAACTTCAAATAACAAATGTTAAGTAGTACCTATGTATTATACATTGGTAACAATACCTATGTATTATAAAAAATTAAATTTAATTTAATTTAACAATTTACTCATTTTAATTGAGTATGCACCTTATTGTCTAAGTAACTGTAAAACAAGTATTTGCTGACATTTAAACACTATCATTGTCTACAGGCAGCAAACATACCTTGGTGATAGACCGTTTATGAGTTTTACCATTAGAGGTCATGACTTCTACTACTCTAACCCTGTTATCAGTAGTCCCTGGAAAGACTTGCGTAACTCTGGCCATAGGCCAATACAAAGGGGCTAAATTATCATCCTTTAATATAACAAGAGAGCCTATCTTAATGTTAGGATGAACATCGGTCCACTTAGGGCGAGATTGTAATATATTAAGATATTGTTTTCTCCATTGCTTCCAAAATGAATGTTTAAGATTGTTACAAACGTTCCAAGACTTTAATCTGGAAATAGATGCATTTTCTTGTTCAGGATATGAATTTAGAGGTGATCCTATGAGAAAATGTCCAGGGGTGATACATGAAAAATCATTTACATCTGCAGACAATGGCATGAGAGGTCTGCTGTTTAATACAGCCTCTATTTGACACAAAAGTGTATTAAGTTCTTCATATGTAAGTGAGGAAGTTTGCATGACTCTCTTTAAATGATATTTCATACTCTTGACTCCCGCTTCTGCGAGTCCGGCAAAAGTTGGAGAATAACAAGGCAAAAAATGAAAGTTAATACCCTTCTGTGCAGCAAAGTCATATACTTGTTTCTGATGCATTTGACAATTTTGTAATTTATACAGCTCATCAAGCTGTGTTTTAGCACATTTAAATGTTGATGCGTTATCTGAATAAATATCAGTAGGTAGTCCTCTACGAGAAACAAACCTTTTGAGACAAGCAAGAAAGGTTTCAGTTTTTAGATCTGAGGCTAACTCAAGGTGTATAGCCCTTGTCACAAAACACACAAAGAGGCAAACATAACCCTTTGTAATGATTGGCTTTCTGATTCTAGCTACCTTAACTGAAATAGGACCTGCAAAGTCCATGCCTATTTTTTGAAAAGGGCGACAGATATTTACTCTGTCTGCAGGTAAACTGCCCATCAGTTGTTTGGCTGATTCTGCCTTTAATCTAAAGCAAGTAATGCATTTATGTAAAACATTTTTTACCTGTCTCAATCCTTGTACAATCCAAAACCTTTGGTTAATCGATGACAATACTAGTCTAGGTCCAGCATGTAGATTTTTAACATGTTCATTTTCAATTATTAACTCTGTTATCCGTGACTCTCGAGGTAAG
Organism: Arctia plantaginis; assembly: GCA_902825455.1. Classification (NCBI taxonomy): domain Eukaryota; kingdom Metazoa; phylum Arthropoda; class Insecta; order Lepidoptera; family Erebidae; genus Arctia; species Arctia plantaginis. The sequence continues at coordinate 11,017,737 of CADEBD010000337.1, forward strand.
AGTATTGGATGTTTCTGTGAATAGGAAATAAAAGCATTATGTAACCTGCCTCCTACTCGCAGAAGACCATTGCCATCAACAAATGGACTCAAAGGCTTTAAATTACCTTTAACAATTACATTCTTAGATCTTAAGGCATTAAATTCATCTTTGTAATGTTTTAGCTGCTCATGTTTAACAATTAACAACAATGAGTTACTTAATTCTTGACTTGTCAAATAACAAAGTTTAGTTTTATTATTTTTTGACCTTACATTTTGAACAAAGCGTAATACGTAAGCTAAGACCCCTTGCATCTTATTAATATTAGAATAATTATCTAGAAATTCTAAAGTTAGATTCTGCTCATCAGTAGAAAGAGAACAAACCATAGCATTGAAGGATGTGGAGGCCTCTTTGGTTTCAGGTAAGCGGCTTGGAATAGCTAAATTTAGCTCCGGCTCATACTTACATGTATGCAACAACTTTGGACCCTTCCACCATAATGGATGTTGCTCTAACTCATGAGGTAAGACACCTCTGCTAAGACAGTCGGCAGGGTTCTCGCTAGTACCTATGTAAGCCCATGTGAATTTATGAGATAGCTCTAAAAGTATTTTTACTCTATTTGCTACATATGCACTGAGCTTTATCAATGGCGTTTTGATCCAAGCTAAAACAATTTGAGAATCAGAGTGCAAAATAACTTCATCGATCTTCAGTTTTAGTGATAATGTATCATGGACTCGATTGACTAATTTGGCCAACAATACTGCAGCATTGAGCTCTAGGCGTGGAACAGTCATGTCTTGTTTAATTGGATTTATGCGACTTTTTGAGCAGAGTAAAGAAACTTTTATACTACCAGTTTCATTGACAACTCGTAAATAAACACAGCAACCATAGGCAGTATTTTTTGATGCATCTGCATAACCTATGATCTGTATCAAATTTGTGTTGTGTAAATTTGTGTATCGTGGCACATTTATTGGTCTCATGTTAAGTAAACTATTATAAAACTCTCGCCATGAGTGCGAAATCTTATCATTGGGGGTACTGTCCCAATCAATCTTAGCTAGCCATAGCTGCTGCATAATTACCTTAGCGCATACTATGACTGGACCTACCAAACCTAGCGGATCATAGAATTTACTGATATAGCTTAAAATGCCGCGCTTCGTAACTGGAAAGTCTTCGATTGGTTTGGGACTTGAAATTATAAATGAATCGGTTTTAACATTAAAATTTATACCTAAGGTTTTAAAGGATAAGTTACTTTTCTGTAAATCAATGTCATCAAAATGTTGTCTTGATTTAGGAATATCATGTAATAATTCAGGCAGATTAGAAACCCATTTATGTAACTGAAAACCCCCTAATTCTAAAAGACTACAGAGTTGCTCCTTTGCCTTTATCAAAAGCTCTGGAGAACCTTGGGAACAAATGGCGTCATCTATATATGTACAGTTATTTATGATAAAAGCAGCCAGAGGGAATTTTTCTCCATACAGGCTTACTAGTTCCTTTAAACACCTTGTGGCTAAGTAAGAAGAAGACTTCATGCCATAAGTAACTGTATTCAACTGAACATATTGCAAACCTTGTTCTGGGCTGTCCCGCCATAGAATGTTTTGCAAGGGCCTATACTTTGGATCTAATTCTACACATCTGAACATACTTCTGATATCAGTCACAAAAATATATTCATCTACTCTAAACAACAACAAAATGTCTATAAGTTCCTTTTGAGTAACAGGGCCATTATGCAATAAATCATTTAGTGAAATCTTATTTGTAGTCTTCATAGATCCATCAAAGACAACTCTGCATTTAGTAGTCTTTCTATCAAGTTTTAAGACAGGATGATGTGGCAAAAAGAACACAGGATCTTTTTTGAGGTCATATTGATTTATGTCTATTATAGTTCCATGACCTTTTTCAATATATTCGTGAATAAATTCCTTATAAAGACTATGCAAAAGAGGATCTTTTTTGAATCTAACTTCTAAGTTGTGAAATCTCCTTGAAGCTAAATACAATGAGTCTCCAAGGGTCTCTCTGATAGAATCTAATGGCAGCCTTAAGGGCAAGGCTACTTGAAATTTCTTACTTTTTGTATCTAATTTGACAGTTTCACAGAAAAGTTTTTCACAAGTATCATGTTCACTAAGTTTTTCTGGAAAATACTCAGGGACCTTTTCTGCTTCAAAAAAGGTTTCAAAATTTTCATTCAATGTATGAAGGTAATCTTGGGATTTACAAAAAAGTGTTACCGGTATGTGTGAATGAGCAGTGTGGGTAGGTACGGTGCCAGCAACAATATGACCGAAGACAGTATTTAACACAGGTACTGTAGACTTAACATTTTCTCTTACATCTTTCCCGGAGTTGGACTGGAACCTATTTGGCTCAGTCGGTAGTAGCACCTGGAAGAAGATGTCAGCTCCTAATAGAATATGTATTGTACTAGGTTCATTAAAAGTGTTGTCAGCTAGTGTTATGTTTGCGGGAAGCAGCAGACCCTCCCCACTGAATTTAATCTGAGGCAGTTTAGTAGTGATAGAATCCAAAAGATAGCAATTCACATTTATTTTATAATCCTGGATTAAAGAGTGGATGTCTATGTTAACACATTTTGATAGCTTAGCTTTGCTATTACCTATGCCAGTTAAAGGTGTGTTAATTGATTTAGGCTGTAAGTCAAGTAGGCGTGCAAGTTCAGTTGTAATGAAAGACGCTTGAGAACCACTGTCAAGTAATGCCTTCACATGCACCTCAGTCCCATTCTTAGCAATAAGCTTTATTCTAGCCGTAGGTAATAATACCTGATTGCTTGCTTGAGAAGCCAAAATTACTGGTGATTGTGCCTTCTCAACATGAAGTAGTGTGTTGTGACCTTGCTTGCAAATGTCACACTTAAAGTGAAACCTACATTTATTATTATGTTTATTGAGGCACACCTTACACAAACCATGCTCTTCTGTAAATTGAAGCCGTTCTGATGCATTTTTTGATTTAAATTGTGCACATAAAAAAAGCTTGTGAGCAGACTTACATATTAAGCAGGCAGGTTGAAATGAAGTGGATGTTGAAGCTTGAGGTTTTTCCTTCCTATCTTTTATCAATATATTAGCTACCCTTGGACGATCCGCCACTGGTTTCTCCACATTCTCCAATGCTTGGGCTCGCCTATCTAGAAAATCCAACAAATGTGCTACCTTTGTTTCCTTTTCCCTAATTAATTGAAATTCCCTATTGCAATAGGTGTCCAGCTTCCTTGTGAGTATGCATAACAGAATAGCATCCCACTGATCAACAGGCATATTTAAGTTTCTAAGAGCAGCTAGTTGTTGCTTAACAATTGACAAAAAGTTTCTAATATTATGTGCCGTTGACCTTGGTATGGGATTTATATCTAATAGTGAACTGATTAACTCATTTGTGATTTTATATTCATTGTCATATCTATCATGTAGAATAGACCTAGCTTCCATGTAATTTTCACTTGTAATGGTTAAATTTTTAATTAAATCTAAGGGTTCTCCCTGTAAATAACTCCTTAAATAAAAGAATCTTTGTACATTATCAAGTCTGGTACTATTATGTATTAAGCTATCAAATAGTCCAATAAAAGCCTTGAAATCTGAATATTTACCATCAAAATTAGGTATGGTTATATGAGGTAACTTAGTTTGTATATTTTGACAGGAGGGCTTATTTCCACATTCAATTTCTTGTTTATCTAATTTTTCGATTAATTCTATGATTAGTGAACGCGTATTTATGTATGTATTTTCTGTAGAATCAAAGTCTATGTCGGATTTACTAGCGTCTAAACCACAAATGTCTAAATTATGATTTTCATATTTATCGAAGGTGGATTTTAAGCGTTCCTGTTTTAATACTAATGTTTGTTTTGTATAAGCTAAATACACTGTTGGATCACTGAATGAAGAAGCAAATTTAGTTAGCGAACCTTTTAAAGCGCCACGTTTCCTTATGAGCGACTGCATGGCGTCGCCTTCCTTTTCTTCTAGTGTCATTTTTACAAGATTTAAACTTATATTACGCTGAAATTATACACACACTTAATATTAAGTGCAACAATATAATGCAGAGCACAGTTTACAAACTTTCGCTTCAATTTGTCGTCGGCACTCGGCGGTGTGGCAAGATGGCGTCCGTGGTCCGAGCCGCGCCAGCGCAGCGTACAGGAAATTTGCGTGCGTTATGTTGGCTATAGTGCGATGCTCGTCCAATCACGGTGCTGTGCTACATGCGTCATCCGCCCGGTGAACAAAATAAAAAAAACCTTGCTTTGGAAATACGTGCAACCGATTATGGAAATGATATATTTTTACCTGAAAAGCTGAAAAAACAACAAGCTGAGATAAAATATACGTGCGGAATGCGTTGATTGCTCCACTGCAAATTCCCTTTGTCTTTCGTTTTACGAAAAAGTTGTCTTGCGCAAGGTGGATAAAATTATTGAACACGTGATTGCGTAGTTTACTGCAAATCTCGGTTTTTATCCTCTTCCTCTTTGACCCAATCCAAACTGAAATTCCTTTTTGTCGAGACAAGTTCTTCGCCGAAATGTCGTTCAAAATGGCTGCTTCTTGAAAATTGGTCGAAACAAAATACTCTCGACACGTCGAAATTTAGAACTGTCACGGTAACACTCGCGATACTAGCGGTGAGATAGGACCATGTTTTGAAGCGGACTGTATATAGGTAATTTGCTGGTCATCTACCTTAAAGGAAACCACGAGTAGAAATTATGCTTGTTTATTGTAGATCGGATGGAACGCAAGTGAATGTTACATTGGTATATTGTCGTTGGCAGCTAAAGGATACACAATGCAGCCAACATAATTAAACTAAGATGTTGTGTTACCAACAACACCACTGTACGCTTTTTAACATACTTTTTGCCTCGAACAACCAATCTGTGGAATACAAAGTTATCATCTGCGGTATTTTCGAACCGATACGAACTTCAAAAAAAAGCGTACTCCTTCATAAAAGGCAGACAGCGCGCTTTATTTGTGACTCCTGAGTTACAGGAATTCGTGGGCGGCGATAGTCACTTTCCATGAGATCACCCCATCAATAAAAAAGAAATTAAGCCATGAGAAATTGTTAACGATATTACCCTTTGTTAGTAATTTAGATAAGATTTAGAACAGTTTTGTTTACAATTGGTTCTACTTTTGTTTACTGTTCAATACATTATTTTTAATTTATATTATATATTCTTTTAGAAAGTAATAATGATACGAAGTAATAAGATTGATAAAAGTTACCTTATAAAAGTTAGAATTATTATATATATAAAAAAAGTTAGAAAGTTTAGTAAATAACACCTTAACAGAAATTCTAGACTTAACGGCATATTATACTCCTGGCTCTTTTTTAACATGCAAAATTTTATGAATGTGACCAATGATACACCACCTTCCCGGAACCCAGAAGACACTGGTAATAATTAAAAGAATAAATATATAAATAAAGAAGGTAATAATAAATGAGACGTATTTATGTGTTGAATATCTTCTTTAAATCTTAATGGGACCAATATCGCGTAACTAGCACATATAAACATCAATAACATCAATACCTCTTCTTTTTTAAATATGTAAAAACATGTTACTCGGATTAAAATGTTTATTGCGTTCTCAAATTTTGCCTTAGAAGTGAATGTCGAAACGTCTCTATTCCAACCAACATTGGTGTCAACAGCAACTTTCATCGAATTACTGTCTGCCTAATCGTACCGAAATTTGATTTATGA